>OX421889.1:19923056-20508189 GCA_949128085.1 Cetonia aurata
AGTAGATTTCTAAAAATATCCTCAATCGTTTGAAATGTACAAAGCTTTTTACAACTTTTTACGTCTAACGATAGCGCAACGACAGCTTCTTACCAATCGTTATCTCAGGTAGGCGAATAACGATCGATGCCGAATACATAACGAACGTAAAACATTACAGAATACGACTTTTTCCCCGTACCGATCTTTGGGTAAAATGCCTCCTAAAAATCGTAACGATAAAGTTACAGAATAGGGGTGCTAGAGTGCACCACAGCGCGAGCGGGTGGCGGAGCCCGCAGTGTACCACATAATATGGTCTCAAAAAATAGTTCCTTGACCGAATTATAAATGACAGCACCAGCATTTCTTTTTCACCGTGGGGTGTATGTATACATTTAAACTAAAAGAAGGAAACTGTGCTTTGACTATACGATAGTA
Source organism: Cetonia aurata (assembly GCA_949128085.1). Classification (NCBI taxonomy): domain Eukaryota; kingdom Metazoa; phylum Arthropoda; class Insecta; order Coleoptera; family Scarabaeidae; genus Cetonia; species Cetonia aurata. The sequence continues at coordinate 19,923,477 of OX421889.1, forward strand.
CAATGTTTGTAGTTATTCAGCTGTTTGGAAGTACTTTTGAGTGTCTTAAATGGCATACGATGTTAATGAGATTTTACATTGCCGCCGCAGAGATTGCCAAAGGTACTTCTGAACGGTCGACTGAATAACTGTGAAGTAATAGATAAAATAAAGGAGGCCACAAAGTTTATGTTCTTTTATTTTGACCTCAGAAAATTATAGTTACGATGGGAAGAAAATCTATTACGGTTCAGACGCAAGTTCTCATACGTAAAACTTCTCAGCGGTGGCAAGACTGTTAGAGCTATCTTACATCGTCTTTGAGTGAATAGTCATCTGATACCGTGTCTAAGTTTTTATTTAGTGTTTTTTCTAGAAGTAAGCATTGATAAAAACTACTAAATAAAATCCTTTTATAATCGCGATAACTCTTTTTAGTATCATGGATTTGCATAGTACTACAGAAAATTAGTTTAGTTCTATTAGAGATAGAATCGGTCTTACAGCCGTTTGGGTAACGCACGGTGATCAATATTACCAAGCACCAATTACCGAATGCGAAAGTCTAGACGGAATATTAATAATCCATATGGATTTTACAAGATATAGCAACAAAATTTTATTACACAGGCAAATATTAACGGGTTTAGCGTGGACAAGAAAATAATCACTATAAATTGTCGTGCTCCACTGGGATTCATAAAATTACAATTCAGCACAATGAAGTTTTAAAGCAACTAAATAATATAAAAGGGGAATAAAATATTTCAAAGGCTTTTTTTTAATAGAAGTAGTGTTGGTGTTGGCAATTCTGTCACATAGAATGAGTTACATGCGTGCATATATTAAGAGTAGTGTGAAAGCAATGTAACTAGAGAGAAAGAAAAACGGAAACACTTCAATAGGTTATGAACCCAGAGCTGGAAAAATAACTGGAAAAGAAGTAGCGTGGTTATATACTAGGTGATATAGAAAGAAAGGAAAAAATGGCGGGTTACGGAAACAAGTTGCAAGTTGCAAATTTGAAACCTTTTGATGGGAATCGTTTTTCAAATTGGGAATTCAGACTAAAATTAGTGTTGGAACAAAATGATCTATTAAAGACACTGGAAGAGGTAAGCGAGGAGGAAGAGTTTAAGAAAAAAGACAGGAAAGCTAGGAATATAATAGTGCAGTGGTTAGGAGATAATGTTCTAGACATTGTGAAGAATAAGAAAACAGCGAAGACAATGTATGAAACATTAAGGAGTACATATGTACAAAAGGGTTTATCTATTCAAGTAGAAATCCAAAGAAAACTTCGTAACATGAGATTTACTGGTGGAACAGTTAGTAATTTTATTATGGAATTTGAAAAGACTGTTACAGAATTGAAGAACAGTGGTGGAATGATTCAAGAGGGTGAGATAATATCTCAGTTACTTGCATCTATGCCGGAATCCTATCAAGCTATTGTTACGACAATAGATGTTATTTTTAGCCAAGATGCAAGTAAAATAAACTTTGAACTTGTTAAGAATAAATTACTGCAAGAGGAAATAAGGCAAACAAGCCGTAGTGAACAAAATGGTTCTGCTGCATTTGCAGTATTCAGGAAACGGGGTTGTTATTATCGTGGCAAACCAAGAAAGCAGGAAAACACAGATGGAAAATCACCAAAGACGAATACGGGTGACTTTCGATTTAAATTTTACCAATGTGGCAAACAGGGTCACAAGAGAAGCGAATGTCCAGAACGACGTTCAGTGAATGTGGCTGAAGATAAGGGTGAAAATGACATTGCATTCTTGGTGAACGCATCTGACACATGTGAACCGAGTGGAGTTGGTAAAACAGTTGATGCATTAAATGTCAACACCGGTTATAACCTAATACAAAACAATGAACAGGTTATAGATTTTATTGTGGATTCGGGAGCTACTAATCATATGGTAAATAAAAGGATAGGACAGTTTTTAGTAGAGGAAAAACGTGTTGATTGCATAATAAAAGTCGCAAAGAGGAATGCTAATATTAAAGCGGAAAAATGTGGAACGTTATTTACAGAAAATGATGAGGGAATAACCTTAAAAATTGAGAATGTGTTACAGTGTAATGAACTAGATTACAATTTACTATCAGTGAAACAAATAGAAAAACCGGGTTTAAGAATAATTTTTGAAAAGGAAACAGTAAGCATCAGCAAGAATAGTGAAGTGATTCTCCAAGGACATTTACGAGGAAATTTATACATAATAACACTTAAACTTCATCATATCAGTGCGAATGTTGCTCATACAAACTTGGACATTTTACATCGAAGAATGGGTCATTCATCAGTATATCCTTCAAAAAATCTGTGTGAAGTGTGTATAAAGGGGAAACAGACAAGAGAACAATTCAAGACAATATCGGAGGAAATGAAACCGAAAAGAATTTTGGAAGTTGTGTCGTCAGATGTCGCAGGTCCTTTTACACCGGAAACTTACGATGGTATGAAGTATTATGTCACATTTATCGATCACTATACTCACTTTGCTCAAATCTATCTTATGAAACACAAAAATTAAGTTTTTGATAGATTTAAAGAGTATGAAGCTCAAGTAACCAGTCGATTTCAGAAGAAAATATCCAGATTCCGATGTGATAATGGTGGTGAGTACAATTCACAAGAGTTTAAACGTTTCTGTAAAATCAAAGGAATACAAATTGAGTATACTGTGGCAAGAAATCCAGAACAGAATGGGGTAAGTGAACGATTAAACAGAACAATTCTCAACATGGCAAGATGTTTATTGTTTGACGCACACCTTACTAAAAGTTTTTGGGGAGAAGCAGTGCGAACAGCAGTATATATAATAAATCGGTTAGCAACAACATCAATCAAGTCCCGTACCACACCTGCTGAATTGTGGTATGAACGAAAGGTGGATATAGATAAAATAAGAGTATTTGGGTCAAAAGCCTTTGTACATGTGCCGAAAGAAGAAAGAGGTAAACTTGATGAACGCAGTAAAATTATGTTTTTAATCGGATATACAGGCAACGGATACAGATTATGGGATGACACAGCTAATAAAGTGGTAACTGCACGTAGTGTCATATTTGATGAGAATACGAAGGAAACAGTACCACTGCAGATAATAGAAGTTGAACCGGAAGAAGATGAACCGAAGAAAATATTAGAAAATAAAAATACAGAGAAAAAGGATGATGCAGAAGAACAAACAAAGGGTAGAAAAAGCACAAGACAGAAGAGAATACCAAAGAAGTTGCAGGATTATGAAATGAATATCTCAGATGATTCTAACGATGTAACGTTAGCTTTATCAATTGGTTTCTTACCTTTTGATAACCCAACGAGTTATGAAGAGGCGATACAGGATGTTGAATGGAAAAAGGCCATAAAACAAGAAGTAAGAATGTTAGAAGAAAACAAAGCTTGGGAAGTTGTTCCTATTATAAAGGGTGAAGAAATAATAGATTCTAGATGGATTTTTACTGAAAAGGAAGTGCAAGACCAGAGTATGAAAAAGGCTAGGTTGGTCGCAAGGGGATACCAACAAAAATTGTCACCAGAAGAAGAAATTTATACACCAGTAGCGCGAATGGTAACTCTTCGCGTACTATTATCATTAGCAATAGAACATCATTGGACAATACATCAAATGGATGTAAAAGCTGCTTTTTTGAATGGTGTATTAACAGCACCTGTATACATGTTTCTACCAGACGGTGTTGAGGGAGATCCTGACACTCACATTTGCAAATTGAAGAAAGCATTGTACGGTCTCAGATCAAGTCCGAAGTGTTGGTATGAACGATTAAATCAGTTTCTTGTTAACATAAATTTCAGAAGATCGGAAGTAGACCCATGTTTGTTTATTCAAGACAGAATATATTTGTTAATTTGGGTTGATGATCTAATTTTAGTGTCAAATGATTTAGATAATATACAAAATGTAAAATCTCAACTTTCAACAGAATTTCAAATGAAAGATTTTTCAAATAGTAATAAATTAACTTTTTTAGGGTTGGAAATTGAGAAGGTCGGTGATTGTATACATATTTCACAACAAAAGCTTATAGAAAAGGTTCTTATAAAATTCAATATGCTAAATTGTAAAGGTTCATATATACCAATGCAACCAAAATTACATTTAGAAATGCAAAAAGATTTAAATTTGAATGTTCCTTATAAACAACTTATAGGAAGCTTAATGTATGTAATGTTAGGCTCAAGACCAGATTTATGTTTTTCAATAATGTATTTTAGTCAGTTTCAGAGCAATTTTGGTGTAGAACATTGGAAACATTTGAAAAATGTATTAAGATACTTACAACATACGAAAGCTGATACATTAAAATGTTCTCAGTGTAAAGTGAATTTAAATGTTCAAGCTTACGTTGACTCAGATTTTGCCAATGATTTAAACGATCGTAAAAGCATTAGTGGTTTTTTGGAAAAGTAAAAAGCAAACGGTTGTGGCTCTTTCCAGTTCAGAAGCCGAATATGTAGCATTGGCAAATTGTGTCACCGAATGTTTATTTTTGAAACAGTTATTAGAAAATATGTTAGAATTTAAGATAAATTGTATTAGATTATACGAGGATAACCAGTCAAGTATTATGATGGCATCTACACTTGAAACTAAACGATCCAAACACATAGATGTAAAAGACCATTTTGTCAGGAATTATATCTCTGATGGTATCATTAAATTGATCTATGTACCTACAAATCAACAGTGTGCGGATATCATGAACAAGTCTCTCTGCAGACCTAAATTTGAACTTTTCAGAGAAATGTTAGGTGTAATGATAAGTCATAAGGAATTGCAGAATTGAGCGGGAGTGTTGGTGTTAGCAATTCTGTCACATAGAATGAGTTTCATGCGTGCATATATTAAGAGTAGTGTGAAAGCAATGTAACTAGAGTTAAGTTGTGTTTAACGAATAAAACGTATATTTTATAAACTTAGATGTAATCCGAAAGTAATAAAGCTTTAAAGAAAACGCTGCGTGTTTTTCTAGAAAGAAAAACGGAACACTTCAATAAGTAGTTATTTTTCCAACATTTTAAAGTATATGAATTTTAATAATTGTTGCAGATCAAACGGTGATGGCGAATAAAAAGCAAACCAAGAAATCATTTACCTGTTTATGTATTAAAATTTCAATAAAAAGTGTTCATTAATTAATTTTTTTTAAATTATCTATAATTTTATTGTATGGAATAAAATTACAGTTTTTATCAACAATGACTTTTATTGGAAAGAATTTCTCTTTTTTCATCATTTGATAACTAATTATATAATTAAACAGAATGTTCATTTTATCTAAATAGTTAGTTTTATATTTCCTACTCTTTACAAATACTATATAGTCAAATGAATTTGTCAGGATGTTCTCGAATTTTGATAAATTTGTATAAGAGTGATAAGTGAAGTATATAACTAATTGCTCGCACTCGCACACAGTTAGTTTGTCTCTTGTTTGTCTTCCGGACGGAGCAGTTATTAAAATACAAATTATAATATATAAGTGTTTTATTTGAGGAAAATATAAAATTACTAGACGTGTTGTTTATAGTAGGTACTACACCTATTTTGTATCTCATATTGCAAAAATTGCGTCAACTAGTACAAAGCGGCGCACAGTGGATCGAAAGACGGTAAAAAGCGGACATTGACTGAAATGGTAATAACTTGCTTAAAAATTAATGTTGATCAACGAAAGCAAATTTTGTCGAATAGGTAAGGTTGTATATTACATCGAGTAAAAAAAATATTGTTGTACCGTCACTACTTGTTTATGAAAATGAAGCTAAAAGTATATAGTATTTCAGACTGCATAATCGAAGAAATAGCGTATTTGTTGATATAGATATAAGATTGGTAGCTGTTTCTCTGTGATGGAACTTATAATGTAGACTACAATATTATGCAACAGGAAAATATTCTGATCACTAAATACATTTAAGATAGAAACATGTGCTTTGGTATCTTAATAGATTAAATATGTCGACACTATTACAGCAGAGATAAAGAGCATATATAATGTAAAATTATGTATCTCTGTTTTTAATAGAAATTTCTTCTAAACGTTTTTGTATATAGTAAAACAATTCGCTTACCTCTCTTGATAACAGGTCGTTGATAAACTATGACAGTACCTACTTTACACTTAACACAATTTTCAATTTTGCTGGTGAAGAATTAATAATTCTACAGCTTCTGGTAATAACTCACTTCTTGTATGTTCGTTTAATGTTCGTCTTGAATAGGAAATATATGGATCCAATGTGATAAGTAGTCGTTTCAAAATATCTTCGTTAGTAGCTGAACGGCTGCATTTTCTGCTATTTTTTCCCTGAAGCTTCTAAGATATTTATTTCGAGCTTCAGCAGTTTCTTGTGAAAGTTTGCCTATAGGAAGTAACATATTGAATGATATCTGCGCCATGCAATAGAATATTAGGTATGTGGGCTAGCATATAGTACAAACCATATACATTTATAAATTTTTCAGCTGTTCCTTCTCGCAATCAATTTCTTTCCCTGTAGTAATCACTTGTCAGATTATCGCGAATCTTCTGATTACATTTGCATCTAGGATGGTTATTTAAGCTGTTATAGCTGGATATAAACATGCTTGTATGGTTTGTCACAGAACGTATTTTTAAATGTTTGTTTATATGGATTTAGCCCAGAACTACCGTCGAATCATCATTTTGAGACAAATGTCAATTCACTTAGAATATTTTGTATTGTTCCCCCACATATTTTTACTATGCGAGTAGATGTGTTAATTTTCTGTGATATTTTTATTACCTTTAACCAGTAAGTACATTGATACATTTATGATAACGATATAAATAATCTCCCTGTTTATGTGCACCTATAGTAAAACATAAATTGTATTCATATTAGCTACAATCCAACTAGATGCAGAATAACTCTTAGAATGTGTACGCGAACAGAAGAAGTCAAATATGCCAAGTATATAAAGAAAGATACCCCATTTTGTTTATGTTCTATTAATCGATTATTATAAACTAACACAGCACATTTCACAATCCTAACTTAATATTATAACACAATGTCAACGATACAATAAATGCAGCGCATATTAAAGAAATAGCATATTTGATCTCATAATGTAGGTATATGACCGACATTCATAATTATGCTAATTGGTTTATATCGTTTTTTAATCCGAGAACTAAGAGATTATGAAACATACATCGAATGTTAGTCACTGAAATGGCATAACTTAACAAATTTTTCGTAGAGATATTAATTAACATGCATTTATGAGAATGCTAGAAACGGTAATGCAATAAACAAAACGTCTTTCTTCAAAAAGTTGCGCGAAGTAGCAGCTGAAAGCGCTGGAGCAAGTACTAGAAGGATCCTAGATGACAAAACAGTTTCCCTTTTTCTGGGCAAATTTGGGCATTTTTTTAAAAAGCTAATAGAAGTTAAAATTTAGAGTCATAGAACACCATCTTCAAGAAATGGTAATTGTATAGTTAATTACAAATATGATTTGCTAATATTTTGCCGGTTGAATTACACATAGTTAGTGTATATTCTGAGCAAATTTCAGTGTCGTATCATTTCTAGTTCCAAAGATTTTAGTAGTTGAAGAGGACGGTCGAAATACACTCTTAGCGTAACATCTCCGAACATGTACTTTCAGGCTTGCTTCTGTTCGATATTCCGTCAATCTACTTGTTTGTATTATGATTTCTATATCTAATGCTTATTTTACTATACACTTATACACATTTTATTATGATTCTGGAAGATTGGCTTTTTTACGCTATGTCAGATTTTTAACCAACTTCGATCCACTGTGCGGCGGTGTACTTTTACTGAGGCGATGAAAACTAAATATCCATTTATTGGAGAGGGATGACAGCCGACTGAAGCTTATTGTAGTGTTTGTGACTGTAATGTATCCATTAAACATAAAGGGATATCCGATATTGAGACGCATATATACAGTAATAAGCATAAGAATAAACTTAAGAATATGGATACTAACCGAAAAATCACTGATGTTTTTCAATCATCGTCGTCAGGAAAAAAACGAAAACAATCAGCTGCTGAAGGTACGCTTGCAAGTGAGTCTTTAAGATAAAAAGTGACAGTGAAGGAAAAACAGATACAGAGCAAGATTGGTAGCCAAAGGGTTTACACAGAAACCAGGAATTGACTACGATGATATTTTTTCGCCAGTGATGAGATACTCCAGCTTTAGATTATTGATATCTTTAGCAGTTAAGTTAAATTTAGAAATTAATCATTTAGATGTTACAACAATTTTTCTCAATGGTTTTTTGAAAGAAGATGTATTCATGATGCTTCCAGAGACTGTTGAAACATCTAAAAACAAAAATAAGGTTTTGAAATTGCCTTAAAAAAAGGCAATTTATGGCCTGAAACAATCGTCAAAGGCATGGTACGAAAGGGTTGATGACTATCTCAAGAAATTAAACTATAAGAGATCACAGGTAGAACCATGTTTGTATATTAAGAATAAGAACAATTTAATGACAATAGTTGCCATACATGTTGAGGATTTCTTTATCTTTTCAAATGATCAAACTGAAAGAAATAATTTAAAATTTAAATTAAATCAGAATTTTAAAATTAGAGATTTAGAGTCAGCTAAACAATGTTTAGGTATGAGAATTAACATTGATAAGCAAAATAATGTTATAACTTTAGACCAGGAACAATATATAAACCAAATATTGATGAAATTTGATATGCAGGATTGTAAGACAGTAAACACACCAATAGAAACAAATCTGGTTGAAGTTGAACACAATAAAATAAAAGTTCCTAATCAGCAATTAATAGGCAGCTTGATGTATTTGGCCGTTTTGAGAAGGCCTGATATTGCATATTCTGTCAGTTATTTAAGTCAATTTAGCAATTGTTATAATGAATATCATTGGAAACAAGCAAAACGTATTTTACGATTTTTTTTTTTTTGCTTTCATGGGCAGGTTTAACCCCGTGAGGCAGCTCGGCCTTAAGACCTATTGTGCCCCCATGATGTCTTAACCCTCTCGACCTGGTTGTACTCGAACAAACAGGTCCGCAAGTTGGTCGAGAGTTAATTTTCTTATACTGGGTTCGTCCAATCGAGCGACCCCTAGACAGCTCCGTCTCTCCCTGTCCACTGCCGGGCAGTCGGTAAGGAGGTGCACAGGAGTTTCTTCTGCTCTCCCACAGTTTCTACACAGGGGAGAGTCCACTCGCCCCATTCGGTGCAAATGCGTATTTAATGAACAGTGGCCGGTTAGGACTCCCGTAAGAAGTCTCAGTCTGGCCCTGCTCATAGAGACTGCCTTGCGGAGTCTTTCGTCGCCCGGATAAAAACCGAGGATTTTACAGTGTCTCACGCCGACTAGTCCATTCCAGTAGGAGCGGTGACTAGCAGCGAGTTGAGATCTGACAAAGGCTTTGATACCGCCATAGGAACTCCCGCACAACGGTTCTGGACCAGTGAACGGTAGACCACTGGCGCCTCTAGCTAGTTTGTCAGCAATTTCGTCACCTCTAATCCCAGAGTGACTAGGCACCCATCTCAGCGTAATGCTGTGATGCTCCGCCAATTCTTCAAGCTTCCTATGGCACCTCAGTACCACTTCGGAAGCAAATTTGACAGCCTGTAGTGCCCTGAGGGCAGCTTGGCTGTCGGAAAAAATTTCGACCGATCCATTCCGATGCGGGCAGTTTAAGATGCTCTCTGCACAGGTCTGGATGGCTATAACTTCAGCATGGAAGATGGAAGTGGAGCCCCCTAAGCTGATGGCTTCGCCATTCGTTTCTCCATCTCTCCAGATCCCAATGCCTGTGCCGTTCGGCGTCTTCGAGGCATCCACAAACCAGCGATGAGAACATCGCCCCGGTCTGTGAATGTATGCTTTGGAGACCTCACTGTTGGAAATGTCTACGGAGTATTTCCTAGTGAAGCTGAAGACAGGCGGAATCTTGTCCGCCCTAGTGGACAGAGGTACTGTCTGTTCGATGTAGTTGAAAATGCTGGTATGGTCTCCAGTTTTACCAGAGAAACCTTTACACCCGCTACATTTTACTCTGTAAGCTGCCAGGGTAGCTTCTGACCGCAACACCAACTGAAGCGGAGGAAGCCCAAGAATGGTCTCCATGGCCGCAGTCGGCGTCGAGGACATGGCTCCCGTGATGCCTAAACAGGCAATCCTTTGGACCTTGCTGAGCGCGTTTACCGCGTAGCCCAGACTAGCCTTAAGCCACCAGACTAACGAGGCATAGGTTATGGAGGGTACAATGACCTTCGTGTACAGCCAGTGCACCATTGCCGGTTTTAGCCCCCACGTTTTACCAAACATTCCTCTGCAGGCCCAAAATGCCTTTGTGGCTTTGTTCGACACTTGTTCAAGGTGAGATTTGTACATCAGTTTTGCGTCCAAAATAACACCTAGGTATTTAACCTCACTAGAGACCACTATCTTCGAGCCGAAGATGGCTGGACACTGTAGTTTTGGAAGTTTCCTCCTCCAAGTAAACGGAACCATTGTCGTCTTCCGAGAGTTTACAATTTAACCCTTCTTGTTGACACCATCTCTCCACCAGTTTGAGTGCGACTTGCATCCTCTCGGAAACCACGCCCTCGAACTTTCCGCAGACCATGATGGTGATATCGTCTGCCCTGCGCGTGGAAACCCGCCATCTGTAGATCAGAAAGCAAGCCATCCACCACGAGGCACCATAGCAAGGGCGACAGCACTCCACCCTGCGGGCAGCCAGCTGCCACGGTTGCCTTTACATTACAAAGGTTCTGCGAAACATGAACCATTCTGTCTCTTAGCATGGAGCCGATCCACCTCCTTACAGTTGGCTCGACTTTCCATTTTTGAAGCGCCCTTTCCATCGACCGAAAGGACGCCCTGTCGAAGGCGCCCTCGATGTCCAGAAAGGTAGCCAATATTTTACGATACTTAAGTAAAACAAAAAATCATGGATTTAAATTTTCGAAAGAGGATGTTGAACTCCAAGGTTTTGTAGATGCGGATTGGGCAAATGATAAGACCGATCGCGAGTCATACACACGTTTTTGTTTTCGATTCTCAGGGTCGTTAATATTATGGGAAAGTAGAAAACAAAAAAGTCGCTTTATCGAGCACAGAAGCGGAGTATATGGCCCTTTCTGAACCTTAGGAATATGCTATTGTGTGACATTATTTAATGATAATCAAAGTGCGCAAAAGTTATCAGTAAATACATCGTCACACAAAAGAACAAAACATACTGATGTAAAGCATCACTTTGTTAGGGACGCGATCACTAAAAAGGTAATTGAAATAAAATACTTACCAACTGCTGAAATGGCTGTAGATGTATTTACAAAAGGATAAAGTAGTGTTAAGCATTATTAAATTCTAAACAAATTGGTAATTGTAAATTTAAATATTCCGAGCTAGTGGGAGTGTTGATATAGCTCGATATGTTGATGACACGTAATGTAACTGACAATCTTTTGTTACCGCCAAAACGAAATAAAAACCAGTGTGTACTGAAAACTCACGCAGTGCGTTTAATTTATAACATGTTACGAGCCCCCATCGCAAGTAGCCCTACACTTAACTTACTCGGAGCTACTCTATGTACGTACTGTTATTGTCAAGTCCGCCGCTCTTGGCGACGTACAGAAACTTATTCGGAGCGAACATAGGTCTACCCTTCGTGTTCGACGGTCTTCGTCCGTGCAACGAACGTCTAAGCGACGATTTAAGGAAACTTACTCGAAGCTATTCTATATGTACTGTTATCATCTAGTCGGCCGCTTTTGACGACGTACAGAAACTTATTCGGAGCGAACATAGGTCTACCATTCGTGTTCGACCGTCGTCATTCGCGCTACGAATATCGAAGCGATGATTTAAGGAAACTCACTCGCAGCTGGACTACCGCATCCAGGTAGCGAACGTCCGTATGGTGTTGTACGGAACCTAGTCGGAGCGATTCTATGTGGAGTAATCCCCAGACGATCCGTGTCTTGTATGCGTGCGACCGAACGACGTTAGACGAAAACTTAGCCAGGGGGATGATAGGTGTAGACGTCGTTTTCGACTGCGCCACGAACCTCTAAGTGACGATTTTAGGAAACTTACTCCGAGCTTGAAAATTGTCGTGAAGTCTTGCATAGCAACTAGTTATGACCTGGCGGGGTGTGCAGAATGTGGTACGTAGGAATATGTCAATAGTTACTCTGCACGTGGTGATCCCGCGTTTAAATAGCAGTTACGTTTGTGTGTAAAGCTCGTAGTGGAAATAAATCGCCCGCAATTTATTTGAAAATCACGACACCCCGGAAACTTAGTCGGAGCCGAGAAAAGCACAAAAAGCCCTCGGTGCGCGGTTCTTATAAATTTTATTTAATTTATTTTATTTAATTATTTATTATTATTTTTAAATGAAAAAAAAAAAAATTGCTGACAGTGAAAATCAAGAAAGTGATGTTGATGTTTAAAATGCAGCAAGAAAATAACACAAGTTTCCAAAAGCAAATGATGGAAATTTTATCCACAATGGCCAACGCCCAGGCTACCCAAGCTCAAGCAACGCTGCAGTCAGCCACAGGAAATGCGCAAGTGCTGTCTGTTTCGGCTATTGTTCCTGAAGTAATGGTATCGGCATCGTCGCAGATCCGTTTAACGAGTTTTGATCCGGACGACACACCATATGATGGAGTGGATGGATGACGTAACCAGCATTCAACGCGAACTTGGCATTTCAGATACGTTGACTGTTTTGAAAGCTGGTCAAGCTCTTAGAGGACAAGCTGCCCGATTTTATCAACATTGGAAGCCGATTACTAGAGACTGGGCTTCATTTCGTCAAGACTTCGAGGTTGCATTTCCAGAACAAGGTACACCAGCTACACGAATACGTAAATGTCTAGCAATTACTAGCTCCAATTTTGAATCATTAGTAGAGTATGGAAATGCTAAACTGGCATCTATCAAGCGTTTCTATCTTAATTTTCCTTGGAACATAGTTTTTTAATTTGTTTACATTCGCCCACGTGTGATGCTGAACCATTAAAATTGTTAGCTGCTTGTGATGCGAGCAAAATGAATTATGGTAACCGAATGCGTGAGCCATTACGAAAACGAGCTAGCAACGTTCGTGAAGAACACCCTGGTTTTCAAGGAAAGTGTGGGAATTGTCACCGTTATGGACATAAACAGAACAATTGCAAACAGCAGGTAAGAAGTACTGTATCGACTATCGATAAATTTCTACCAGGTCCGCCTGGAATGAAAACAAATAGTGTAACACCTGACCAAACTAAAACAATAAATGTAAAAACCTGTGCTTATTGTCAAAATATTGGCCACACAGAAGATGTTTGTTATCGCAAACATGGTGTGCCAAAACGAGTAATGTTGGCACAAAATACTCGCTTTGTGCACTCAGTTCCATCAGCGACAATTAAAAACCACAATATAGCTACTTCAATATGTTATTCAGTGGACACAGGGGCAGACGTTTCAATATTACATGAAAAGGTAGCAAGAAAATTAAATTTAAATGTTTATCCGGCTACTCAGTTGTTGTCTGGAATGGGGAATTGCGTTATGAAACCAGCAGCACCACCTTAATGTTTACACCAACCACGACCTTAGGAATTGACTTTTTGATTGTCCCAGATGGATCCATACCCGGGGGAGATATTGATGCTCTAATCGGTCTTGATGTTCTCAAATGCTCAGGTATTAAAATTGAAGTGCATGCAAACAATGTAGCTATTGTGTACGATCCACTAAGTATATCACAAGTTTTTACTATACACGCATTCAACGAGAACGAATTAAATTTGTCAGGACTGGACGAGTCATTAAGAAACGAAGTAAAAACAATTCTTCAAAAAGCGTTTAAGCAAACACCGCCCACTGTGACGACTGAGAAGTTAAAGATAACGCTACGTGATTCCCAGCCGGTCGCCTGTCAACCTAGACACCTATCATATGGCGAGATATTACAAGTGAAAAAAATTATAAAGAAACAACTTCAGATGGGAATAATTCGGCGAAGTGAATCTGCATATGCTAGCTCCATCGTACTCGTAAAAAAAAAGAATGGAGACACAAGGTTACCTGTAGATTTTCGTAATGTAAATGTTATATATGTATGTGAATTTGTTATATATGTAGGCGACATTGTATATATAGTCTATAGTAGTGGGGATTGTATATAGGCATGCACATTTTGAATAAAGTCCTTCTTGACCGCAAGCCGTGTTTGATTGCGCACCTCACAAAGATACAACAGTGGCGACGAGGATAAAGGTACCTAGTTAAAAGTAAAGATATTTTAAAAATATCAAAAAGGGGGATTAATCGCGCGATTGATTAATGGAAAGTATAGTAGTCGCGGTAAAGTGCGAGTTATTAAAATAGTGAAAAGGACAAGGAAGATGAGCGGACACGTGGTTGGCCATTTGTCTGAATTTCATCCGCAATCATCGGATTGGCAAATTTATAAAGCAAAGTTAAATAACTATTTTATCGCTAATGATATCTCTACAAATGAGAAGAAAAGAGCCGTTTTTCTAAATATTTGTAGTGAGGAGGCGTACAGATTAGTATATACATTATGTGCACCTGTTCGTCCAGAGAAAAAGGAAATCGATGGAATCATTGAGTTACTGGATAACTATTTTAAACAACAGAAATCGACATTCGCGGAAAGAATCAAATTCTACGAGGCCAGAAGAGAAGAAATTGAGTCAGTCAAAGAATGGGCTGCACGTGTAAAAAGTTTAGCTACAACGTGCGAATTTGGTAACCATTTGGAATTATGCATCTTGGACAGATTTGTGTGTGGTATTGGTAGAGGTCCAGTGCTAGATCGTTTATTAGAAGAACAAGCATCGATCAGTTTTGATGAAGCAGTCAAGATAGCGAAAGTTAAGATGGCGGCGCAATCATCCTATAATATTTCCGGGAAGGAGCCGGTGGTGCACATGTTGAAGAAATCACGGGACGTAGGAGCGCAACGTCTACAACGTCCGAGAAAGGCAGTCGCAGGCGCAGGTTCGAGTGAGAAGAGGATAGACAGATGTGGCACATGCGGAAGAGCGGGACATATAAAAGATAAGTGTTTTTTTAAGTCCTACGTTTGTAATAATTGTAAAAAGAGAGGTCATTTAGCTCGTGTATGTAAACAAAAGGGAAGAAATAACAATTTTGTTGAAAATAAAAATAATGGAGATGATGATGATGAATTAACTTTGTATAATATATACAAATTAAATTCTGATTCTCCTTATTATATCGATATAGAAATAGAGAAATTTAATATACAGGGTCAAGTAGATACAGGGTCAAGTGTGTCACTAATATCTGAGAAATTATACAGGGATAAATTTAATCATGTTAAATTAGAAATTAATGATTCAAATACTTTATGTTTTTATGATGGGTCGAAGGTTAGACCTCTAGGTATTTGTACATTGTCTGTCAAGTTTAAAGGCAAACAAAATGTGTTAAATTTTCTGGTAATGGAAAAGGGTAATCCCACATTGCTAGGGCGAGATTTTTTAAATAAATTTGGAATTAGTTTTGATGTAGGTTTCACAAATATGTCAAAAAATACTCGACTAGATAATCTTTTATCAAAGTATAAAGATATTTTTGATGGTAAATTAGGCTATTTTAAAAAGGGAATAGCTACTTTACGTTTAAAAGAAAGTGTCACCCCAAAATTTATTAAAGCACGACCTGTACCTTATGCTATAAGATCCCAGGTGGAAAATGAGATTAAAAGGCTGGTTTCTTTAGGTATTTTGAGTCCTGTAGACTACGGTGAGTGGGCTTCGCCGGTGGTACCAGTTGTGAAGAAGGATGGATCAATTCGTCTTTGTGGAGATTATAAAGCTACGTTAAATCCAAATTTGGAGATAGATCATTATCCTATTCCCAAGATTGATGACTTATTTAGTAAACTTCAGCAAGGAAAACAATTTACAAAGTTGGATTTAGGACAAGCTTATCAACAGGTCGAAGTAGATGAAAAATCGAAGGAATTGTTAACCATTTCAACACATATGGGGCTGTTTAAACAGAATCGTTTACCATTTGGAATCGCTTCAGCACCAGCCATATTTCAAAGGATTGTGGAATCGTTGTTGGGTGGTGTAGATGGAGTTGTGGTGTTCTTTGACGACATTTTAATTACGGGTAAAGATGAGCGGGAGCATTTAGAAAGGTTAGCATTAGTTTTAAATAAATTAAAAGAGGCAGGGTTAAAATTAAATAAGAATAAATGTAAGTTTTTTCAAAACGAAGTTGAATATTTAGGTTATGTTATAAATTCTGATGGGATTTATCCCAGTAGAAGTAAGACGGAGGCCATTGAAAAAGTATTAAGACCAGTAAATATACCTCAATTAAAATCTTTTTTGGGTATGGTTAATTACTATGGGAAATTCGTAAAAAATTTGTCTACTGTTTTGAGTCCATTGTATAATCTATTGAAGCAAAATGTTAAATGGTATTGGCCTAATGAATGCGAAAATGCTTTTACGAAAATCAAACAATTATTGTTATCCGCAGATGTATTAGTACATTACGACCCTGTCATTCCAATTGCTTTAACTGTGGATGCATCATCTTATGGAATTGGGGCTATTCTTAGTCATCAATATCCTTCTGGTGAGGAAAAACCTATTGCTTACGCATCAAGAACCTTATCAGAAAGCGAAAAGCGTTACTCGCAGATAGAAAAAGAAGGGTTAGCGATAATTTTTGGAATTTTAAAATTCAATCAATATTTAATGGGGAGAAAGTTTAGATTAGTTACGGATCATAAACCCTTAGTAACAATTTTTGGAGAAAAGAAGGGTATACCTGAATATGCAGCAAATAGATTAAGACGTTGGGCAGTTATTCTATCAAATTATACTTATGAAATAGTTTACGTTTCTTCGGATAGGAACGGAGCTGATAGTTTATCGCGATTATCGGGTATCAGTAGTAGTGGTTTGAATGAAGATGTAAGTTATGATTACTGTTATTTTTTTGATAATAGTTCGGATATTAATTTGAAGTTTAGCGAGGTAGTAAAGGAAACAAGTAAAGATTCAACTCTTTTAAAAATTTTTAAAAATATACAATCTGGTTGGCCTGAGAAATGTAATGATTTAATTTTAAAACCCTATTTTTCAAAAAGGTTTGAATTTTCAATTGAGAATGGAGCTTTATTTTGGAATCATAGAATAGTGTTGCCTGTAACATTGCGATCCCAAGCGTTAAAAGAACTACATTCTACACATTTAGGGGTATCCAAAATGAAATCAGTAGCAAGATCCTATTTTTGGTGGCCGAAATTAGATAAGGAAATTACAGATTTAACAAAAAATTGTAATATATGTAGTAAATTTTTCAGTCAGCCAAGAAAACATACTAATTGTAGTTGGCCTAGTTCAGATAATCCATGGGAGCGTTTGCACATAGATTTTTTGGGTCCATTTCAGAATAAATACTTTTTAATAATTTTGGACGCTCATTCCAGATGGATTGAGGTTCAAAAAGCAAATTCAACATCGTCTAAAGTAGTAATTCAAACCTTACGCACTTTATTTGCTAGGTTTGGAATACCAAAATACATTATTTCAGATAATGCTACTTGCTTTACATCCAATGAATTTCAAACATTTTTAAGTAAGAATTATATAGAACACACAACATCTCCACCTTACCATCCACAGTCTAATGGAGCAGCGGAGAATGCGGTTAAAACCGTGAAAAATTTTTTAAGAAAAGCAGTCGAGCAAAATTCAGATATTGATACAGAGTTATGTAGATTTTTACTTTCGTATCGCACCACTCCACACTGTACCACAGGCGTAAGTCCGTCTACACTGATGTTTGGCAGGAATGTTAAAACTAGATTTGATTTACTTACCGAGAATTCTAATCATAATAATAAGAACTTTAGTCATGTAAAAAGCAACAAACAAACTTGTAAAGCATATCAGAAACAAAAGAATTATAATAGAACTATTGATAATAATTTTAAGGTGGGAGAAATAGTATTAGTTAGGGATTATTCTGAAGTTAGTAAAGTAAGATGGATTAAGGGAAAAATTAAAAAGAGATTAGGAAGATGTGTATATATTGTGGAAATACCTACATTTTCCATAAGTGTAAAAAGGCATGCAAATCAATTAAGAAAAATCGTAGAGCAATTAGAGATAGTAGACGGGATGTTATCTGATAATAGTAATAATAAAGAGCAGCTAAAGAGTGAGGTAGGTATGAAGGATTCATGTTCATCTTCTCAAAAGTCAGTTATTGAATCAAGTGATAAAGGGAAGTCCTTCATAGCTACCCCTAGCAAAGAATATGATTTGAGACGTAGATCCCAATTAAAGTCACCAGATAGATTTAAGTATGCACACTAGGTATAAGTAATGTCTTATTGTAATTTTATGATGTTTTAAAATAAGGGTGAGGAATTGTTATATATGTATGTGAATTTGTTATATATGTAGGCGACATTGTATATATAGTCTATAGTAGTGGGGATTGTATATAGGCATGCACATTTTGAATAAAGTCCTTCTTGACCGCAAGCCGTGTTTGATTGCGCACCTCACAAAGATACAACAGTAAATAAAAAGGTATTACGTAATAATTAGCCCTCACCCCGTATACAAGATCAGATTGATGCTCTTTCAAAAGCTGTTTATTTTAGTACGCTTGATATGAAGTCAGGATTTCACCAAGTTGAAATTGAGGAAAGTTCAAAATATATTACGGCCTTTATCACACCGGACGGACTTTACGAATATAATCGTGCTCCGTTTGGTTTTATAAACTCTCCGTCGTGTTATCAGAGCGCAATTGACAAAGCGCTTGGGCCGCTGAAAAAGGATATCGCATTTGTTTATGTTATCGATGTGTTGTGCCCTGCACAAACGATTGAGGAAGGTCTTAATACCTTGCGGCGTGTTATTGACACCCTTTCGAAGGCCGGATTTGTGCTGAATGTAGCAAAATGTAACTTCTTTAAAACATCTGTGGAATATTTAGGTGTTGTCATTGAAAGTGGTACTGTTAAGGTACGGTCTATCTGCAGCGATTACTCGAAGCGAATAAGCGCTTACGAGTAAACGCGACGATTAGTCGTTCAGGCATGGTCTCTATTCCAACGATTAGTGGACGCGATTCATTCAAGTGTGACTCATTATTAATAGTAAATGTGTTTTGTGATGTAGTGTTGTTCTTTGTAATTTGAAAATAATGATGAACAATATGGTATTAGCTGCAATAGCATTAATAGAAGAAGAAGAGGAAGAAGAACTAGTTTTATTGACTACCATCTGTAAACCACGATGTGAAACGAACAAAATTTGTCTCAATAGGATGAGCGAGGTATGTTTCAATACACTGATTCAAAGGCAGTAATTGGATGAAGCAAATAGCTGACGACTTTTACGCTAGATGGAATGTTCCAAATTGTTGTGGGGCAATTGACGGAAAACATATTTGCATAGTTTGCTCGAAGCGAAGTGGAAGCCTATACTTCAACTATAAATCCTATTTTTCTATTGTCTTATTGGCAATAATTGATGCCAGGTACCAATTGACATGGATTGATGTTGGTGCTTATGGCAAAGAAGGAGATAGTATAACATTTCAAAGGATTGCTATTTACCAACTCGTACACAGTAACAACTTTTTACCAGAGCCGACCGTTTCACCCAGGACTGATATTGTTCTAACTCACGTCATTGTCGGGGACGAAGCATTTAAACTAAGTGAAAATGTTTTAAGACCTTATCCTAGGGATCAACCTATGGCAAACAGGGAAAAGAAAATATTTAATTATCGTCTGAGTCGAGCTTGAAGAACTTTGGAAAATGCCTTTGGCATTTTATGTCAAACTTTTCGTATATTATATACACCTATTGCAACGTGCCCAACACTCATATAGATGACATAGTTATGGTTTCGTGTTGTTTGGGAGGTTCACGTACAGCTAATCAAGGAGAAGATGATATTGATATTGAAATGCCCAGCGAAAATATGAAACCTTTACGTCACACAGGTGGAAACACCTCGGCAGCCGTATTTCAAAACAGAAATGCTTTTAAAGACTATTTCAATAGTAGATTTGGAACTGTTGGTTGGCAGATGAGGCACATTACTTAGTAACCTTTATTAATAAAAGTAATAGAACCAAATTGATAAAAGCGTACTGTCTTTACTAGATATTTGTGCTACTGAATAAATTACGACTTCGTTAATCAATGTTTCATCTTCTTCTTTTGTAAACCGTAATCTGTGACCTTTATTATATTTCGCCTTATTTTAATAATAATATTCAAAAATTCAACAGGCAAAACACACAACTTGATACTACATACAACTTCTGGTACTGCGATTAGCAAAACGCGCGCGTTTAAGTTGCCTCCGAAGCAAGTCGATTTTGAGACGCGGCGTCTTCCTACGCCTTGTAGCAGAAAATAGACCACTCACGTGCACACGCATAATCACCAACCAGCGCGACTTAGCTACGTCTAGTCGTGTCGATTATTCGCTGCAGATAGACCGTACCTAGACCGAATCCCCGAAAAGTGAACGCCCTCGCTCAGACGGTCGCTCCTACGGATGTAAAGGGTGTTCGTCAGTTCTTGGGACTTGTTGGATATTTCAGGCGTTTTATAAAGAACTTTGCTAGTGTAACAGCGCCAATTTCATCATTATTACGTAAAGGGCAGCCTTTCGTGTGGACAAAGGTGTGTGAAAATATTAGTTCAGACTTAGCGCAGCGATTAACCGAATATCCAGTTTTAAACATTTTTAACCCGGACTTACATACGGACGCGAGTACGGTAGGTTTAGGTGCAGTGCTAATGCAAAAAGACTCAGATAATATTTTGCATTCTGTAGCCTATTATAGTAAACGCACCACTGATTGTGAATCGCATTACCACTCTTATGATTTAGAAACTCTTGCGATTGTACAGGCTACACAGCACTTTCGCACTTACCTGTGTGGCATAAAATTCACAATATAACGTGCGTAAAAATTGTCGCAAAAGCTATCCGCAGCGACATTCTTCGTTCGTTTCTAAATCGAAAATCTCAATGGTAAAATATTGTACCATGCTTCATACGTCCTCACGCGGTTCACGAAGTTCGGTTTTTTAGTATCTTAACCCTAGAACCCTTACGGGGGTGTAGCACACCCCAGCAAAAATTTTAAATTGCCGCCATTTTTTTATGTTTAAGTTTGCAGTGTTCAACTTCCTCCTACTTTTATTTGAGGTTAGGACCTATACAGTGACAAAGCCCACGTGTTGTAAAGATTTTAGTTACTGGGATATTGAAGCTGCGGGGTAGTGTATAAATCCATGTAAGTATTTTAATAGTAATTATAGCTTGTATAGTAGGTATATTTTATATATTTTATATTATATGAAGGGACTGCAGTTATCTACTATCCGTGTATGTTTCTTATCAGTATGTACGGAAATTATGTGCGACTCCATACTGAAACGTTTTACGGTATCTTCTGTTTTGCATTTAGTGGGATATGCCAAGTGATATATGAAAACTGCAGCTAAAGGTGGAATCGTGTTGCTAGAAATTTTTACAACCTGTTATAATAGTTTGTCATATTGGAGGGTGCCAAGCGACGTACCACGACCTTAGCTGCAGATATGATTTCGATAGCTACGTTGGCATTTTCCAACTGCACTGGAACTAGAATCTAAATCTTCGAAAAATACAGTGTTTTCTCGCCAAAAGGCAAAAATTAGATCAGCAACGGTAAGCTGGCATCTATTACCATTTTTTACAAGCACTCAAATTTCCGGAGTGCAAGTTTGAAACTCGGCTATTTTCTTGTACATGTTTGTACCTCTGTATAAACTAATAACTGACTGAAAAAATGGTATGGGATGTCAGTTTTCGCTGCTCATTTCAGTATATCAGTGATTTCATATAATAAGCCTGCTTTTTTAGCGAGCAACGACGATAGTGTGGCTGTAGTTTTCGACACTGATGACATATGAAATACTGAATTGCGCGCGTTTGTATATAGTAGATAATATTTATATAATTTGCTAACACAGGTAATGGCTCGAAAACAAACTGTGAGACTCCTGGACCCAGATTTCGAGGAAACCGCATTGCGCTGGTATAATGAAGCTGATGAATTTGACTCTGATGAGAATGAGAATGAATTTTATGATGATGTGGAGATTCAAGAAGAAGTAACAGACGACATTTCCAGCGGGGAAGAAGAGGAACAACCTAGTCTACAAAGAGGAAGTTCTGAAAGGAAAAAACGGACACGCGTGGTCAAAAGAACCTGCAAATCGAACACGAACACCCCGAAGAAATTTAGTGGTAAACGATTTTGGCCCGAAAGGACTTGCAAAATCAGTTAGCACAGAGCTACAAGCTTGGAAAATATTATTTACTGATGATATGATTAACGATATCGTCACGTATACCAATATAGAGCTTGAGCAAAGAAAAAAAAAGTATACTGCAGACTGTAGGTATGTAGGGTCAACCAATTTTGTAGAACTCTGTGCACTTATTGGATTGCTATATATTTCTGGCTACCGGAAAGACGGGCACCTAAATGTTAACGAAATGTGGTCTGTTTATGGACCAGATGTTTATAGATCGATCATGTCTAAAGACCGATTTGAGTTTTTAGTTACCTGCATTCGATTTGATAATAGACAAGAGATCGCAATGACAAATTTTCGCCTATTAGGGAACTGTGGAATGCATTTATTTTCAATTGCACAAATTCTTATAGTCCGACAGAATTGTGTACTATAGATGAACAATTATTAGGATTTCGAGGAAATTGTCCTTTTCGAGTGTACATAGCATCAAAACCCGATAAATACGGCATCAAAATAATGACCATGTGTGATGCGAGTACGTATTATATGTTTACAGCAATACCTTATATTGGCAAAGAAGATAGACCAATCGGAGATTCAGTTCCAACATACTATGTGGAAAAATTGACGGAGCCCAAAACGTTCCACCTCCAAAATTGGCGAAACAAGCCCGCTGTGGTTTACGCCCTCGTGCTTCAGACCGCAAAACGAAGAGCACATGTAATATGTGTCATAAACGTATTTGTGCTATTCATAAGTTAGAAATTTGTATTGAATGCAATAAATAAAGCATACATATATTATATTTTATGGCTTTTTATTTATTGTTATTATATAAGATTGTTTAAACCAAAAGAAAATGCTGGGGTAGCGGTACACCCCATGTAAGTGTTAGTGATTGCTCAACATGCGTAAGTGTTCTAGGGTTAATAAGCGCTTGTGTTCGATATTTGTCGGTACAGACAGCTGCAATTTTGAGTTTAGACAACTTCTTATTCCTAATTTATCGAAAACAGTTTCTTTTTGATGGTAGAGTCTATTTTCAACATTTCTTCATTAGCATCCTCCCTTGAAAAACACAATTGGCAACGTTGTAAGACAATGTGTATGTTTTCTTGTTTGGTTTCAATTCAAAATCATTAGTGTCAAATTTTGGCATTTATCCAGATTAATTTTTCTCGAGTGTTGTATATGTATGTTTGGTTGGCAGCACTGGGAAAGATAACTGTATGTGTATAACAGATGTATGGTGACTTAATAAACGTATACTAACTACAGTATGTAGGTGTGCTAATTTACCCCTACAGACACAACAATTTGGCGACCAGTAACGGGATAGTCTATATCTGTAGTCTGTATGAACTAAAACTAGTGAAATCAGAAGAGTCAGAAGGAAAAAAAACAACGAAAAAGTTAGGTTAAAGAAAAAAGCACGTGGTCGCTTGAGAGGAATCAAGAAAAAAATGTCGTTAATTGGTCGCATAAACGAATACGGTGCTGGAGAAGAGGATATTACTGATTACCTAGAAAAGTTCGAACAATTTTTGAAGGTCAACAAAGTTAGTCCGGAAGAAAAAGTGCCTATGTTTATCGCCATGATGGGTCTAAAAATGTATGCAATTACGAAGAATGTAGTGTCACCTGGGGAACCAAAAAATAAAACATTTGAGGAATTAACGTCTGCTCTAAAGAAACACTACAAGCCAAAAAGGTTAGTCATTGCTGAGCGATTCAAGTTTATGAAAAGAGATCAAAATGTAAATGAAAGCATAGCCAGTTACGCAATTGAATTAAAGAATCTTGCCAAAACCTGTGAGTATGACAAGTTCTTAGAAGAGGCCTTGAGAGATCGCTTTGTATGCGGTTTGTCAGATGAGCGAATACAGTTAGCTTTGTTATCTAAAGAAGATTTAACATTTCAACTGGCGTATAATATTGCTTTAACAATGGAGGTAAACAGCATAGAAAGTAAACGAATCCAACCAGAGAGTGTAAATAAAATAGTAAGTGTCAGGCCACAACAGAATACGAGGAAGTTTACACATAAGTCAGGGGTCAAAGCATGCAAAAGATGTGGTAGGCTACATGACGAGAGAAGTTGTCCAGCCAAAGATTGGACGTGTTTTGTCTGTAAGAAGAAAGGTCACACGTCAAGGGTCTGTTCGCAAGGAAAAGTCAAGAAAGGTCATCGGGAAGTAAACCAAGTCGAGGAGTCCAGTTCAGAAGACAGTGCAGATACTGAAGTCTAAGTCAGTCAGCTCTCAATTAACAAAGTCAGTGAGATGAATGCAGTGAATGAGGTGTGCAGTATGAAAATAGAGGTAAACAACAAGAACATTGAGTTCGAAGTGGATACCGGGGCAGCCATAAGTATAATGGACATTACATATTACAAGAAAAATATTGACTTATGTAACAAGGTAACAAAATCAAAAACTAAAGTTAAGTCGTAACTGGAGATTACATAGATGTAATAGGTAAGGTGAATGTTAATGTAAAACTTAAGCATAAAGTATTTAAAGATATGTCATTATTGTTAGTAAAATGTCAGTTAAGAAAGCCTTTATTAGGTAGAAATTGGTTAGATTTATTAGTACCGAATTGGAAAGAGTCATTTGAAACTAAAATTCGCAATGTAGTAGAGGTATCATCAGAATTAGACAGATTACGAATACAGTTTCCAAATGTTTTCTCTATAGATAAGTCAAAACAAATATTAGGTCATAAAGCTAACATAACCTTGAAACCTGATATAGTTCCTACCTTTTGTAGACCCTACACCCTACCCTATGCACTTAGAGAAGCAGTTGAAAAAGAACTTGGAGAAATGGTGCAAAATGGTATTTTAAAACCTACTCACATAAGCGAATGGGCTAGTCCAATTGTGGTTGTACCCAAGAAAAATAAAACCGTGAGAATCTGTGCCGATTTTAAGGCTACAGTTAACAGGTATATTCAGAAAGACCATCCATTACCTAGAGTAGATGAAATTTTTGACAAGATCGGAAACGGTCAAGTGTTTACCACTCTTGATTTATCCAATGCATACTTACAATTACCAGTAACCGAATCATGTCAGAAATTACTTACCATTAATACTCATAAGGGTCTCTATACATACACACGATTACCTTACGGTATTGCATGCGCACCGTCACAATTTCAATCTGTAATGGACAAAATACTTGGTAATATGGATAATGTAGCTTGTTATATCGACGATGTAATAATTGTGGGGAGAAGCTTTGAAGAGTGTAGAGA
Source organism: Cetonia aurata (assembly GCA_949128085.1). Classification (NCBI taxonomy): domain Eukaryota; kingdom Metazoa; phylum Arthropoda; class Insecta; order Coleoptera; family Scarabaeidae; genus Cetonia; species Cetonia aurata. The sequence continues at coordinate 19,949,138 of OX421889.1, forward strand.
AAATGTTACAAGGGTTCTGAAACGACTAGATACTTATCAAGTAAGGGTAAATATAGAAAAATGTAAATTTTTTGTTTCGACGTAGACTAAACAATGATATCATCTCGGCCTCGCGGAAGAAATTAGGGACCACGGTTGTACCTCGGAAGGGCACTTGTTTTCGAGCAGTTGTCGAATTAATATCGAATGATATAGTTATTAGTATTACTCCTTGTTCTTGTAATTCTTTAATAATATAGTTATTGTGTTTACGTTCAGAGACTTTTATTAAATCGTTTATACAAGTTGAAGTATTAGGGCATGAACTATCAGGGGCCGGAATTAAACCCTTGCCCTCAAAAATTGACGCTATTATCAAGGCCAACTAATGTAAGTCAGCTACGCTCATATTTAGGGTTGATAAATTACTATTGCAGATTCTTACCAGAGGGATCTAGTATATTGAAACCGTTATATGACCTGGAACACAAACATGAAAAGTTTGATTGGACCAAGGAGCGCGAAACTGCATTTTTAAAAAGTAAGGAGATGATAAAAAATAGCTGTATGTTGACAACCTACCATTCAGATTATAGTTACGGTTTTTTTCCTTCACCTACCTTGTATAGTGCTCCGCTAGTCTTTTCGACAAGCTTTTGTATTTTATTTTCTTCTCTTTCCGTCCTCTACCTTTAGAGATGCCTCTACGTTTTGTTTTTCCTCAACGGTTTTCATTATCGTTTCATTTTGGTCCTTTCATTTTGTGTTATCTCTCCCATGTTGGTGCGGGTTAGCTAGAATTCGTCTCTTTTAGTTTCAGTCACTTACAGATATTTTGTTTCACTTAATTCGGTCCTCGATCTTCGCTTTTGTTCATCTTAGTAAATCAATTTCAATGTTTTGACAGTTGTTTATTTTTCAAGGTTAGATTTGTTTGCCCTACACTTATCTGTTTTACCGATTCTCACGCATCGATTTCTGTATCGATTGTGTTTTATTTAGTTCATTCTATTTTGTGTTTGCATCTTTTCGACGTTAGATGACACCTCATGTCCGTTTTCTAATTTAATTTTCTATTTTCTCATTGGTTGTGTGACGTATTCTCCCTTCCGGCTTCCTGTTTCCTGCTTCATCTTGGTGATTGATTCAGACATGTCTCAAGTGTAATTCTTCCTGTCTCCGGAATGTTGGATATTTTCTCACATCTGTGGATTTAAATGGAAGTTTACTGGAAATAATCATCGGCCGTATCTTCGCTTGTGTTTGGTGTGGAATTGGTGTGATTACCACGGCTGATGGATTCGATTGTTCGAGATGTAGTTTGAGAATTCACGCGTCTGCAACGCCATTTTGAAATTTTCTTCGCTGCGTTGAGAAAGCCCGTTTCTGGCGAGGTCTTTGTCGTCGCATTATTTTTGGAGTTCTGGATTTTCAACTTCGTTTTATGTGAGGATTCGAATACCCACGCTTGGCTGAGAATTTCTGCGATTTTCTTTATTCCTTCACTGCCTTTGGGGAATTCAGCGGACCATCTGCTTTAGGGTCTTACCGAGTCCGGCTAGAGATTACGATCCATTCGGACGGGACAACCTTTCCAAGCCCCGTAGCAGCCGTTTGAAGGACACAAGCTAAGTTGCACGCTATTTTTTTCTTTATTTGTAAATTTTGTCCGCGATTAGGACTTTCATTAGTAAACAACTACCCCGATCACTCAGTTTTTCTATTTTTAATGTTGCATTTAACCATTCTGGAAATTACTTTTGTCATATTAAAGATCGAAGGGTATAATTGATTCAGTATAATAGAGCAACTCCTTAACTAAAGTTTATTTCTTTTTAACGAATTTAGAGTAATTGCTTAGAACATCAACCGATCAAATATCGGCCTGTAATATACAGGGTGAACTGTTCACCGCTGGTATAATTAATTCAAATATTTAGTTTTGTCTCAGTAAATTATTTTCCTTTGTTGCCTTAAAACTTTCCTAAATTTAATTTAATTCCTAGTGTAAGAATTTTCTTTATATTGATGTGTGTGAACTGATTGCCTTGGCCAAAGCGTTCGGTGTTAGAGTCCTATTGTAGGATTATTTGTTATTTTTATTCGATATTTCATTTTTTTTACATAGTCGTTAACAACGCTTGATGATACTGAGTATCATACTTATTATTTGAATTTTAAGCTGATATTACTAACATTTTCATGTTGAAATTTAAATAAATGTTATGTCATTAACACCCACAATTTTCACCGTTCTTTTATGTCAGTGTTTATTATTAAAAGTTTAACGGTGTTATTAGTAAATTTATTCTTTTATTCTCTTGTGTATGTGTCTTGCAAATTGCTTTACCTATCGATATTTATTTAATACCTTGGATTCCTGCTTATCTTGGGGGCATGACAGGGTAAGTAATCCTAAGCAGGTGGCGCCGAAATTTCTTTCCATCTTGGGTTTGTTTCGTTCAACCCACTCCCTCGCCGACGAGCCGGCTGGCACCCTGCATGATTGCCGAATATCTACCCACTGAGTCGAAGGTTTGCAAAGCGGAAGCGCATCACCTTGTTTGTGTTTATTTTGATTTTCATTTTGTCACTTTCGGTGCCGAAAATTTAGGTAACACACCCTATGGTGTGGGAGCCGTTATACCACACATCATAAATGGGGAGGAACGACCTATAATGTTCGCATCAAAAACCTTAACAAAAACAGAGGCAAATTATGCACAATTACACCGGGAGGCGCTGGCTTTGATTTTTGCGGTGCAAAAATTTCACAAATACCTTTATGGTAGATCATTTAGACTAATAACGGATCATAAGCCCTTGCTAGAGATATTTAATCCCGAGAAAAAAATACCACCACTAGCACCTCTCCGTATTCAGAAATGGATACACATGTTGCCCTTGTATGATTACCGATTAGAGTACAAAGTTGGTAGCAAAATGGGTAATGCGGATGCCTTATCGAGACTACCTTTAGCTAGTGATGAGGAGGAAGTATCAGTCAATTTTGCCGAGTTTCACGAATTGCCTCTGACAGCTGCGGAAGTACGCGACTGTACAGCAAAGGATATGACGTTAAAAAGAGTTATGGAGTTCTGTAGGAACGGCTGGCCTACCAAATTATCAGAAACAAATTTGGCAAGTTATTTTAAAAGAAAAGATGAATTAGCAATTGCAAATGACATTTTACTATTAGGCAACAGAGTCATAATTCCGTATCAAATTAGAGATAAGGTATTAGGCTAGCAAGAAACGAAGTTTATTGTCCTGGAATTGACTCGGACATAGAAGTTTATTGGCCTGGAATTGACTCGGACATAGAAGAGTACTGCAACTCTTGCAACACTTGTATTATACATCAACCTAAGGCGACACAGGTCCCATTGGCTTCCTGGTCGAAAACGTCTAGGAACTGGGAACGATTGCACATTGACTTTTTGGAAAAGTATGGACATCACGTTTTAATTGTGATAGACGCGCATTCACGATGGATGGATTTATATTTAATGAATAAGGGTACCGCAGCAAGACAGACGATCGAGAAACTACGCCAAAGTTTCACGTACTTTGGCATACCTGAGCAAATCGTCTCTGACAATGGTCCACCCTTCAACGGTGCTGAATATAAGGAATTTTGTGAAGCTAATAACATTAAATGCACGTGTAGCCCTCCACTCCATCCATGTTCTAACGGAACAGTGGAGAAACAAGTAGGTACAGTAAAGAAATGCATTGTCAAACAAGTTTTTGAAAAATATAAAGATTCAACATCCATAAACATGGCACAAGCCTTGCAGGATTTCTTATTTAAATATATAAATACCCCGAATAGTGTTCCAGGTTATACTCCGGCAGATATAATGCTAAAACGACAGCCTAGAACAAGATTAAAATTTCTAAATCCTAGAGAGTTACAAGGGAAAAAGGAAGAGAGAATAAGTAAGAGAAATAAAGAGTATGTAGATAAAAAACGAGGACAACAAAGAGTATTTGGAGAAAATGGAGTAGTCTTGGTCTATGACGCTCGAGACACAAGAGGGAGAAATTGGCAGGAAGGCAAAATAGCAAAAGTTATTAGCGCCACAACCTATTTGGTGCTAGTAAATGTTAAGTACGTACACGCTGGTTGTGAACCTCTTGAAACAGTTCAGCCTATTCCTACCGTAACCCTTCCTATCCGTAGATCCAGTAGAACAGTCAAACCACCAATTAGATTAAATTTATAAGTTGCATTTGTAAGTGAATTCAAATGTTTGTTGTTTTTCGGGGGAAAGTAGTGTTGTATATGTATGTTTGGTTGGCAGCACTGGGACAGATAACTGTATGTGTATAACAGATGTATGGTGACTTAATAAACGTATACTAACTACAGTATGTACGTGTGCTAATTTACCCCTACAGACACAACATCGAGTATTTAGTTTTGTGCAAGCTCTGCTCTATTTCGTGTTTTCTCATATTCTCTTGATTAGTTTTTCTGGTTCTGTGTTTTATCGTTGTTGTTTTATTCTTTTACGATGGATTTTACATTTAATGAATATGCCGATATGTATATGATGTATGGTTTTTGTAATGGAAATGCTAACATGGCAGAACAGGAATATCGCGTACGTTTTCCAAACCGGAGACATCCTACTGGAAACGTATTTCGACGACTGGACCAACATCTACGTGAAACTGGTTCGTTTTATAAAAGGAATCCCAACGCAGGTCGACCTAGACAACGGCGTACATTACAACTGGAAGAGGAAATTCTAGACTCAGTACACGAAGATCCCTCCGTCAGTACTCGACAGTTGGCGTCCACATTCAATATCCCCAGTAATAAGACCGTTCATTCGGTTCTACGTGAAAACCTTCTTTATCCTTACCATATAACTAAGGTACAGCCGCTCTATGAAAATGATAACGTGCATCGTTTAAACTTTTGTCATAGTATCTTAAATAGAATTCATGAAGATGGTAATTTTTTAAGAAGTGTTCTTTGGACCGACGAGTCTATGTTTACCAGAGATGGTGTACTCAATATCCATAATTTTCACCATTGGGCAGATTGGGCAGAGATTGGGCAGAAAATCCTCATGCTATTCGGGAATACGGTCACCAAAGAAAGTTTTCAGTTAATGTTTGGCTGGGCATAATAAATCACCAAGTCGTTGGACCAATCTATCTGCCAAATCGTCTTAATGCCAACGGGTACTTAAATGTATTGGAACAAGTTATTGACGAGATGCCATTGAACATACGCCGTAACATGTTTTACATGCATGATGGGGCTCATGCATATTTTGCTCGTAATGTGAGAGAGTGGTTAGATGAACATTTCCTTAACAGGTGGATTGGTCGCCGTAGTCCTATCTTATGGCCTGCAAGATCTCCCGACCTTAATCCTTTGGACTTTTTTGTTTGGGGTTTCATTAAGGACAAAGTTTACGCTACACCTCCACAGGACGCTGACGAAGTTAAAGGAAGAATTAACGCGGCAGTATTAGAAATTACACCGGAAAGGCTAGAACGAGTAATACAGACAATACCTCGTAGATTGCAACTGTGTTTACAAACGGACGGACATCAATTTGAACAGATGCATAGGTAATAGTGATGCTAATTTGTTACAAGAGATGCGTTCGAAAAATTAAAACTACTAACTTTGTTTTAATAAAGTGTTTTTTTATTGCTTTGCCCTATGTATCTATTGTGTAATCCAATTTGTCGTTTATAATTCCCGTTTGTCAATTGTTACAAGTATTCTATCTATTATTACGGTGTCACGTGCCGTTTTAAGAGTCAATTAATTTGCGTTATTTTTAAGTTAAATTTATGAATTATAAATTATTAATTTGGCAATTTCAATTAATTATCTCAGTAATTGTACATAGTGTAATTGTAATTTCCGTTTTTGTGACATGATTAGTTTGAGATTCCCCTCATCGCGCGCCGTCCGCGAAGCATCGTCCTCACACGCTACAAGGTCGGTTTACGCAGAATGCGACTCCCACTCGCGACCGCGTAGCGGGGATAGTCCGAGGGCTATAAAAGCCGCCGCGAAACACGAACTCGGAGAGAGAAAAGTCCGTTCCCTTCACTAGGCTGAGTGTCGGCTGATAGCTGATCTCGCATAGTATCCGTCCGTTTCCAGGTATTACGTTGCGAGTGTCATTCTTCGGAGTGTACCTCACGTGATCACCGTCCGTTTCCGGAAATTACGTTCGAGCGCCGTTCTTCGGAGTGTGCCTCACGTAATATTCGTCCGTTTCCGTAGGTTACATTAGAGTGTCGGCTAATTGCTGATCTCATATAATTTCCGTTCTTGTGGATACAATTCCTGTGTTAATTTGTAACGCGAATTGTCACTTTTAATTACCGCTTTTTCCGAATTAAAAGTCACTACACAAGTCACACTAGTTATTCTCCGATAGCTGTAGACCGCGAGTTTACCGTTTTAATTATTTTTGAAAGCGCGAACTTATTAGATCGGTTACTACTGTCGTTTATTCCGTAAGCGTTTAAATTCATCAGCGACGAATAGCTAATTTCATACTGTTATTTTGGCACGTATGTTGCATTATTATTATTATTTACACGAGTGTACATGCAGTTTTATTTGTATATTTATATGTAAATATAGAACTCACCTGTTTACATCTGTATATTTTTTTTGTCCAACCACTTGTTTTGCGAAATAAACATTCTTGTATTTAAAGCACTTATTATTCCACTGTATCACCGAAAGTTGCGTATAAAGTAAGCAAGAACCCTGATTTCACTCCGACATTGTTGCTACCTCGTTAGGGTTAATTTTAAATGATTATTTGTCACGGCAAAACATATACGCAACGAGGAATATTGAAAGCGCGACGCGCAGGACTGACTAGCTGATTAAGGACGCTACTATCAGCGCTATTACTTCAGATTTTCGCACACAGGACAATTGCTGAATATCAAGCAGACCATTTATTTTGCCGGAATCTGATAGACAAAACACATATGGTGTCTGGATATACCGTGGAAGATAACTTTGTATTCTTACAAAGCCCAAATGATAAAATTAATAGGTGTTTTGTTCCGATATCAGCGAGACTTGATGTTATGAGAATGTACCATGAGGAATCATCTCATACTGGTGCCGATAAGATGTTAAAACTGCGGGAGAACCTCATATGGCCACACATGGGCAAAACAATTCGCAAATATGTTGCTAACTGCCGATCGTGTGTGTTGGGGAAATCTTCCACTGGAAAAAAAACGTGGTATGTGTCAGCAAAAATCTAAACCATCAACAAAATTAGACACATGGCATATTGATCACGCTGGACCGCTTGTAAAGTCTAATAAATGCACCCAATTACTGATGACAATAGACTCATTTATATTTTTGTTCGCTTTTGCCCTATTAAGCAGAAAACTACGGATTGTAGCATAAAAGCTCTAATAGGGGTGTTTACAGGAATTTTTGGCAGAATGGTCTATTGAATTGCATTTAATTGCGACAGGAGTCCCACGTGGAAATGGACAAGTAGAACGAGTGATGCGCACTTTATTTAATGCTATGCGAGCAGTTCTGAATGACAAAAATAAGAAGCAATTGACAAAAATACTTCCGGATATCGAAGACGACTTAAATGTGACAATAAATAAAGCCACCGGATATGCTCCATGGGTCTTAATGTTTGGCGAAAACCGCCGTCTAAAGGCAGCTGATGAGCTATTAGCTCCCTAAACTTTATGTTTAGGCTATTAGATCCCTGAACTGTATGTTTAGGCTTTGTTCCCCAAAAATAAAATTGGGCAATATTAGATCCCTAAACTTTATGTTTAGACTATTAGATCCCTGAACTGTATGTATAGGCTTAGTTCCCCAAAAGCAGCAAGATGTTGGAGTATACCTCCTCTTGCATCAGTGACGAACCAGAGAGAATTTTCTCCGCCGGACGTAGTCTGTTCTTTTGAAATAGGTTTTGTGCCTTTTTAAAGGCATGGGCACGACGTCGTCCAGAGGTGGAGGGAGGCGGCGGCTTGGGTTGATTACCACGGGCTGTAGGTGTCCTCGCTCGACGGGCTCGGTCGGGGAAAGCGCTCTGCTGCTAGGTGGTGATGACTAGGTCGATCTCCATGATGGTTCCCGACAATCCAAGGCCGATGAGGGCACGAGTGTCTTCGTCGATCGTCTCATTCAAGCGATCTAGCTGGCGGTCGTGGCTGCGTCGGAGGTCCGATTCACTCAGACTAAGTCTCGTGACCATGCTTGCAGGAGGCGAGGCTAACGGCTCTTCGATGATCCTTGGTGGCGTACTTACGGTGGCGAGTCGTGGGCGCATAGGGTGCGGCTCCTATGGTGGTGGAGAGGTGGAAGAAGATTACCGCTTCCTCTTGACGCACGGTTGCTAGGCCCGATCTCTGGGAGACTTCAATATGGCCACGTTTTCCTGGTACCCAGTCATGGTCCTCCTCTTAGGGCAGGTTGCTGAAGTGGGGAGGAGAGTCTCTTGGTGGGTGTTTGAGAGCAAGTCCCTGAATATCATCCAAACTCCGATCTGAAGAACCAGAAGGAAGTTTAGTGATAGTGGTAGACCGTTGGAAAGGCAAAGTTGTCTGCGAGCGTGGACTTCTCGATGGTTTTTCCGTTGTGGGTATGAGAGCGGGGGTAGAGCAGGAAGTGGAAGGGGCGGCAGGTCTCATTGAAAAGGTTCTGAGACCGCCCTCCGGAATTTCTCGTCTTGCTCGTTCCAAGTATTTAGCATACTCTGGCTTCTCTCGCCGACGCTGGATCTGGGAATCAGTCAGTCCGGTTGCCGTCCTCATTTCCCGATAGAAGGGAACCCCTTTCCTCGTATGAGCCTCGATCTTGGCGATCTTCTCCATAAGGACTGGTTCCGGGGCTCTCAGTCTGCTCTCCAGCTCTCAGCTCGGTATAGCTCGGGGTGGGTTCGCCTCTCATACTGCCTAACGGCGGCAAATGACTCGTAGGCGAGGGGAAAATGTTGACACCGAGTCTTGCCCCTTTTCCCGCATTCCTTAGCGTGTCGTGCCAGGCTTGATCGCAGGAAGTAAGAGGCGCCGCACGTCTCGCAACCGAAGCGGGTCGATCCTGAAGGGGGGCGAGCTGTTGCTCCCTGCGAGGGTCCAAAACACTTCTTGGAGCCCTGAGTAATAGACTTTTCCGCAGGGGGCTGGATTCCAGTTTTTGCTGGTTTTGAAGCTGTCTAGGGCGTACGTTTAGGGCCAGTTCCAGTAGATGCGCTGGTGGACTGCGCCGCGCCCCTGCTGGATTCTCCTCGTCCGGGGGAGGTAACCCCAAACCGCCAAAAGCTAAGGGGGGCATAAGGAGGGGTAGAAGGGAGCTAATGGTAGGTGCGAAGAGGGAGTGATCAAGGGCCGACATTTTTGCAAGATCAGCGCCACCACGTGAAGGTGCCGGTCGGTTTAGAAACGTAGAGGCTATATTTCTCCGCATAACGTTTCTTGAGCGACTTAAAGAAGCCCTTCGGACTCCAATCCCTGAGGGAGAGGGGCGGAGCAACCATGAATAGAAAGGGGGCAACAGGAAGGCGGGTACGAAGAGAGTCATAGTTACTCCCGCCATTTACCCGCGCTTGCTTAAATTTCTTCACGTTGATATTCAGCGCACTGGGCTGAAATCACATTGCGTCAACACCTGCTGGGGCAATCGCAATGCTTTCTTTAATTAGATAGTCGGATTCCCCCAGTCCGTGCCAGTTCTGACCCGATCGTTGAATGGCGGCCGAAGAGGACACCGGCGGGAAGTTCCGCGGGAGGCCAAGACACGTGACCGAGCTCGAATGCGTGGGCGTCGCGAGACGCCACTTCACCTCGTCGAGACACGGCACGTTAGCCAGTACCCGCTTCCCGACCAAGCCCGACACGCCCCGATCTTCAGAGCCAATCCTTATCCCGAAGTTACGAATCCAATTTCCCGAAGATCCGGACACCGCCGGAACTGCGGTGCTCTTCGCGCTCCACACCATATCTCCCTGCTAGATGATTCCATGGAACTACAGCGCTTATGCAGAAAGGAAAACTCTTCCCGGATCTCCCGACGGCGCGGCGTCTACAGATCCTTTTGGGGTACCCCGACGAACTCTCTGAACAAGGGCCCGACTTAATAACGGTTTCGCTGCCGGGTTCCGAAATAGGAACCGGATTCCCTTTCGCCCGGTGGATGTGTCTCTACTTATATGTTTATATGTACATATGCATCAGAGAAAAGATACACCGCATCAACATCGGCGTTCGCCTATGGCTTAGGATCGACTAACTCGTGTGCAACGGCTGTTCACACGAAACCCTTCTCCACGTCAGTCTTCCAAGGCCTCGCCGGTGTATTTGCTACTACCACCAAGATCTGCGCTCACCGTTGCGACCCTCGTACTCGTCAGGGCTTCATGACGACCGCAAGCGGCCGTCTCACATGCCATCCATTTTCAGGGCTAGTAACTTCGGCAGACGAGTTGTTACACACTCCTTGGCGGATTCCGACTTCCATGGCCACCGTCCTCCCGTCTTTCATGGTACCCCATAAGCGTCGATTTAGGCGCTTTAATTCAGCGTTTGATTCATCCCACAGCGCCAGTTCCAAAAGTGGCCCACTTGGCACTCTGATCCGATATCTCGCGGCTTCACAGTTCAAGCAAGCCGGAGATCTCACCCATTTAAAGTTTGAGAATAGGTTGAGGCCGGTTCGACGACAAAGCCTCTAATCAGTCGCTTTACCGAATGAGACTAGCGAGAAGCGAGCGCCAGCTATCCTGACGGAAACTTCGGAAGGAAACAGCTTCTAGATGGTTCGATTAGTCTTTCGCCCCTACATCCAGTTCCGACGATCGATTTGCACGTTAGAATCGCTACGGACCCCCATCAGGGTCTCCCCTGACTTCGTCCTGACCAGGCATAGTTCGAGTTGGGAGTGCGAGGCATCCCCTCAGGGACACTCATCCTCCCTCGGCCCGCGCTAGATGAGCCTTCACTTCCATTACACCTTTAGGTTTTTTTTATTTTCTTTACTTTCATGGGCAGGTTTACCCCGTGAGGCAACTCGGCCTTAAGACCTATTGTGCCCTCATGATGTCTTAACCCTCTCGACCTGGTTGTACTCGAACAAACAGGTCCGCAAGTTGGTCGATAGTTAATTTGCTTATACTGGGTTCGTCCAATCGAGCGACCCCTAGCCAGCCCCGTCTCTCCCTGTCCACTGCCGGGCACGGAGGTGCACAGGCGTTTCTTCTGCTCTCCCACAGTTTCTACACACTTTATTTAATAAAAGCTAAATATTACAAGTCATCCTAAACCCAGTGCTCCACCTAAAAGGTACTACACTGGGTTACCTGTTCTAAGTATTCTATTATCTCCATAACATTTCAAATATCCCTATTCTAACTAATTATTTCACCTAATTATTTAAAAGTCATTATAACAATAATAAATTTTCAAAAAAAAATACTTTTTTAAAAAAGCTGGCTATCAGATGTTATTATGAAATTTGCGCCCGTGGAGCGACTTATATAGTTTACTCTCAGCATTCGCCTAGGAATGAGGAAAACCACGAAAACCCCATTCTGAGAGTGGCATTGGGAAAATAACCCCAAGCCTTATTGTTGATAGCCAGCCAACAAATATACAAAATTTAACAAAGGGCCTCCACAACTCTTCGTCTTCAAGGTTGTGAAATCTCTAGGTGACGCTCTCGTTCTTCCTAGATCTGGAGGCCGCTTCCTAAATCAACCTCTATTCCAACTATAGAAACTGTGAACAAAACAAAGACAACAGCAGTTTCTATTTTTAAAATTAAAAATAATTTAAACCTAATAATTTAATACTAAAGATTAATATATATTAATAACTACGTTTAAATAATATGCTATATCTAATTCTCCTAATATTTATCCCTAATCATCATGCCGCAATCTACTTAAATCTCTAGCCGCATTACTAAAAAATTTCCACCACTCTACTGACTCATTACCCCTAATAACTAATTCACGGCGCGGCCAATTTAACCCCCTCGTAATCGCGCTAATTTCCGTACGCGACCGCCACTGACAAGTAAGTGGACAATCAAACAAAACATGCCCCGCCGTATCCTCCACCCCACAAAGACAATTTGAATCATTAACCCGCCCAATTCTATATAAATACGACTTAAAATTACCGTGACCCGTAATTAATTCGATAGCCTGATACGATAATCGCATACCCATCTCTCTAAATTCCCTAACATTATTTATAAATTTATACGTCCACCTCCCATTTAATGCCGAATCCCACCTCCCTTGCCAAATATTATCAAGCTTAATTTTGAAAGCATTTTTAATCGCATTTACTGAAAATAATTTATATTGTAAAACATCATTATCCCTACCTAAAACCGCCTCTTTTGCTAATTGATCCGCCCTTTCATTACCGATAGTGCCCACATGAGCTTTAGTCCAAAAAATTTTGATGCCCCCCTCGCGTAACATATCCCACGTATCTAATAATAGATTAGTGGGATTTTTTAAATTTTCTAAAGCTTGTAACACCGATAAACTATCGGTAATGATTGACGCACGACAAAATTCCCTCTCAAACCTAATGTAACGTACCGCCTGATTTATCGCAACTAATTCCGCCTGATAATTCGTACAATGATCCGCGAGTTTAAATTTTTTATTATATTTTTCAATACCCCGTTCAAAAACAACAAAAGCCGCCCCTGTACCACCCTCACCCTTCGACCCATCCGTAAAAATTTCTAATCCCTCACCAAATACACCCGAATATTTATAATAATTTATACTATTAATTTGGGCCGGATGTATAAGCCACCCTATGTCTGTACGCGACTCTATATCACCCGGTTCTAAATTTATACCCGTAGCCGCGAATAAATCATCAGCCCCTAATTTATATATATCCCTACGCAATTTAATTTCCCTTAAACGCAAATCTACCGGCAATATACCCGAAATTGCACACGCCGCTTCCGCTGAAAGCGACGAATACGCGTTTGCGGCTCTAACAGTTAAAATTCTTTGCGCCCCTATTAATTTTTTAGACTCTTTAACTTTACACCTGTCCCCCCAAATCGCGCCCGCATAAAGCATAGCCGGTTCTATCGCGCCCCTATAGATAGTTCCCGCCGCGTTCCCATTCAAGCCCCACGTAACTCTAGCAGCCCCTCTAATTTTATTACTTAATTCCCTACCTTTCGCGGACGCATATTGGATATGGGCTTTAAAATTTAATTTATCATCTATAATGACCCCTAAATATCTAACCTGATCTTTGCAATAAATTCTACCCTCCCCTAATTTAAATGTAGGCTTTTGTTGACCCGGTTTACCGAAAAATACTGCCTCAGATTTATCCGCATTAAAATTTAGTTTATTTTCTAAGCTCCAATCTAAGATACTAGATAATGCCTACACAGGGGAGAGTCCACTCGCCCCATGCGGTGCAAATGCTTGTTTAATGAGCAGTGGCCGGTTAGGACTCCCGTAAGAAGTCTCAGTCTGGCCCTGCTCATAGAGACTGCCTTGCGGAGTCTTTCGTCGGCCGGATGAATACCGAGGATTTTAGTGTCTCACGCCGACTAGTCCATTTCAATAGGAGCGGTGACTAGCAGCGAGTTGAGAACTGACAAAGGCTTTGATGCCGCCATAGGAACTGCCGCACGACGGTTCTGGACCAGTGAACGGTAAACCACTGGCGCCTCTAGCTAATTTGTCAGCAATTTCGTTGCCTCTAATCCCAGACTGACTAGGCACCCATTTCAGCGTAATGCTGTGATGCTCCGCCAATTCTTCAAGCTTCCTATGGCACCCCAGTACCACTTCGGAAGCAAATTTGACAGCCTGTAGTGCCCTGAGGGCAGCTTGGCTGTCAGAGAAAATTTCGGCCGATTCGTTCCCATGCGAGCAGTTTAAGATGCTCTCTGCGCAGCTCTGGATGGCTATAACTTCAGCATGGAAGTGGAGCCCCCTAAACTGATGGCTTCGCCATTCGGCTCTTCATCTCTCCAGATCCCAATGCCTGTGCCATTCCGCGTCTTCGAGGCATCCACTAACCAGCGATGAGAACATCGCCTCGGTCTGCGAATGCATGCTTTGGAGATCTCACTGTTGGAAATATCAACGGAGTATTTCCTAGTGAAGCTGAAGACGGGCGGAATCTTGCCTGCCCTAGTGGACAGAGGTACTGTCTGTTCGATGTAGTTGAAAATGCTGGTATGGTTTCCAGTTTTGCCAGAGAAACCTTCACGCCCGCTACATTTTACTCTGTAAGCTGCCAGGGTAGTTTCTCAACGCAACACCAACTGAAGCGGAGGAAGCCCAAGAATGTTCTCCATGGCCGCAGTCGGCGTCGAGGACATGGCTCTATGAACCATTCTGTTTCTTAGCATGGAGCCGAACCACCTCCTCACAGTTGGCTCGACTTTCCATTTTTGAAGCGCCCTTTTCTTTTCCGACCGAAAGGACGCTCTGTCGAAGGCGCCCTCGATGTCCAGAAAGGCAATTTCTTTGTTTCTAAAGGCTATTTCTGCTCGTCCAGCTAGCTCATGAATGGCCTGCTCACACGATTTTCCTGATTGGTAGGCATACTGGTACTCGTGTAGAGGCAAACTTGCCAGAGCCGAATCCCACAGATGTCTATCAACTATCTTCTCCAGGGTTTTGAGAAGAAATGAGGTGAGACTGATGGGCCGGTACGTCTGTGTAGGACAGTTTGCCCTGCTTCGGAATGAAGACCACCCTGGCCTCTCTCCAGCTGCTAGGCGTGTATCCCAGAGCTAAGGTTGCTCTTAGCAGGGTACATATAACTGGGGAAGGTGGTTCCAGGCCCTGTGGCAACAGAGCCGGGAAGATGCCATCACTGCCAGCCGATTTAAAGGGTTTAAAGGATTCGATAGCCCATCGAATTTTGGGTACTTGAATAACTTTCCGGGCAAGAATCCAGTCCTCCCTCCGTGCTCTTAGGGCAGGTATCTGAGCTGACCTCAGTCCTATACATTCCCCGCCGAACTGGGTTTGAACGATCCTGAAGCCCGGAAAGTGCACCTCCAAGAGATGCTTGAGGACTTGCTCTTCAGTCTCGGCTTTATCGCCATTGGGCTTACTAAGAGACCCAATCTTACAGGGCCCTTCTTTTGCAAGGACTTTTCGAATTCAGGGACACCCTCCAGTTCCTGGCAGAGCTTTTTCCATGACTCTCTTTTTGCCTTTCTCAAGGCACAGTTGTACCTGGTCAGAGACGCTCTGTATTCATCCCATCGGCCAGATCTTTTAGCTTTGTTGTAAAGTTTTCTGGTGGCAGCCCTTAAGTCAGACAACTCCCTGGTCCACCAAGGTGTTGCCCGATTAGTTGTCTTGACCTTAGTAGGGCAGCTTGCTTCGTAGGAAGTTTTGATGGCAGACTATCGACAGCAGTGTTCTAGTTCCGCAATCAGTCGCGGTCGGTAAGCGTCCCAATTGCAGTTCCTAGGGTTTCTATACGATATCTGACTTACCTGCGGTATATCAAAGTCGAATCTTACGTACTTGTGGTCGGAGAGAGACGGCTCATCCGACACATGCCACTGTTTCACCCACTCTGCACAGCGCGGCGTGCAAATGGTGATATCAATCACCTCCGCCCGGTTGGCCGTTACAAAAGTTGGCTTATCTCCGCGGTTAAGAGTAACTAATCTATTTTCAGCGAAGTAGTTTAAGAGTGACTTTTTGTTTGTTCAGTCCACTGCTGCCCCACACAAAATGGTGCGCGTTGGCATCGCATCCGATAAGGAGCTCCAGCTTTTTCGTTCCCGCGTAGGCCACCAGTGCTCTCACTTCCTGGGTTGGAGGTGGACCCTCTTGGTCGTACGGGAGGTAGGCTGATCCCAATAATAGGTCTCTAGCCCCCTTTCCGTCCATCCATTGGATTTTTACGGTGGTCAGGTCCCTAGAACAGTGATCTCTGATCAACAAGCAGTTTATGCTGTTTTTAACAAGCAGGCAGGCTCTGGGGCCGGGGCCGGCACCGTGGTCAGTATCCAGTGTCCACCCCCTGATCCCCAAGCCCCCCACTTTGCCCTTAGTGATCCAGGGCTCTTGTATAATAACAATGTCAATGTTTTTACTTATCACAAAAGCTTGCAGGACGGCGGAGGCCGCTTTACAATGATGGAGGTTGATCTGCAACAGTTTCAGGAATGTTAAGATTCCTGTCCGGACGACTGCGGTGAACCCACAGCCACCCCGGCCTCCTCGCTCCCACCCGGTCTCAAATTTGGCTGTTGAGATGATCCCATCTGAGCGGTATCCATCCCTTCAGCCTCTCTCTTCTCCTTTTTTCTCAGTAGACGAAACGCTACCGAGGAAAATTGGAGATGCAGTCTACAATTGAATGTATCCTGCAGTATCTTCCACGAGCTCTCATCCATGGCGATGACCACCTGCTGACCCTTAGGAGAAAAGAAAAGGTCGACCCAGCGCAGTGCCCCGGTGCGCGGGCAAGGCATTTATACAATGGGGTGCGCCCGGTGCCCCAAGGGTTGGCCGATAAGGACTGATCTTCTATTCACCCACGCATCCTTTCGGGTCGGCCACAACCTTAGGATTTAGGTTTTTCTTGGTTGAGGTTGTCTCCTCTCGGCCCGTGCAGTTAAGCGTAGGCCCCCATACCCCAAGGACATGGTGTGACGGTCGCATGTTGTAAGCGAGGCAGACTCAACGACCGGCGCCGTTTTTCCTGGTGCAGACCGTTTGCCACGACACGACTGCTCGGTCAGGAGATTGTTTTTCGACCTTTACTGGTCTAGACCGCAGTGTTCTGCTTGTACGTTCTTAATGCCGTTTCACCGGGGTAGACGCTAGCGTCACCCGCGGTTAATGCGGCCGACTTGACGTGGGGTCGCCGAGATCGCGTCGTCATTACGACGGTACGATCCCCTTGACACGTCTCTTGTTCGTTTGTTTCAGAGATACGAGCAGATATACGATCTCTCGACAATTATCCCACTGTCACGACGTTTATTGTCGGGCGCGTGTATGGTGCAGCCGCATACTTTTATGGGAACAGAAGTACTTGAGTGCACGCGCTTGCCGAGGAAACGCGCTCGTTCTTGCGACGGTATCGCCCACGGCGATGCGCACAGTCGTGGATATAGAAACGACCCTCAGCCAGGGGTGGTCCGGGAACGGAGTCTGAGGACCGCAATGTGCGTTCGTAATGTCGATGTTCAAGTGTCCTGCAGTTCATAATTTGACGCGCAATTAGCTGCGTTTTTCATCGATCCACGAGCCAAGTGATCCACTGTTCAGGGTAATCTTTTGTGATTTTATTCGACTGCACGCGACCGCACCAGTGGCGTTAACGAGGTGCGAGACGGCAATCGGCAACGTGTAGTCGTCGTGTGCGCCCGTCTCCTCTTCATACTTGTCGCCGATTATCTGTAATGCTATCGCTACTGCTCCGTACGAACATGTATTTAACGGTGTTAGTCGCTCATTATTTTTTGATACGTTTGGTACGCGCGATGTGGTCACGGGAATGCCGGCGGCACCGCACACAGATGGACAATACATGGTTCAGTAAGTCGCCCTCGCGAACGCGTAAATTTTCGCATATTGTTGTTAGTGTAATAACAGTAACGACATGGCCGATGTTCATATCCACTTATTCAGGCAATACAAGCAAATCGGGCGTAAAACCTTTAAGCACCGTCGGAACTGCGGTTTAGTAAGCGCGAAAATCCTGACCGGACCTCTCCCACATCGTCACTATGTGCATGACGGGACGGTACTATGTCCACGGTACCCGATTTCCCTTTTTACGATATCCTTGGTTCCACTCCAATTGATTGATGAAAAAGCCAAAGACATCATATAGAGAAACCCGCGAACTGCCTCCAAGAGATATTGTCGCCCAATAAGACTTCAATGGGTGCATAACGCTACGGATATTTCAGCACAGGAAAAAGCGACTGTGAAAAGTGAAATTGAAGATTTGATCCCATATGACTCTTCAGTAAGCCAAATCAATTTGAAATTGTGCTTAACAATGGTGGACGGGAGAGTGTGCAGTGCGCACTTACACTATTTTTAATTTACTTTTCAATAATTGGTAGTTTACTCTCAGTGCAATTTCACGTTTTCTTATTTTTTGACCACCCTGTCAGTTTAATCAACATTTCGATTACCGGAAAAGCCTTTCCAATGAAAGCAAAACTTTTTATAAAGAATGATTTTTTCTGTGAAAATGAAAACTAAATAATTTATGTGTAGTTAGCTCCATCCAGGGACACATTATATATTCAACAAATTTTCAGTAGGGCTTGACGCAGTAGTTTGGCGCTAAACAATTCAGAGAAGGCATCAAATCAGATGGATGAAGTAAATAAAACAAAATAGTATTTACTTCAAAAAATATATTATGCGTTGTATCATTAATTAGATTTGGTAAAAACTTCGTTTTACAAATACTTTCATTTTGGTATAATAATATTCATTTCTTAACACTTTGCATCATTAAAAAAACATAAATTAAACTTAATAAATAAAAATATAACAACGCTCACAGTTTTTTCACATATAAAATTAGATTTAAAAACAATAGCAACATATTGTTTCTTTTATAAATTATTGACAGTTAGCGTAGCAGGTTTTGTTCGAATAGAACTATACAAACATAGTATAACTTGAACAAGCATTTAAGACCACCTCAACTATTGCATTGGTTTATAAGAAAAATCTGGAATTTATTATTTGCTTGTGAATAGCCAATAGAAGATTCACCTTTATGGCGGTAATATATAAATTATTGATTAACATAAATTAATTAATAATGTAGAGTGTGAACATAATAGTGGAAATTCCATCCGTGCTGATATTCTTCCTTAAGTTCCTAATCAAAAATCTTAATAACCAATGTTATGTTACCACGTCCCTTAAAAATGCAGAGTCTCAAAAAGTGAGTCAGTTATTAAACATTTTTTACTTTAGGTCATCTGTTCATAAAAGAAAAAGATATAATATGAAATAAATAATAATGTAAAAATCATTAAGAACAGTGATAAATATCTTAAAATATTTAAAATGCAGTCTAGCAATACTCAAAACTTAAACTAACGGAAAACTAAATTCAAATGTGCAAAAATTTAACAGTTCTTTGCTAAAATGACAAACATCGAAATTGAGTTCAGAAAATCAATAAGATTAAAAGGATATAAATATGCAAAATAGGACCATGGAATTTTTAGCAGGAACATTAAAAAACTGGTATCTCCTACATTAATGTGTTTAAGTGGCAATGCGTACTTTTGCATATTTAATTCAAATTCTTAAATTTTTGCATTGATGTTGGTAAATACGTGTGATTGAAAGATACGGTGAATGAATTTTTTCAGCAGCAACTGCTGATGCTATATCCATTCGAAGTAATACGGCCAATAATCTTCTGATCCGTTGAGATAGTCAGTGTAAAATTTGAAGAAGTTGTGATTTGTCAGCAGTGTTGCCAGATACGAGGATATTTCCCTGGCCGCAGGGAAATCCAAGATTATAAGAGAAAAGGGAAAAAATTGTTTAAATTAATAAAACAGCGAATGTTTAACATTGTGTGAAGAAATAATCCCTGGAAATCGGAGAATCAAACACAAGCTAACGCCAAATAAAAGACAAGTTAAAAAATACTTCAGGAAAGAATGGCTGCAATGACACCGTCAATATGGTTCAATCTGTTAAATTCCGGAGGCTTATCGTTGACGATACTCTTAAATGGACTCTACATATAGACACTCTCTCCAAAAAAAATTGTCTTCTGCGTGCTTTGCAATTAGATCTTTAGCCAGGGAGCTCAATCCTTCTACTGCTGGAAAAGGGCAATTCGCTACACATTTCAACTAGGGACCAGAGATCACTGCCGACCATACTTTTTAAACTAAAAAATCCTGACCCTCCCTGCACTCTTCATCCTGGAATCTGTCTCACTAATTCGTAAACATATCAGTGATTTACCCAAAAGACCTGTTCATAACTACGTTACAAGACGCTTGGGACTTGACCTTTACTTACCTGTACCCAGTTCAGAGTTAACAAAGAACTCAATTTTCTACGACGCAATCAAGCTCTATAAGCCCAAATCAACTCAAATCGATACCAACATACGTCAAGTGTCGCAGAAAGGTAAAATCATATCTTCTTCAGCAACCTCTTTACGCTGTTAGCGATTTTTGCGGAGGGGGGTAACAATAAATTTGTTGTGTTTCATTTCCCATTTTCTTTCTTTGTGCGGACAGCGCAATCCTCTGGTTTATTCTTTGACGACTTAGTGTATCTGACACGTTATACCTGTGTTTGTTGTATATGTACTTTTTTACTATTAAATTTATTAATTACACTTTTTACTCTGCTTTCTCCACAAAATTAATTTATAATTTTTCATGACAATAAATCACATATTTAAGACCACGTGGATGTGCCGAATGTGGCCAATGTAGCGAATGGAGATAACACTTCGGCGAATAACAGTAACATAGAAGTTTGTAAAATGTTTGAAATGATGATCTTAGAGAATAAGAGGCGAGTTCAATTTATGGAAAGTATGTTGCAGCAGTTAACACGCCAGAATACGAGTTCTACGAGTGCTTTAATAATGCCCCACTTATTATCGAAAATACCGACGTTTGACGGTAATTTATCCAATGCAAGAGATTGGTTGAAACAGATGGATAGTGTACAGCTATTGCATCAGTTGTTGGACAACTCTACATGTTAGACATGGCTCGGACACACTTGGTCGACGGTGCACAGCAATGGTACCTAACCAATGTCAGACAGTTTGGTACGTGGGACGAATTTTAGTTAAAATTCAAACAGATATTCATAGTGAAAGAAAGCCAATCGTTGAAGTGGCAGAAAATGAAAGGGAAGGTACAGAGAAGCAATGAAACTGTAGGCCGCTACTTTCATGATAAAATAAAATTGTGTCAAGAATTGGGTATGGAGGTCGACGAAATTAAAGATGCGGTTTTGATTTTAATGTACTCTAAATCCTTGTGTCATGGCATTTTCCCATTAACAACAAGGAATATTGTAGAATTGTTCATATACATGAATACCACGACATAGAAGCGAAGAGAACTGAAAATTTCAAAAAAAAATATACCCGGAACGAGCAGGGGAGAACAACAGAGACAACACAGCGAAGATGCAAAATAGTGACAGCAACAGAAACCAAAGGGACAATCGAAGTGATATTTCAATTGTCAAAAGGGTGGTCATTTTCCTTGGAATTGCACGGCACCGAGAAGTGCGGATCAATCACCCACCAACAGAGGGCTTGTCCACAGAATCCAGCAGCAGACGTATCAAGGGTAAACAACATAGTTCGTATCAATATACGAATCCGTATGAATAGTAAAGATTCGTACCGTACAAATCATATACGAGAATCGACTGAACGGTACGAATCATGCGTATCCGACCCATCGCACAGTGGGGTATTTAGCCGAGCTAGCTGGCCAAAAGTATTTTGTGTTGTTTAACTCATTTAAAGTACATTAAGTGAGTAACAAATGATGTATTAGGTAAAATCGATGAAATATTATCGAATGCATAGATACACGTATTTTTTTATTGAATTATAGATTTATTTAATACCATTGGTTAGGAAATCTAACACAAGTATATACAAATATAATATAATACAATATCAATATCACATCAGTATTAACAAAACACAAAAGGCAAACAAATGATATATTGAAAGCACCGAACCATACACATCTATTTAATGTAATTAGGGACTACTATTAAAAAACTCCTTAAAAACAGAAACAATGTTAAACATTCTAACGGAGATTAATAATATACGGCGTGTTTGGCAGAGCGACGTAAAGTTATATACGGTCTATAGGTAAGGTCATTAGGAACCATACTAACCATATTTCTCTTAGTCCAAAGTGTAATAGATTTTGAGATATTTGATTTATTTAAATTTATATATCTTGTTCAAAGTACCCTCCTTCACGTCTTACACAAAGCCCTCCATTTCCTCCTCATCTCTACTGTAGTCATTTTTCACGTCATCTCTTCTCTCATTATATCGAGTGCGCTATTGATTTTTCTGATCAGATGGTCTCGGCTTTGAATTTCCTAATTGTAGACACAGCTCTTTGCACGTCCCCAAACAAAGTAATCGAGAGGAGTTAAATCTGGTGATCGCGGTGGCTACGGAATAGGACCACTTCTTCTGCTCCCTGCATTCGGAAAAGTGTTATTTAAAAATTCTCTCACTGTTAAACAATAGTGGGCAGAGCAACTATTGTTTTGAAAATATCTAGTGCGCCTGTTATTTGCAAATTATGGCAAGTCCAGTACCAACTGTACCAATTGTACGTAATTTTGTCGGTTAAAATTGTCGGGCAAATAATGTCGGTCGACCAGAGAATTACCTATCATACCGGCCCACACGTTTACACTAAACTTATGTTGAAACGATGTTTGACATGTAACGTGGGAGTCTCCCCTTTGTTCACCCAATAATGTACATTATGCAAGTTAATAGATCCTTCTCTGGTAAATCAGCTTTCATCAGTCCACAGGATGCTACACAAAAAAAAATATCTTCAATGTCCTCATGCAATAGAAGTCGCGAAAATTGTATCCGTCGGACGTGATCTCCTCTTACTAAACCTTGCAGTGGCGTCTAGTGAAAGAGATGCTTTTTTTCCGCGCGTAATACAGACCAAACCTTCCATGCTGAACATTAGTTTCATTTAAAAATAAAAGATACAAACTTTTTATGTCGTTAAGTGAAATATATAGGCCCAAATTTTTTTCTAATTAATTTCGAACTTTAATTAATTGCTTCTTATCAAAGAAAGATGCATTATACTTCAATATAAAAAAAACAACCATTAGCCTGATATCACGAAGATAAAAAAAAGTTATCATGTTATAATTATCCATTTTTGCCCTGAAACTCATAATTTACTAAAAGTTAAAATATCTCAAGCTCTGTTACACTTTGGACTAGGATAAATATGGTTACTTTCGTTCATAATGACCTTACTTATCGACCGTACAAAACTTTACATCGCTCTCCCAAACAGCCTGTATATGATGATACTTAGTGATGTTCCGATACTCCTTTCGATACGATATTTGGTATCGAATCAGTATCGAAAGCACGTTATCAATATTCCGATATTATCGAAAGAAAATATCGATACTGAGAATATCATTCGATTATTTAAATTAATTATAATCAAGCAAACGTTAGCAATCACGAAACGCACAAACGGTAAAGTAGAAATCTGTACATGTTTAGATTCAGTATTATTATACACATTTTCATTCATACTTTTCAGTATTTATGTATTTTATGTGTAGTTTATTTATATGGCTTACGTCATAACGATTTCAAATTTGTGTTCGAATTAGAGAGAATTTGTAAATTTCAATATCGGAAATACATCTCCACAATAACCAAAGAATTTGGATATCGGGTTTCGATATTTTGATTCGATACTCGAAAGTTCCTTTCGATATCTCGATATTATCGAAACCGCGATATCGATAAAAATATCGAAAATATCGAAACAAATATATCGATATTAATAATATTGAAAATATCGGAACGTCACAACCTATACTTCGCGCGCGAATTACTAGGTGGGGTGAAAAGTAACCTCCTTGACCGCCAGAATGCGCTGCTACTGCAAAAAAGGTTATGGTGCTTTGAAGTCCGTTCATATTTAGGCAGACATGCCCAATTTCAGTGCGATACTGTATTTAGTTTTGTTTTGACAGCTGATTGTTGTTGACGTGTTTGGCATCATGTTGAGTATGGACAAAAACGATTTTCGTTCTCTCATAAAACATTATTTTTTGAGAGGCAAAACGGCGAAGGAAACAAAAGAAAAGTTGGATAAATATTATGGAGCTAATGCTCCGTCAGATTACACCGTCAAATATTGGTTTCGAAAGTTTCGTGGTGGCCGCAACTCCACTACCGATCAAGTCCGCAGCGGCAGGCCCTCCGATGCGGTTACAGAGGACAATGTCAAAAAAAATACATGAAATGGTGTTGGCTGACCGGAAAGTGAAGGTGCGCGAGCTAGCAGATACCACAAAGATTAGTACTGAGCGCACACGCCATATTTTGACCAATATTCTGCATATGAAAAAGTTATCCTGCCGTTGGGTGCCGCGCATGCTCACTCCTGACCAAAAACACGAACGCGAGAGCACTTCGAAAGAGTGTTTGGACTTGCTGATGCGGAATCGGGCGGACTTTTGGCGTCGATTGGTAACTGTTGATGAAACCTAGATCCACTATTACACACCAGAGAACAGAATGAGTGCCTGGCAATGGACTGAAGCCGGCACGAGTGCTCCGAAGCGGCCGAGGGAGGCTCAATGGGTCGGAAAGGTTATGGCGTCGGTTTTCTGGGATTGTCATGGCATACTCTTCGTGGACTACCTCGAAAAAGGAAAAACCATCAACAGCGAGTATTACTGTGCATTATTGGAGAGATTGAAGGCCGAAATCGCTGCAAAACGGCCTCACATGAAGCGAAAAAAAAAAAAATTTGTTTTTGCAAGACAATGCACCGGCGCACAAGAGCATCGCAACCACGGCTAAAATCATATCCCTCGGACTATTATCTCTTCCTAAACCTCAAGATGGCTCATCAATAAAAAATTCAGCTCACGCGAGGAAATCATCGAGGAGGAGTATTTTGCAGACCTTAATTACTTTTCGGACGGGATCAAGAAGTTGTAAAATCGCTGGAATAAGTGTATCGAGCTAAAAGGGGACTATATTGAATAAAATAAAAAAAAATTAAGAAAAAAAATTTTTTCATTCCCAAGGAGGTTACTTTTCACCCCACCTAGTATAACGATTCTCCTAATTCCTGCGAGTGTATGCCACTCTATTGAGCACGCCCTCTTGCTATCGCGCATCCGCCAACTCAGTTTAATTCTACTGTACCCTCTTCTTGCAATTTCATTTGTGTGACATATGTCAATTCTTCTACTCAATATTGTTCCTGTTTTGTCTTTCTTCTTTTATTTTTGTCACTTAAGGCTTCAAAATTCATAATTGGTCTCCCAGATCCGAGTACCATATTTGGCAATCAAATGACATTTTCACTCAATCTTCATTTGTTTTAGGAAATACTTATTGCTTCTTCGGTGCCACAGCCCCTCTTGACCGTCATACTCATCATACCGCATGAGGTAATTCTCTATAAATTCCAATTTCCTGTCCATACTTGGCAAATTTTGTTCTTGCATAAAATAAATAATTGTGCACCAGTTTTAGTAACCCTTGACGGTCCTACAACAAGTAAGAAGGATATTAATGTTTTGGCATTACATCTGTGGTAGTTAATTTAAGTGTGTAGGTATTCGTTTTTATGATTTCACAACAGTTTTTATAGATACTTTTCCTAGATCTATTAAATTTTTATGCATGTTCACGTTTCTGAGACGTCAGTTTTTTACGCACTGAAAAAACAATTGCAACTGTATTAAAAGCTTACAGAAATGCGACAAATTATTGAGATTCTTTATTAAAATACTATTTATAACGCATTTAAATTAACAAAGTAAGGTGAGTACAAAATAAAACTTTGTACTCACTTTGCTTTGATTATTCGCAAAAATATAGGTGTCTAATACATCTGAGCAAATCTGTATAAATCGAATATCTACTTACCAGCTTCAAGAAAATCCATCACTGGGCACCATAAAACTTTTCACAGTAATCACTGTTCACTTCCAAACCAGCGCTTTTATATTAAGTGATCAACTAGCGTATTACCAACACACAATTGAAATGTTCCGAGAGGCATTTGTATTAAAATGTCTGCTAAGATAGGTGGGGAAGGAGGTTAATTACGTGCACATATCACTTACATTTCTTACCACGTGCTCCTTAACTTCATATTATAAAATTTTTAATATCGACCTTTGGCCAGCTAAATAACACAACAATGAATTGCTTATCAGGTAATTTTAGAGAAAATACGTTGTTTACTTCTGCTGTAAAATTACGTTTTTGATTTATACCTAGTTCTCATTTTGAGGTATTCAATTTCAAATCGGATTTGATCAAACTATATATAATACGGTCGAGTTATTGTCAGATGTATCCTTTTTTCAAGTAATTCCGAAAATATAGGAAACGTGGTATAACATTTTGGTATTAATACTTTCGACTAAGATAACGATGGAAAATTTCCCCAGTTTTCAAGCACATTTAGACACGTACTGTTATTTCGAGTCCTATTACAAAGTTTGAAAAAATAAACAGGCAAAAACCCAGAATCCGAACTTGTAATAACTACACGTGTTGGATTAGTGCAACTCTACTAACAATAAGACCCCACGAATGTAAAGAACCATTCTAGTTTGACGATTCTACATTTTAAGGTGAATGGCTACGATGGAATATAATGTGTCATAAGAACTGATTTTATTAGTGTCGGTATAAAAATAAATATTGTTGTTGTATAATTTGCCATCGCTACAAAGCTTGTACATCTTGATTAACGTAACAAAAATTAATAAATGCTCTTCACAGTAACAATCACAAAATGGGTCACGTCAATTTGCAGCTAGATCTTCTTAAATTTAAACCCTGGATTGTACGTAAATCCTCTGAGACGCGTTTAAAACATGACACGCCCTCTTATGATAAAACTTATTTGATTACGTCACGCTTATATTAAAATCCAATAAAAATGGAATGTTTCTTTTTACCAAAAAAAAGGTTTTTTTTTTGGGCGGCAGACTATAAGGCTATTTTAGAATTGTGGGCGACAGAAATAGTCGATAGATAAGAAGTATATAAAGAAATCGTATGACCGTATTCATCACACTACTGTTCCATTCATACGATATTTTCCAGCCTGTTGCACAACGCTTGGGTTTTTTCCATTATACTGTATATGAAGGGTCGTTCCGAAGGATTATTTTTTAATATGTACAATATTATATCGTGTAGATCCTGGAAAAAAAAATAAGGTAGAGTGAATTAAATTAACATCTTGGACGACACTTCTTACTTGTGGAAAGGGGGTCTCCTCTGGAAAGTTTATGTTTCCCGACAGCACAGCTAATGCTACAGAATCTCCTCTTTCATACACTAGATCAAATGGACTCTTGAAGTAACACATTGCATATAATATACATCCTAAGCTCTAGAAAAAAAGGAAATAACATCTTAGAAATTTTGTGTAATATTTATTTTTAAAGTGTAATTAGTATAGACTGGATTATATGCAAAGTGCATATATTTTATTTTTCCCATATCTTTAAGTTTAGTCACGTATTACACTGATTAAAGTTAATTAGCGTTAATTAGTGATTGCATAATTGCATATTTAGGCATTTCTATGCATATTTTTAGAAAAGTTGCATATTTTGCATATTTAAGCCTTTCTAACCTTTCTTTCACTAAAAATTCCTAATGCAAATCGACAGCCGACAATTTCCAGAACGAAATATTTTTGTTTTCCAAGAATTACACGTGCATTTTTACTCCTAGCGTGAGAAACGAGGTAAAATGCATTTTATTAGTTCCCAAATAAAATATTCTCATATACTGAGTACCTATGAGCGGAACAACATCTAATCCTCTTACTCTTTTAAATATTGAGCATGTATACAATGAGTATAGCGAACAAAATTCATGGATTAAACCATATTCTAAACTAATAATAATTTTTTTAACGCGAGGTGTAAAGTCGGGTGTAACGACAGCGAGACGCGCAGCGTCGAGTCTTTTTTTAAAGAGAGGCGCGTTTCAGAAAAGAAAAATTCAAACAAAAAACCAATTATTAAGAAAAATTTAGAAATTGCAAATCTTTTTAACGTGACGCGTAACGTCGAGTGTAACGACAGCGAGACTCGCAGCGTCGAGTTTCGCTTGTCGTGTCTTTAAAAAAAAAGAAACATTAAAAAACAACGAAAATTAAGAAAAATTTCAAGATAAAAAAATTGCAAATTTTTTTAACGTGATGCGTAATGTCGAGTGTAACGACAGCAAGACGCACAGCGTCGAATCTTTTTTAAATAGAGGCACGTTTAAAAAATATAATAAAAAAAATAAAAATCAAAAACTTCAAAATTAAGAAATTGCAAATCTTTTTTACGTGACGCGTAACGTTGAGTGTAACGACAGCGAGACTCGCAGCGTCGAATCTTTTTTAAAGAGAGGCGCGTTTGAGAAAAGAAAAATTAAAAAAAAAAACAAAAAATTTAAGAAAAATAAAAAAAATTGCAAATTTCTTTAACATGATGCGTCGTCAATGTCGGGTGTAACGCCAGCGAGACGTACAGCGTCGAGTCCTTTTTAAATAGAGGCGCCTTTAAAAAAAAAATAATAAAAAAAATAAGAATTAAGAAAACTTCAAAATTAAGACATTGCAAATCTTTTTAACGTGACGAGTAACGTCGAGTATAACGACAGCGAGACGCGCAATGCCCAGTCTCTTTTAAAGAGGCGCGTTTAAAAAAAAGGAAACATTAAAAAAAACAAAGGTTAAGAAAAATTTAAAAATTAAGACATTGCAAATATTTTTAACGTGACGCGTAACGACAGTGAGACGCGCAGCGTCAAGCCTTTTTTAAAGAGAGACGCATTCGAAAAAAAAAAAGAATTAAGAACAATGAATCTACAGACTGTACTGACGATCCCAAACCAATCACAGGTGTAGACTGGTCCGGTTTGGCCGGTCTGCTGTCTTGGGGCGTAATCCGTCGTCCAAGGACAGATTAACTGGCTGGGTGAACGGTCCGGAATTTCTTGTTAAAATTATAATGTTACAATTCTCGAAACCAGATATTGACACCCCATCGATTATGCGGTTTGTTTCAGTTGTTTTTTGTTGTGAGAGTAAATTTATATTTATATTATTATGAGATATATCTTTCATAATTATATTTTCAGAAGTTAAAACAAGATGGTGGTAGTGTCGCGGTTCCTGGCTGACAAGGGAACACCGGCGGGTGTCCCCCTCCAATTTCGATGAAACTTAACAGATCGAAAGAGTACCTTAAAATAAGAGACACGTTTTTTTTTTTATCGGCGGAACCGCACGATTTTGGGGTACAGCCCCCTCCAAAGTTAGGACGATTTTTCAATTTTTGCAAATATTTCCTAAATTATAACAGATATTAAATTTTCTTCTTAACATAATTTGCAGCATATTGCATACCCCGTACCCCCCTTTTTTTTACATTTTTCTTTTTCTTATTCATCAAAAGACCCCCGATCTTACATAGAATACGATGATGTATAACAAGTTTAGAAAATTATTAATTGTAAAAATAGAAAAATAATAATAATGCTTCAAAATATAAAACTTGTCTATTGATATAAATCAAATGAACTATAACAGAAATAAGTTTTTATCCTTAACATAATTTCCAGCATAATACATGGTCTCCAGGTAGATATCTTCATAAAAAGCTAATAACGGGGGACGGGGTACCCCAGCATTTTTTTAATAATAAGTTTATTCATTATTCATAAAAAAAAATCGCTCACTTCAAATCATTTCAAAACCTGGCTAACGGATGTTTTTCTCTCGAATACCGGGCCAAAGAGGGTCCTTTTGATTGATTCTTGGAGTGGGCATTGTGTTGCCGAACTTCAGCAATTAGTGCCAAAAGACAAAACTTTGAACATTTTAAATATACCAAAAAAAACGACAGCGATTGTATAACCTCTAGATGTATATGGTTTTAGACTGTGGAAAAATTTTATTAGAACTTTTTCGGATATAGTGATTGTTATGAACTACGACATAGATTTACATCAGAGAAATAATATTATTAAGTTGCAATCCCTAACCCATAATCAGTTTTCTTCCCCAAGATTTTTCGACGCATTCAAGTACCTACTCGTGGTATAAGAGTGGATACGTTGAGGAAAGACCTGGGCCCTTTAAAAATCCTGTAGAGTTTTGTTTTAACAAAGATGCGCAGTCTACACCCTTGTGTAGTATTTGCAATAAACCAGCTATTGTGCGGTGTTCATGGTGCAAACAAAATCTGTGTTTTAAACACTTTTACACAGACTATCACTACTGTAATACTTACATAGCTTAATTATTACTGTATGTATATTAATCTTGTTCGCTATTGCAATACATATATACCAATAATCGCATTACAGTATGTCATGTATTTAAACATTTATAAGCATTATAATGTTTTTCTAATTCTGTTCTATTGTTTCCGAAATGTTATAATCGTTACACATTAGTTATATTTATGCTCCATTGAATACTTACATTGTACACCTACATTGCACGAAAAACTTGAAATAAATTAAAAGAATATATATGTATGTATTATTTAATCCTTCGTCCTGTGTAGCAAATTTGTTCATATATACGAACTAAAGGATTATGGTATTCTAAGAATGAATAACATTTTATTAAGGAAATATATAAAACGCAGTCACTAACTGCAGTTGATAAAACGATTTATATTGCTACCATCGATAAAAGTTTCGGATAGTATATAGTATAAGTTAGTAGGCATAGAAAGTTTGACCATAGCTTGTCGAGTAGATACAATTCTAAATTAAGAAATATTTAAGTAAGGAGAGCAGGGGAGTAACGATAACAAACAATTGTTGTTAATGTACTATATTATTATTATTACAATTATTTTTATTATTAATCCTCGAAATTTATTACCATTGTTTTCTATGTAAAAGCGATCTTTTTTTGATAAATAATGAATAAATTTATTATTAAAAAAATGCGGGGGTATGGGGACCATGTATTATGCTGGAAATTATGTTAAGGATAAAAACTTATTTCTGTTATAGTTCATTTGATTTATATCAATAGACAAGTTTATTAATTTTGAAGCTTTATTATTATTTTTCTATTTTTACAATTATTAATTTTCTAAACTTGTTATACATCATCGTATTCTATGTAAAATTGGCCTTGTTTTGATGAATAAGAAAAAGAAAAAATGTAAAAAAAATGGGGGGTACGGGGTACCCCGTCTCCCGTTATTAACTTTTTGCGAATACGGACGACGCCACCCTTAGGGCAATGCAATATGCTGCAAATTATGTTAAGAAGAAAATTTAATATCTGTTATAATTTAGGAAATATTTGCAAAAATTGAAAAATCGTCCAAACTTTGGAGGGGGCTGTACCCCAAAATCGTGCGGTTCCGCCGATAAAAAAAAATACGTGTCTCTTATTTTAAGGTACTCTTTCGATCTGTTAAGTTTCATCGAAATCGGAGGGGGACACCCGCCGGTGTTCCCTTGTGAGTCAATTTCTTTGCTAACTCAATTTTGCGATATAAGGAATTCTCCACATATTCTTCAGCTTATGATTTCCATCCTTCATGTCTTTTAATTGAAAGCAGGTCGCCTCCTTGATCGGCTAATAATGTTGTGTCGATAACAGTGACCTGTATAGTCACTTGGTCTATTGAGCTGCAGATATTCAGCTATTTTCATTGGAATTTTACTCATAGTATTGAGACCAATCGGTGAATTTATGCACTTGCTATTACGATACGTTAAAAAGAATCGTAGATGTTGTGAATTGCTCGACCTTAAATGTGTGTACTGCTGAATTAATGTAACCCATTCCGGTTTAATTATAGTACAGGTTATAAGTTTTTGTTTAAAGGATATTAACAATAAAATCGGCTTTAAACTCAATATCTTTCATTGACATTTTACACAATTCTTCACGTCGACATACCCCAGAGATGCCCATTATTAACGCAGCCTACAAAAATATATAAACAAAATTTTACGAAGCAGTAGCAAAATTATTTCTTTATTGGAACATAATATGGTGTTCTAAGAAATTGAAATATATAAAAATATCTCTCTCTATTAATAGAAATATAAAATCCGGTGCACCCGTAATAAACCCGTTATCTTCTCTTCTCTTAAAACTGCTGATTCTTTAGGCTGAGTGTTTTGTTTCCTGCTTTAAATATGTAGTTAATTTTGTATATTTTGATATATCAATATTGTTGTGGATTAATAAACATGGAATATATTGACCAAAAGGATTTTTTTGTACGTAAAGTTTGGAAATAAACTAATAAACAATTTTCAGTGTAATTTTTAATATTTTTAGATTTCGCCAAATTTAATTAATTTAATTAATTATTTTCCTGAATTTTGTAGTTAATAAATTATTAATTACAGTATTTGCAGTCACTAACCCAATTATATAATGGTTTTAAAGTATGTGCACTTCACTTTGAGGAAAGGATGTTTTCAAATCCGGAAAAAAACTTCTTCCAAAGGCAATTCCAACAATTTTTCTTGATAGAGAAAATATTGGGCATTTGGAAAAAACTGTAGGGAAAAGAATTAAAATTTTGTCAGGTATGTCGTCCGTTATTAAATGAATGTGGTTTCATATGTAACTTTGTCTAACTCTTAGATTTTTGCATATTTGGCCCGGGCCCGCAAATGGAAGTAGTTGCCTCTACGTCAGAACCTACATTGTCAACATTCCATAAATATCCATCCATTAAATAAGCTGACCTGGTTATTTAATACCAATAAAAAGTGATTTGCTATGTTTATCTTGTTAATAATTGTCCTGTCACACAAACATAGAATTTTCCAGTTTTATTTTAATTGTTTCTCACATTAGCATGTATTTATTTACAGATGTTTTTGATATGTCAGCAAAAAGTGTGACTCCCTCAATGTCTACAGTAATATCCGAAGACGAAAACACTGTTATGTCCTTACTCCACTCCACTTCAGCCTCGGTGGCTTCCACACAAACCCCAAGGGCTTCAAGTTCAAACACACCCAGAAAGCAGAAGTTTAGAGTAAAATTGCAAGAAATAAGAAGACAGAATTTGAAGATACGTAAATTGTTTATGGGTCATCAGAAGAAGGAAACGCTCAGTTATTTTGACAAATGTTGTGATAAATATTTACCTGAATAACGAGCGCTAAAAATTAAAGTTGCTTTAATGACTGAAGAAGAGGAGAACTGTATACTGTGTATAGATGAAATGGCAGTGAAACAGGATTTTTCATATTGGTAGAGATGAAATTGTGGGATTAAAAGATATTGGGGATGGCGAAAAAGAACTTGCAGCTGCTCGGAATGTGACGGTCATTATGGCCAGGGGACTGTATGAAGGCTGGAAGCAGCCGTTGGGTTACTTTTTTGTTACAACGACATTTTCAGCGAGAGAACTTACTACTCTTATTACAGATATGGGATCTATATATACAACTAGCAAACTTACTAGGAGTTACACCTCACAACCAATCGTTTAATGTTGATGACACTGAAGTTATTTATTTATTTGACACGCCTCATTTGATAAAGGCGACAAGAAACAATTTACTAAGAAACAATTTTGTGTATAATAATGAAGAGACTGAGAGAGATGCTAAATAATAGATTAGCTAAACTTACACATTCCCACCTACATCCCACAAATTTGGAAAAAATGAAGGTGAAATTAGCAACTCAAGTCTTAAGTAACACAGTAGCGAGTGGGATGAACACTTATATCAGTTTAGGGGCTCTTCCACCTGAAGCAATGGCTACCGTTACAGTGATACAAAAATTTAATAATTTATTTGATATATTGAACTCACAAAGGAATGTCACTATAGGTTACAAAGCTGTCTTTAATGGTGAGAAATATCAGCTTCAATTCCTAAACAATATGTGTGAATTTATTAGGGATTTGAAAATTTACAAGAGCGGAAAAGACATCACCTCATCCACCAAATTTCTATCATGTTAGTTGATTACAATCAATGGCATAAGGAGATTATGGGAGTTGTGCAAAGCAAAGGGTATAAACGGCTAATAACGAGACATATAAATCAGGATTGCTTAGAGAACTTTTTGGGAGCATTAGACAACAAGGTGGAAATACCGTTAATCCTACCGCTGTACAATTTGAAAGAGCTTTTAAAAAATTATTCAGCCAAAATTACTTCCACAGCGGCAATGCTAACTGTACAGACGACTTTAGCAGTTCACTTACTCAGTTAAAAGATTTAAAATATGCTGAGGAAGGTAATGTGGAGATCCAAAGTAGCCGACCGGTAAGTTCTCCAGCGTTTCTTTTGGAATCCGACTATAGACACGAAGATTTTCCTGCACAGAATGCATTTGTGTATGTTTGCGGCTACCTTTCCAAAAAAGTAATTGCTATTCATAAATGTGCTAATTGTGAAGAATACTTAAAAAGCAACGAAGAAGTGAATAACAGTACAATATATACTTACTTGAAAGC
Source organism: Cetonia aurata (assembly GCA_949128085.1). NCBI lineage: Eukaryota > Metazoa > Arthropoda > Insecta > Coleoptera > Scarabaeidae > Cetonia > Cetonia aurata. Next base: position 19,983,391 of record OX421889.1, read on the forward strand.
CTATGATGAAGATGAAGGGGTTTATGGGAAACTTCATGTCCCGCATGTAAACTTTTTAAATTACGTTTACAATTTGGAAAAAATATTTTTTTTTCTAAATTTGAAGAACTATTTGTCAAAAAAGGTATAGCTTTGTATATACTTGTATATACTTTAAACTTATGAAGGATCTTCCTTGTAACTGCTGCCCAGACTTCCCAAAAACATATTTATTGAAATTGTTTATTAGATTAAGAATCTTTTACGCTATAAAATATGCTAATCGTTTACTTAAAGAAAAAGCATACACCTCATGTAAAATTATCGATTTTGTCGCATTTATAAACTTCACCTCTTACATTTAGAAAACATACGACTATCAAACTTAAACAACAGTGCTTTTTTGTTATACCTTCTTTATGATGTATTTACGTACATAAAAATTTCAAATCATTTCAGTCCGCAAATTTGAATTTTGCGCTTGATACCTACAATTAAATGTCAATACAATAATTTGTCAATAAAAGATCAAAGGCACCGCCATCAGTGTCGCTTCTGGCTCTTCTGTGACATAGGTTATACAAATGATGCTAACTTGAAATCTTTAAACTCACATATGGAGGCTGAGTTAATCGTAATCAATTATAACATATTATTTGATATTATTATTAAAATACCGCGCGAGGAAGAGAAGAGGGGGGAGGGAGGGGGACGCAACGAGGGACGAAGCGAGGGAGACCGGTGATTAGAAACAGTCAGTCGGCATCCAGCAGGCAGAGTGATACGAAGAGAGTTTTAAGTTACTAGCATTGTTGTTTTGGTTTCTTTGTTTTCTTTAATAATAAAGCATTTGTTTCTCGACAGTGAGAGTTTTTCTCAGTTGATTTATTAGTTTACATTCGCAAAATGTGTTTTCACGCACTTGGTTCGTTTCGTACATAACTACACTCCGCCAAAAAAGTATCGCATAATTTAGTTTTTAATCATAAAAGTATCGCATAATCTTTGTTTGTAGCATAAAGTTGTAAATATACTTTAATGCGCTCTAAGATATAATTTCTATGATTGTTCAAATAAAATACAGGCCAAATAAAAACAAGAACTCATACTTGAGATTTTTATTAAAACAAGAAATTATAATTTTGGAAAGAAAAATGTCATAACAGTAGCTTTTAATACTGAGTATTGCCACCTCTGGCTCTTATGACCGCTCGCATACGGTTTGGCAGAGATTCGATTAACCTCCGTATATAAGCCTGATCCAAATTCTCCCACTCGTCACGGAGAGCATTTGCTAGTCCATGCAGGTCCGCTGGGGCAACATTTTGGGTTCGTATCCGTCTGTGAAGGAGGTCCCACACGTGCTCGATAGGGTTCATGTCCGGACTTACCGCAGGCCAATCTAAAACTGGAATACCAAATCGTTAAGGTATTCCTGGACGATTATTGCAACATGCGGTCGTGCATTATCGTGCATTAACATGAATTCGTTTCCTATAATTGGCGCATATGGTACTACATGTTCTTCTAAAATGTCCGTTATATACCTGTGGGCAGTCACTGTACCTCTGTCTACTGGTACTAACTCTGTACGACCTGTTAAACAGATGCCTCCCCAAACCATAATAGAGCCACCAGCGAAATTAGGTCTAGGTCTGATATTACACTGCGAATAGCGCTCACCGTCTCGTCTGTACACTGAGATACGCCTATCTGATGTGTAAAGACCAAATCTTGACTCATCTGTGAAGAGTATATTGGCCCAGTCATTAATGTTCCAATTTACATGTTCTCTGGCAAACCTTAAGCGAGCCACTCGGTGGTTCCTAGTGAGACGAGGGGCTGTTACAGCTACTCTAGCTCTTAATCCACTCTGTCGTAACCTATTCCGAATAGTTTGAGTACTCACACGAGTATTTCTGACTCTAGCCAAGTCGTTCTCGCAGTTACATGTCTTCGACGTAATGCTTGTAGTAGTAAATAGCGGTCATCTTGGCGAGTAGAACATCTTGGACGACCTGGTACAGGTCTTCTACTGTGAATGCCTGTTTCCCTGTATCTGGCTACGGCTCTAGAAACACTTGACTGATTGATGTTCATCAAATTAGCAACGTATGCTTGAGATCGTCCATCTTCGATTAAAGCAACTATAGCAGCCACTTGTTCTGAAGTTAAATTGCTCATTTTAGTTTTAAAAGCGTTGGTACAGAACTCTGACTTCGCACTTTAAAATTTGTCCGTATAGGAAGACTTTCAATAAACAACTGAACAAACCTTACACATATGCATTTTTCTAAATGTGTTCTTTTAGAGAAAAAAAAAAAGTAAAAACGCTAAGTTCCATTATTTTGTTAGTGTTTTTATAGTTCACATACACGAGGCAAACTTTTTGTGAACGTATAAAAATATCTTGGTTCATAAATGCCCTTTTTTAGTTTATGCGATACTTTTTCGGCGGAGTGTATTTGAAACTAAATGCCGTGGGGCTTAAACTAAATATTTATTTTACTCTTTAGTTAAAGTATACAGGCCGAGCTATATTTGTTTAGTAGGGCTATCTCGAAAACTACCAAGACTATAGAAAGACAGATGCATAGGGAAAGATTTTCAGTTTTATAAAGCACTATTTCTTTCTTTTCTCTAAAAATTTCGATTTTTTATACTTTCTTTAAATGTTGGGATAATCTAAAGAAAAAAGCTGTAGATATTTTTTATAGTTTTACAAGTTTTTATTTCAATTATCATATCGCGGAGCTATCACTTTAAACTTGTGTTATTTTAAATGTGAACAATAATAGGCCATGGTCTTATTGAACACAAAATATTGTTATTTAAAAAAAAAAATTGTAAAATGTATACATTTTTTTTTTCTTATGATAATATAGCTTTTAATAAAACATAGCTATTATTATTTAAAACGTTTCGACATTTGTTGAATGTCTTTATCAATTATAAATATTGTATAGATATTACCATAACCAATTTTTTATGTAAAATAACAGTCAAGGTTTGTATCATTTTTAAACAAATTGATTAATTAAATTTTTTATAAAACGAACGAAACAACAACAATATAAACATTTGAACAGATTACAATATTATTGATTATTATGTTATTCAAGAATACAACTCTCTTATTGGTACTTACCCAGATATCCGTTCTCTCGTCTATGACACAATAGCTTTCCACGTTGAATAATTCTGGTGCCCTGTAAGGCATGGAACACCTTTCTGCCGCTATATCCTGAAGCTTTTGAGCATCTTGTGAACCGCACACCTGCACCTTGGCTGGAGCCATAGAACCTGCGAATGATACGATAATCTATATATATTTAAGTGCAAACTATCTGGTAAAAATGTACCGATAACGAGCGAGCACATAGGAACGTTTCTATGTTCAACAAAAATCTGTATGCACTTTTGACAGCTATTATACTTGTGATCAAAACTAAAAAAGACAATTATGATAACTGTTGCAATAGGTTATTTCTGCCGGTGTAAATATTGCGAATAACTTAGTGATAATGTAGACATGAACACATTGATTCGAAAGTTAAGATGTTGAATGAGTTGTTTTTGCTACGCATTGGTACCGGAATCGACATACTCAATGCAAATAAAATCTAAAAATTCTACGGGATAGTTTGCGCATTTCAAGTTCCCTTTTAAAACAAGGAAAGCTTTTTTTTCCTACTCCACCAACATATTTAATAAACCTGTCGTTTCAGACTAGCATTTTTCCAAATACAATAAAGTTTCTAACAGTAAAACTTTTGCATTAGCCGGCTTTTAACATTTCCTACTATGTAAGTTATTCTAACAAAACATATAATACCAGGTGTTCAATATAGTATTACAAAGATAAACCAAAATTTAAGACGTGTGCCTGTCTTACATAATAAGCTAGATGTTCTAAATTGCATTTATTTTGTAAACAAAGTACTAGACTTTACAATAAAATTAAAATGGTATATACATATATAGGTTTTCTATGCCTATCTCTTATAGTTTCTTACTAATAATTTAGAATTTCGGAAGGATTGAGGATAAATCCTTGATACCAGCAAGCAATTTTCTTCACACTCCGATATTATTAGAATCATTGATCACTCTCTTCTTGAGAGTAATTTCTCATTGTTGCTATTAATAGCATGTTGTGTCACTGTCAAATGACTTTTGTTTGTAAAAAATAATAACCGCCTGTTTCTTCCAAGCCTACTTTTGAAAGAAAAAAGGGGCTAAGCGTTAGTATTTGAAATAGAAAATTCTAAATTACTAAGAAACTATAAGATAGATAGCCATAGAAAATCTTAATACAATCTGAAAGATCGTTAATATCAGCATAAGATAAATACAGGCTGTTCCATTTAAAATAAGAACGTTATTTGCCTAGGTGTAGGTGTTTTTCAAATTCATCCTGTATAAGTTTTGAGCATAATTTCAATTTTATTGTAAGGTCTAGTGCTTTGTTTAAACAATAAATGCAATTTGTAAGACAGACACACGTCTTAAATTTTGGTTTACATTTGGAATAGTTAATTTTCTCAGAAACGGATTGAGTTAGGTATACGAAACGTAACGGTAACTTTCCTTTATTTACTGCGCTCTATTAAAATATGACATAATGTATAAGGTGTTCAATTTTCATAACATTGGCGTGTAATATTTTTTTTAACTCCGTATATATATTTCAAAACAATTTTAAAATGTGCTCCTTACGAACCCATATAATCCCTAATAAAAATATTTTCAAAATATTATACCGCTTTTCGTATATAAACCGACGGGAATGTGGTGAGCCAGCTTGTATATATGTAATACACTCTTTTTCAAACAGTTTTTTTTTTTTTAATCGAAAATTATAACATGAAATTTCATTCCTAAAAATATTAAATTTATTGTTTAAAAGAGCAGCACTATGAAAAGAAAATTAATTTTTAGAACACTTTGTAACCTTTTCCTTAAGTATATGTGACATGTTGACAGATGTTTGCACCAGTGATTAATAATCACTCGGGTTTCGATCTCATCGAACTGGCTCATTAGAATTTTTCGAAGTTCCAGTTAATTTGATTTTAAAACTTGCAGGGTAGTCATGGGTCATGATCGACTATGATCTATTTAAAGAAGATATTTTGAGCTTTATAGCCATCCGGTATACGTTGATATCAACTTTCTTATTTAAATGAAATGACGGAATTTTTATGAATCCTATGTCTTTCTTGGATAATTTGTGATCAGTTTGTATTAATGTTCCCTATCTATAAATCGAATAATTTTTTTAGATACATATTTGCAACTTGACATTTGCACTAGACATCAAGACACCATTTGATGTGAATGCCAATACATGATCATAGGATAAGCATTAATCGTGGCACCACTAACCACAAATTCCTACGCAGAATGTTCAGAAATTCATGCCTAATATGGATACATTTAAATTAAAAAAAAAACAACTTTATTCAAACCGGAGCATGGTTTTCTTCATTGTAGAAATGAATGCAGCGCAAAATTCTGCATCAACTGGTATTAAGATTTGCTACACTTATTCCTGGTAGTTTTTGAAATATCAACACTTATTTAAAACCACCGTTAAGTACATACAACTTGTTTAGAAAATCATAAAGAAAGAGAAGATTTCAGAAAGATTCGATAAGTGATATTCTAAAAAATGAAAATTAAAGTGAGGAGTCGCCTTCGGCCAAAAGGGCACACTTAAAATGAGATCCTCCCCTTAAAAATTTAGATTTAGTTGATTAAATAAACATGACGTTCCATAATAGATCTATTTCGCGAAATTTCAAAAATGTTTGTATCTATTTTATGCAACAAAATATTTGCTGACAATCAATTTAACCATAACCCAAAATTGTCACATTATTTATAAAACACGTGTGACCAACGCAAAAAAAAATTCGTCTAAATGTCCAACAAAAAATAATTATTATAAACGCATTCATATGAATGCTGTTATAAATGTCTTAAAAATGCTAATTACAAGATGTTTTTATTCAATAATCAAGACATATGAATATTTTGCAAATACACAAAAAAAAAGCTAGTGTATGAGACAATCTACCTAAACAAAAATATTACAACCATTGAATATTAAATAGACAGTATTAAATATTAAAGAGAAACAATTTTTAACTAGAATCCCAAATTCCAAAAAAAAAATAATAATATCTCGTTCATTATTATAATCACGTAAAATCAGTTAGTTCATAATGAAAACATGAAAAAAGCAATAAATACCTAGGTCCATTATCACTGGAGACATATCTTCACTCAAACAGACATTTGCCGTTTTCAGATCCCTGTGCGCTAATGCTTCAGGTTTAAAATTGTGTAAGTATTTGACAGCATCACAGATTGCTAGGAATATCCTAAGAATTTCGTTTGTACTCATATAATCTTTACTTAATGATTTCAAACCTAAATAATCATGTAAGGTACCTCGTGAATAATATGGTAAAATCATGTACACCTCTGATGTGATATTAACTACAATATCTGCTGAACCTATAAAAGATAAGTTTAATTTTGTTATATTATCAATAAAAAGCACCTTTAACAAACCTTTGAAAGTTGAATCAATGAGCTCTATAATATTAGCATGTTTCAACTTTTTGTGATACTCGATTTCTTGCAAAGCTTGCTTCTGATCTTCAATACTGTGGCAGATTATCTTCTTGACAGCGTATAGTTTTTTATTTCGCGGGTTCTGTACTAAATCCACTGTACTAAATCCGCTATAAACACAGAAACAATAATAACAAACAGCTGTTAAGAAAAATTTGAAATTATTACCCTTCTCCTAAGTGTTCTTTTATATTATATTTTACTCCGTTGATATTTAGGGATTCTCTACTACAGATGCAGCCCATCTTCATTATCAAACTTAATCCTAAGGTATTCATTTGATAAAAATATAAAACATTAACGAGATTATAGGAACATAACCACAATACTTTGACTAAAACGTCAAGGTGACAGGTGACAGCACACTGGATTTAAGACGCGTTCGAAAATAGGTGATGATTCAACAGCATAAAATTAAAAGTTACTTTGACAGATTAAATTAGTTCCCATACGCTGTTATTGTGTGATAAAGTATTTCCAAATATACATATATTTCATTATACAACCGGTACAATTTTTTTAAATACTATCGTTTTGCTATTTCAATATTTTCAACAATATTTTGAGAAGTTGTGGGGACAATATTGTTGTAGGTTGGTATCTCCAAATATCTAGGAATAAGTGCCATCTGTGTTGGGTTAAGTAAACTAGTAGTTAATGTTCACATAGTAGTGTGTGTAAACTTTGCTTAATAAAAGACGAACGTATTTTTACCACAGAAAGTTTTTATTCATCTATTTACAGTCAAAAAGATCAACAGGTTATGGGCCCAGGTTGCGTGCGTTGTAACAAGTAAAAGTGGCTGTTGGAAATAGATTGTAGTGTTAAAACTTTGGTGAAAAAGTATTGCGTTTGTTGGGTGTAGAAATGGCGGCAAACTACATGGTAAACGTTCCTAGGCTAAAAGGCAGGGAAAACTTTCATGAATGGTCATTCGCAATTGAAAATGTTATGATATTGGAAGGCCTGAAAGGATGCATAGAAGGAACAGAACGAGAAGCAGAGAAAGATGAGAAAGCCAAAGCTAAGATTATCTTGACGATAGACACATCACTATATGTACACATAAAAGAGGTTAAGACAGCTAGAGAGCTGTGGAATAAATTGCAATCAATGTTTGACGATAAAGGTTTCACAAGGAGAATTAGTTTATTAAGGGCGTTAATAAGCTTACGCCTTGAAAACTGTGAGTCAATGAGTTCCTATGTTAATCAATTGGTCGAATGTGCACAGAAGCTAAGAGGTACAGGATTCAAAATCAATGACGAATGGATAGGTTCCTTACTATTAGCAGGATTACCTGAGAGATATGCTCCAATGATTATGGCAATCGAGCACTCTGGCATAACCATTACAACAGATACGATTAAAACAAAATTACTTGATATGGAAGGCGATGCTATTCAAAGTAGTAGTGCATTTGCTGGGAAATGGAATGGCAAGAAAAAGCCAAGCATGAGTAATACGAGTAAGAATACAGACAAGAAGAAGGAACTAAAATGTTATAACTGTAATCAGTTAGGACATTTTAAAAATAAGTGTCCACAATTAAAAACTAAGAGTGTACCTAAGGGAAACAGTGACAACAGGAATCAAGACAACGCTTTTAGTGCAGTCTTCTTGACGAATGGAAGGTTTAAACGTAATGAATGGTATGTTGATTCAGGTGCTAGTGCACACATCACGACAAATAAACATTGGGTAAAAGATGCTGTGACAGACGATAACCTTGGTGAAATAACAGTAGCAAATAACAACAAACTTTCAGTGACTTGTGTTGGTGATATAGACATTAAGACAGTGGTAAACAATGAACAGTTTGATGTGGTGATCAAAAATGCATTGTGTGTACCAGAATTAACTACGAATTTACTTTCGGTGAGTCAATTAATAAAAAATAGTAACTCAGTTAAATTTAAGAAAGACGGTTGTGAAATATTTAACAAAGAAAACCAGTTAATAGCTACAGCAACGCTCAAGGACAATATGTACAAATTAAACATAGAAGAATCAAGCTCTTATATATGTTCCAGTGCAATGTTGACGGTGGATAACTCAGTATGGCACAGAAGATTGGCACATATAAATTACAGAGATCTTGAGACAATGAAGAAAGGTGCGGTAGATGGGTTAATAAGTGTAGATAATGCAAATGTTTCAAAGAACAATTGTGTTGTTTGTTGTGAAGGCAAACAAACAAGATTATCATTTCCGAAGAAAGGAAGCAGAGCCTCAAAATTGCTTGAAGCCATACATGCTGATGTTTGTGGACCAATGGAATCAATTTCTATAGGCGGATCAAAATACTTCTTAATTTTGGAAGATGATTTCAGCAAAATGGCATTCATCTATTTCTTAAAGACAAAGGATGAAACACTTGAAAAATTCAAGAATTTCAAGACGCTCGTTGAAAACCAAAAGGAGTCCAAAATTAAAGTGTTGAGAACGGATAATGGTGGTGAATTTTGTAGTAAAATGTTTGAAAATTATCTTGAAAGGTGTGGAATAATTCATCAGACTACAAATGCTTATACACCAGAGCAAAATGGTACTTCTGAAAGACTCAACAGGACAATAGTTGAGAAGGCCAGATGTCTAATGTTTGATGCAAATTTAGACAAAAAGTTTTGGGCGGAAGCATGTAATACAGCGGTTTACATAAGAAACAGAAGCTGTGTTTATGGATTACAAGCCAAAACGCCATTTGAAATTTGGCATGGAAGAAAACCAGATATCAGTAGCATACGAATATTTGGCAGCACCGTAATGAACCATGTTCCGAAGCAGAAACGGACGAAATGGGATAAAAAGTCTGAAAAAATGATTTTGGTTGGGTACGCTGAAAATACTAAAGGATACAGAATTTACAACGAAGAGAAAAATGAAGTTGTTATAAGCAGAGATGTGATAATAATGGAAGATGTGAATCTGAATAAAGACATAGAAGCTGAAATGTCTATTCATTGTGAAAATGATAAAGAGGAAAGGCAAAATTCAGTGGAGGGAACATGTACTGATGATTCAGAAGGAAGGACATCGGATACTGAAGAAAATGAAAGTGTTTACTTTGATGATGACAGTGACCAGGATTATGCATGTGAAGGTACAGGATTTGACGAAACAGCTGTAACCGGAAATTTGAGGAAATCTGAAAGACAACAAAAGCCGAAGAAGTTTGAAGATTATCTTACTTACTTCTGTGTTGAAGACAATTTTGCAAGTGAACCGACAAGTGTTACGGAAGCTCTATCCAGTGTTGAGAAAAACAGCTGGAGACAAGCCATGGAAGAAGAACTAAAGTCTTTTGAAGAGAATGATGCTTGGGATGTAGTGGAGAAACCTGGAAGTGGAACTATTGTGCAGTGCAAGTGGGTGTTTAAACGGAAACGAGAAGCTAACGGGAAAATAAGACACCGCGCTCGATTAGTTGCTAAAGGGTTTTCTCAAAAAGCTGGGATCGATTATGACGAAATTTATTCGCCAGTAATGAGACACTCTACACTAAGATTTTTAATGGCAATGTCTGTGAATTTAAATTTAGATGTAACTCATTTGGACGTGAAGACAGCTTTTCTTAATGGTCTTTTAGACAATACTGTGTTCATGCAACAACCAGAAGGTTTTGTCCTTAAAGGACAAGAAAATAAAGTACTTAAACTAAAAAAAGCTGTTTATGGTTTAAAGCAGTCTTCTCGTGCATGGTATAAACGTGTAGATGAAATTATGTCAGACTTAGGTTATAAGAAATCAGAAAATGAACCTTGTTTATTTGTAATGAAAAGAGAAAAGTTAGTGACTATAGTAGCACTATATGTAGATGATTTTTTCATTTTTTCAAATGATCTAAAAGAAACAACTAAACTAAAATTAGAGCTAGGCGCTAAATTTAAGATTAAAGATTTAGGGCAGTTAAGGCAATGTTTAGGAATGAGGGTTAACATTGACAAAGAATTAGGAATAATAACGCTTGATCAAAGAGAATATATAGATCAACTACTATTGAAATTTAATATGTTGGATTGTAAGACTTATAAGACTCCTCTAGAAACTAATGTTAGTTTAGATAAGACTGAAAATGTAAGTGGTAATTTACCTTATCAAAATCTTATAGGGAGTTTAATGTATTTGGCAGTCCAAACACGCCCTGATATTGCTTACAGTGTAAGTTATATGAGTCAATTCAATAATGCTTACAATGAAACTCATTGGAAACAGGCTAAAAGAATTTTAAAGTATTTAAAGGCAACAAAAGATTATTGTTTAAAGTTTGAAAGAAACCCTAGATTAGAACTAGAATGTTTTGCAGATTCTGATTGGGGAGGTAATATAACTGACCGAAAATCCTATACTGGATTCTGTTTTAAGTTATCAAATGCAGTTATATCCTGGGAAAGCAGAAAACAAAATTCAGTAGCTTTATCTAGTACTGAGGCAGAATATGTAGCCATATCTGAAGCGGCTAAGGAAGCTGTTTACTTAAAGAATTTGTTATGTGAATTGACGGGCACATCTAAATGTATTGTTATGTATAACGATAATGAAAGTGCTCAAAAACTAGCTGCAAATCATGTAGTTCATCGAAGATCTAAACACATAGATATTAAATTTCATTTCATTAGAGAAGCAATTTCTAATGGTATTATTGAACTTCGTTATTTGCAAACTAGTGAAATGCCAGCAGATATTCTAACAAAAAGTTTGGGAATAACTAAACATTATAAACATTTAGAAGCTTTAGGGATAAGTAATTGTAGAGATTAAATATTTGTTCGATACAGTGGAGGTGTTGTAGGTTGGTATCTCCAAATATCTAGGAATAAGTGCCATCTGTGTTGGGTTAAGTAAACTAGTAGTTAATGTTCACATAGTAGTGTGTGTAAACTTTGCTTAATAAAAGACGAACGTATTTTTACCACAGAAAGTTTTTATTCATCTATTTACAGTCAAAAAGATCAACAAATATTGGGCTAAACTTTGCGCCGATTGGAAACGATTTATAGGTGTACTCTCGGATAAAGCGTCTCTCCCAGAGTTCAAAATGAGCATTCATTAGGTAAGCAAATAAAAAGAAAGTATTAAAAACGGTTTGAAAAGTGCTATGTCCAGGTTATATTCCGGTTACTCTATGGTTACTTTTGACGCAATTTTGACGTTTATTACGTGTGGTACTGGTGAAAGTTACTAAAAGCAGAGCCAAAAGTTACCAACGCAGATGAAATTGGCGCGAAATACAAACTAGATTTATAAATCAGCTGATCGATGCAATGTTCTGCAGTTTATAATCATTTCATATAAAAGCAAAATATTTGATTACCACCGATTAGTATTGCCCCACCTGGGCCTTATCTAAACATCAACGAGAACCATAGATAACTTATAGGCATCTTATAGGATGTAAACACTCTTGATGATTTTACATAAATAACTTATTTCCACAATAATAAACATAAAAAGTAAATGTGAATAAGACAAGTTAGTTTAATAATGTAATACATGGAAGGAATGAAATATTAATTTGGACTAATTATACATCTCTTACAAAGAAGGAAAATTATACATCATGATAAGTAAATATTAATTAAAGACTATTATTTTTACATCTTCGATTGTTACATTGAGTTGGTGTTTGTTCGATTTCTAACTTTTTTTAACTTGTTTGACAAATTTAATCTAATGTTCAGTGTTTTATTTTATTTAATAATGACAAATTAACCTATCGACGTCCCAGGCAACCAGATGGGTAACGTCGGGTAGACGTCAGTTTTTGGTCGAATATACATACGGCTGTATGCATTACGTCGGATAAGCGTTTTTTATACGTGATCTTAAACACGTAACTAAAGTGACGTCAAAGCGATGTATGAATAACGTTTATTCATTTATACAAAATGTATAAAATTTATTTCTGGAGATTTAAATATAATTTTAGTAAAGACTGTGAGGAAACGAATTGCATTTACTCAATCGTTTCAAAATTCATTGTTAGCAAAATGTCTTTGTGGTTATAGTCAGTTGTAATGTCATCTTTTTATTTTGAATAAAAAAAAAATATGAATAAACTTTTTTATATATAAACTTTAAAATAAACTCAACGGGCACACTTTTTATTATTAAAATTTGAAATTTCTGGTGTATTTTTTGTATACCTACATTTAACTTTAAATTTTAAATTTCCTTCCAATTTAACGTTTGCTAACCGTCGAAAACGGTCGAATGCTCTATTCCCGCCTTTTAGTAACGGTAGTGTATCGTACGTGCGCGTGGGTGTGTGTATCGTGTATCTGGTATCAGGTTTGCTGTGTTGTTTTCTGAAATTTTTAGGTGCATTGCTTATTTTTTGTCGGGATTTAAACACTGCCCTAAAAGAATACGTCTAAAAAATGTCTAATTACGTGATAGTGGAGTTTGAAGACGGAAGTGTCAGCACCGTCTTAGAAAAATGGTTTACCCCAGAGAAAAAGCAATTGTACTGGCCGCCATATGAAGCAAAATATATGTTTAATAGGGCGCTGAGCCGTAATGAGGAGGTAAACGCAAGTACCTGGTCCTTATATCCTATAAAACGCTGTCTTTATAGAACAGGTAAGTTTTATTTTTTATCATGTACAACATTACTGTTACAATTTAAACTACAGCTTTGTTTATTCGTTCTAAATCTAGTTAGTTTTAAGAGTACCTTAGAATTGGACGCATTTATATCTTGATTTTGAGCAACATAATAGTTATATTGTCCAAACTTGTTCTTGTATTAGAGCAAATGCAAATTTGGACAATTGGGGGCAGTTAAAACTTACATTCAGTTTACTAATGAACATCTCTAACTTAAATCCTGAAATTGTTTGACACAAACGAACACTTAACTACATGTTCTGAAGTAAACCGAAAGACAAATGGGCAAAAATTTTGATAACAACAATCGATGGATCAATCCGATCTAACTTGCATCAATATAGTTTGAGGTTAGGAAAAAATAAATAAATTTTGTTTTGTCTTCGCTAAATGGGGCCTTTGTAAATTCTATTAGAGTTTCTGAATTTTTATATAATATTTTTTGATTTACCAATTTAAAATGAACACATTCTTTGAAAGTGCTGGTTAGAAATAGTGTTCTGAAAGTAAAAGTAATACAGCAGAATTAAATTAGTAATAAAACAAGCAACTATGTAGATGATTATCATAAATAAATTTGTTTAACCTATTTACCACTGGTGCAGATCAGAATTAGAGTATATTAAGTTTTTTATTCCCCTATTTATACTATTTTTTAATTATCACCAAATTTGTAAGTACCTGCAAAAGAAGGTCCAAAAACTATACCGTTATACTACTTATACCTTATAATCCAATTAATCGTGTTTTCTATAACATATTATCTGAATTTCAGATGTTTTGCAAAAAGCACTTAAAAGAGAGCAGAAAGCAGAGCAAATATCAAATCTTGATTCTTCAGGAGATGAAAAGACTGTAAAAATTCGCAAAAGAGTTTGTCCAGCTAGATTTCAGGATTCTTCTGATACATCTAGTGATGAATGTTCCCAGAAAAGGCCTCCGAGACTGGAATTATCAAAATTACTAAAACCAAGTAAGCGATATTAATATTGGTATAAGTAATATATTTTCACATTTTTTGTATAATTAGTATTTCTGTAAACTTAATTTGATGCAAATATTGCCTTGTAAGCCGATGTTTTTACTCTGAAGTATTGTATAAATTACCTCGGCAATGAAACGTCAGCCATGACAGTAAATATTCTGCTATTCCGCCTAGTTAAATAAAGTGCCATTTACGTGAACAAGAGGATACAAAGCAAATTTTAATATTTTAATTTATCCTTTTTATATTTCACTTAATATGTATACTGTGTCTCTCCAGACAAAAAGAAGTAATCATCAAACTCATCGTCAAGTAAGCAAACAATACTGAACTATTCTTTGTCAGGTTTAAATCACTCGGCCCCAAGAGCAGAAAATTCAATTCAGTCCATTTCAAGTGTGTTACCTCCAGACAATGACAATAATTTGGATGGCACATCGGTTGTAGGAGTTCCTGATGATGGTATGTTTTTGTTTTGAAATAAATGCTATTGGTTATTTTATTTATTTGTTTTAGCTAATTCTGTGCTGCTACCAATATTAATCAAAATACGCGAACAAAATGCTCAAATACTCAATATATTGAAGCAACAGTATTTGGATGCTGGAAACATTGAAACTCATGCTTTTGAGAGTAAAATCCCTATAGAGTCACTGGAAGTACTATTCTCTATAGATGATGAGATAAAAAGAGATAAAAGCAAGTGGAACTTATTGGTAAGTTAATATTAGGGGATAATTGTACAGGTGTATCAGAATTACCATAGTTTTGCATGATGGTATGTTGTCTAAAAATTGCAGTTGAGTTTATTTTCGTATTGGCGAGGGCGCCCAACCTCGTAGGAGGAAGGCTCTTTGTCCAACATGCAAATAACCGAATGCAATTTTAATACGCTTGAATGCGAACTTATTAGGGTCGTTGATGTATGAATATAGTTTAGGAGAATATGTTACAAACTGCGTTATTATTTCAGGTTTTTTGCCTATCATCATTGGGGGGAGATTTATGTTGATACTTTCGGCAATGAAGTGATATTACATACTGTTATACATAATTGGCTATTATAACCACTTTTACCGTAAGTACCGAAATTTTAAAAATGTTGCTTGAGAATAAACTTAATCAAAATAACGATTTCGACAACCCATTCAAACTCTTCTTGTAAATGTTCCCGCGATTTATTGTCTTCTCTACAAGGAAATGTTATTGCTGTAAACACTTAATTCTTTTTTATTTAACTGGGTTTCAGTCGTTACCTGTATATTGTACTTACTTTTATAGTCTCTAACAATCTTGTAGATTAAAGAAATAAATAGCAACTACGAAAATGATATGCATTTTTATATTTAAGGTAAGATTATAATGTATACTATACATTGTTTGTATATGAAGTTATAACCGTTCTAAGTGTAACTTTTTACAAGAATTGTTTTTGCGTTTGAAAGAGTTTGTTTTCAGCACTTGGGATGTTTGAAACTTTTATTTTTCATGTGGGTTTGGATAAAATGTAAAAATAAAAAAATGTAAATAAATAGTGATGAATAAATGTTGGAACATTGCAGTACACTTGTGTTTGTTATTTACAATTTACCTACTTCAATTAATTTGGGGTTTGAATTTCGCGCTTCGGAGTGTGTATAAACGTGCCTGCCTGCGCGCACGCTTTCACCATCACAATCAAAATAAAGTGATACCAAGGCGTAATTTTAGACATTGGTTATGTCACCGCTTCTATCACAATTATTACAACTTGTCATTCTGAATTTGTCGTAATTGTGATAGAAACACTTACATGACCGATGTCTTAAGTTACGATTTTGTACCACATTATTTTGATCGCGATGGGGTATACACGTAAACAATACGTATCTACTGCGACGTACAAAAGACGTGATCAAAATTACGTTTCTTAGATGAGACAAATTCACGTGATTTACGACGTCGATAAAACATCATAAGCTGACGTGAATTGGTAATGAAAATGACGTCTTTTTGACCGTTCATAAACGTAATTTGGTTGCCTGGGGTTTGATCTGAAGATGGCATCATAGCCGAAACTAGTCATCAATATATAATAATTTGAACGTAAGAACGTAGTTTTTACTACTTAAACCTCATCTATTATTATTATTATTTTTGTTATAAATTTTGCAACATTTGCATGCCTTAAATCATCTTTGTCGTGGACGAAATTTGAGATTTCTGCATTTTGTGTGAAATTCTACTGAGTAAGCGAATATTTTCCTTTGTTAAGAGGCGGCTAAAACATTACAGAGAGCGCTCGGTCGGTAACATATTGAATTTCAAAGCTTTTAGTTTTATTGAACATTGAAATTAAATATCCTCGAAATGAAAATGCATGAATGTGTGTCCTTGATTGAAATGGCCTATTATCGTGATATAATTATTAATCTTAAAAGAGAAAAACCAGAAAAAAGGACATAACAATCCATTGCAATCCGCTCTGCAATGAACTTCGTAATGGTACAACAATGAAATGAAAATATGCACTTGTTTTAGGAAAAGCTTTGAAAAACGTATTAATTAATTATTTTTGTTGATAGTTTCTAGATGAGTCACCTAAAAAACCTTTGCCAATTATCCGTACGATGGCGCTGGCAAAAAATATGAAATTTAATAGCTTTTAATTTAAAAATAAACAAAAGTATATGTAGATAGCACAATTTATTACGTATGCTTAGGCGAATAAAATTAAAGATGGTGTAATTAACACAGATCTTGCCGGTTTTCTTTTTAATCAGTTTGCACAACTATTTTTTCGGAAGTTGGGTAAAGTTAAAACAAAAAGGTAACAATTTAAAGCAAATATTTATTCTCGAATACAGAAATATGCAATACAACAAATAAAAATAGAAGAAAACATAAAAAAAGTAGATTAAAATCAATAAACGTAAAAGATACTACTACAAAAATAATATTCAATTAATAACAATAAAAATAAATTAATAATGTAAGCAATCTTTTAAAGTACATAAAACAAGAAATAATTCTCATACAGACGAATGAAATCTTTGGAAAAAAAATGGTAAATTTTGTTTATTAATTCACTGACATTTTTCCATAAAACTCAAATGTACGCTCTAAATGGTAAACTAAACCAGATGACATTAATTCCTCTTTTAATCAGATACTTTGCTGACCTATGACAATGCAATAACACAGAATATATATTTTCAGCATCCATATTCCCTTAGAACCTTTCCGTAATTTTTAATCAGGTGGTTAACACACTCAACTTTCTGTACTTGTAACCCGTATTCTACTTCTTTCTGTATTTTGTTGTACACCCTGGCATTTCCATCTGCAATTAGCTGCATTATTCCATGCATGTTCACGCTCTGTTTAAATCACTCGAACTATGATATCAGCTTCCATTGCACTGGAAGAACGATTCCACTTGGTCTTAATAAACTAAAGGTACGTGTGTGATTATATTGTACATCTGCAATTAGCTGCATTATTCCATGCATGTTCACGCTCTGTTTAAATCACACGAACTATGATATCAGCTTCCATTGCACTGGAAGAACGATTCCACTTGGTCTTAATAAACTAAACGTACGTGTGTAATTATATTGTACTTTTAATGTTGTGGAAAGAATATGATGAATATCTGCAATACGTTTTCCACTCAATAGAGGCTTTGGATCTTCATTGTTATCCTCCTAAAAATATTATTATGGGTAACAATTGAATATTCCGAATACTTAATTGACACAATATTCACAACAAATGTTAAGAAAAAAATTTTGTTTTGAATATTTTTTCAACCTTAACCCATACTTTATCAACATATACTTTTAATATTGTTACCTTTCATATTCATTTTTATTGTCCCACGGATCATCAGATTCTCTTGTAGGCTCAACATCGATAACTAAATCCGTCTGTGTTTCCATTGATACCTTTGTTCCACTATGAAAAAGGCAGTTTGTGTGAGATATATGTTATGTGATGTTAGATAAATACATTTATATACCCTGCACTCTACTGTCCTTCCATACTACTACTGTGTGGTGGACTATCTTGGATAACACTGCAAGAAACATAATAACTGAGGCACATGCATTACATAATGAGCGCCCATTATACTGCAAATACGCAGCCCCATCCATTACCAAAAAAGATTCCACGAAAAGCAAAAGTTTCGGTGAGTTATATGTTAAACTTATGAAGTTATCAAAATTATTTGCACTTGGAGGCTTTGTAAGGTTTATAAATCATAATGATCATGCAATGCGTTATTTCATAAGGCATATACATACGTACCAATAATTATGTATGCGATTAACAGAGACTCCGTTAATCTGTGAGGACAATGCAAGTGCTCTGTAAATATGTGCCTTTATACCTCTATTATTAATTTAATTACTAGTATATTTACTGCAAACTGTCTGCGCTCCCACATGTCTTGTGACAATGCTTTTTTGTCAGCTTGCTTTGCCTCGAAGGAAAATGTTTCTTTGGCATCTGATTTTACAGTGAAACAGAAATTATGACACAATGCAACTAATACCTGGTAATGACAATAAATTATTATATTCCATTCTACTCGAAGTTATTGTTAGAGGATTATTTTATGATTTTGATGGGCTAAAAGTGCCGTGATATTAGAGAGAGGTTATTCTAGGTAGAGTTATGAGCGGTTTTTATGTGTTATGTGCATGTTGTGTTTTTTATGTACAGTTTTAAATAAATAAAACGCCTTAAGAAATAGTAATTAAACTAGTGTGTTTTAATTTACGAACAGAAGGAGATAACATTATACTTATTATAGTTACACAAATATTATATAAAAGCAGTTACTATAAATGAACATTTTTCCGCTGTTCACAGCACTTATAAATCTAATAAAAGTTCTAAAGACTGTCCAATAATAAATAAATAGATAAACACTAAATTCTATATTTCGAACGCACTACACTAACAAATAACACCAACAACCAGCAGCATCCAACAACTAACTAATAACAACAAAAAAAAAAAAAAGGAACGACCACTTGTCCACAATCCTGTAACAGCTCACTTTTCTTCAAACACCAAAAAGGAAAAGCACTATAGTAAAAATACTCTTTCACTTGAACTGAAAACATTGCGTGATTCACCGAGTTACGTGACGCGCTATTTTACAAGAATTTACTTTTTAATTTTTATTTTGTATTTTCTGGTATTTTACAACAGACTACGCCATCTACATTTGAAAAGTTTGTGGATTTGAAACTATTTTGACAGTAACGAAATTTTTTATGTTTTAGCCGCCTCTGGCCGCCTCTTAACCCGATTTTCCTTTCTTTGCTTTTATTTCTTGCTGCACGCCTATTGCTTTTTTCTTAATAAATGAGTGTTTTAGAAGGGGGCCCACGTGCCCCCTGATCTTGAAACTAATGATCGCATGATTAGTAATACTTACAACAGTGATTTAAACGACAATGAGGATCACGATATAGTGATGGAGACAAGCAAGTCGCATACAATTAACAATGGAAAAAAAGGCCTTGTTATAAATACAAAGATACCAGTCTGGGCCCTTACATTGTGTATGTTCAAAACAAGGAGGAAAATCGAGCAAGTATACACCCTTTGAAGGTAGGTTGAATTGTTCATATAGAGAATTTAAAAGGATTAATCAAGATAAATAGAAAAGGTAAAACGAGGCTAGCTTTTGAATTTGATAAATTTGATAATGCCAATAACTTTATCAATAGTAATTTAAGCGATAAATATAATTGGAATTGTTTTATACCATCTCATTTGGTCACCTGTAAAGGGGTGATACGAGGAGTGGATGAAGACATATCAGCTGAAGAAATTAAAGTAAACATGCGATGTGGTGAAAGAGAAATGTTAAATGTCCATAGACTTAATAGACGAGAGGTGAAAGAAGATGGGCAAGTACAGTATATACCTACAAAGACCATTGTCATAACCTTTTCTGGTAAAATTCTACCTAAGCATGTTATAATTTATAAATGTCCTTTTGAGGTTAAATGTTACATAGCTCCAGTAATATTATGTTTTAAATGTTTGAGATATGGCCACACAAAGAAAGAATGCAAAGAATGTAAAGGTGTACAGAGATGCATACGCTGTGGAGAAAAGCATAATGGGAATGATGCATGCACTGCAAATATTAAATGCGCAAATTGTGGCAAAAGTCATATTGCTTCGTCTAAAGATTGCGAAAGTTATATTACCCAGAAACAAATAAAAAACTTGATGGCTTTCAACAATATAACATCTTGGGAAGATAAAAATAAAGTGCAACAAGGCTTAACAAATGAAAGCAGTATAGACACCACATCGGTGCCTCAGCATTTTCCACCGTTACAGAGTGGCAATTTAAATCGATCATGCTTTTCTTTTGTATTATCTAAAAAACCAAGACCAAAAAGGCCACTAAACCAACCAGCCCCAGGATATGACAGGCAGGCAGATAGAAATTTATTGATCAGTCCTGTGGGTGTAGGACCTGTGAAGAATAAGGCGCAGGATGCTGCGCAGCAAGAAGATGTGGTAAACATAATAGAAAAACTGACCCAGTTCATACAGCGATACACAGATTATGCTAAATTATTGAAAGGACACGTTATTAAGAGCATTATTTTTGAATGATTATTTTACAGTGGAACGCTGTTGTTCAGAGAGCGGGAAAACAGGGTTAAACCAAATTCGTTCTCACTTTCGGTGTAATCTAGTAACTAACTTTATTTTTAAGAAATAAAAATATATATATAAAGTAAAAGCCAATGTTACCAACATACACTAAAAATAATGTGTTGATATATTACCAACACCCCCACTATCAAACATTATTTTTCAACTATGCCCAAATTTTTCAGTAAATGAAAATGCCTTTGTGCATTTAAGCCTTTAGTTAGTATGTCGGCAGGCATCGAATTTGTTTCTAGGTATTCAACTTTAACCATCTTATTATTTATGGATTCTCTAATAAAATGATGACGAACATCTATATGTTTCGTCCTATTGTGATGCCCCGAATTACTAGCCAAATTTATAGCACTTTGATTATTATTGAACAGTGTTACACAAAAAGATTCATTAGTTAGTTCAGCTAATAAATTTTTTAAGTATATAGCTTCTTTTGAAGCTTCTGAAACAGCCATATATTCGGCCTCTGTGCTTGACAGAGCAACAGTTCTTTGTTTTACACTAGACCACGATATAGCAGAACCACCAAGTTTAAAAACATAGCCAGTATATGACTTTCTCCCATTTAAATCGTTTGCCCAATCAGCGTCAATAAAACCTTGTAGTTCTGCATGTGTTTCACAATATTTTAAACAGTAATTTTTAGTGCCCTTCAAATAACGAAGAACGCGTTTCGCACATTGCCAATGAACATCAGAATGACAATTGTTAAATTGACTCAACAAGCTAACACTAAATGCTATGTCAGGTCTTGTGAGCACTGCTAAATACATCAGACTACCTATTAGCATTTGATAAGGAACATCAATTTGTTCACTTTTCTGTTCATAAAGATGATACAATTTTGTTTCTATAGGTGTTCTAACAGGTTTACATTCTGCCATGTTAAACTTACTTAACAATTTGTCAATGTAACGTTCTTGACTAACAACTATATGATCCTTTTCGAAATTAATGTCCATGCCCAGAATATTTTTAACTCTACCTAAATCCTTAATCTTAAATTTTGAACTAAGTTCTTGTTTTACAAGACAAATTTCACATTCACTGTTTGAAAAAACAAAAAAATCATCAACATACAATGTTATTAATGTGATATGATTTTTATCCCTTTTAGTGAACAAACAAGGTTCAAATTTGGACTGATTATAGCCAAGATTTGTTAACTCTGTAAGAACTCTTTCATTCCATGCTCTTGAGGATTGTTTGAGCCCATATATAGCCTTCTTTAACAATAAAACTTTGTTTTTAATAATAATAATAATAATAATAATAATGCGATTTATTGATATACATATACAATAAACATACCTACAAAAGAAAACAAGTAGTACAGTACAATGTATATCAAAAGGAATACATCAGATATGTATCTGTTATTAATGTATTCCATCATTATTAAATAACTAACTATAAATTTGTGTTGCGCATTATACAACTTATGAGAAATAAGAAAATGAATATATAATACATAAAAAAAAAAAAAAAAAAAAGAATCAGTAGTATAACAATAACTATAGCAAATGTCACCGCCACACGATCACTAACCCCCACAGCAAGACAACATGAACCTCTTATACTTGGCTTTAAATACATTAGTACTACAATTTTTGAAATCAAACGGAATTGTGTTCATAACAGTTGCAATATTATACGAAAATGAACGCTTGTAGGCTTCAGTTAAATGTTTAGGTATAGTTATTACATTTTTATGTCGTAAATTCAAGTTATGAACGTCCGTTCTAAAAGTAATTTTTTCATAAAGGTAAGGTGGAGTATATGTCAACAATATTTGTCTATAACGACAAGCAGAATGCAACATACGGCGACCCGCCATACTCAACCATCCCGCCCAGTCTAATGTGTGAGATATCCTAGCTGTACGTTTAATACCATATATTAGACGCAAACACGATTTTTGTACTCTTTGGATTCGTTCAATATCAATTCTTCTCAAGCATGGACCGTATACAAAATCACAGTAATTAAACCGTGACAAGATGAGCGAATCGCACAAAAGCAACTTCGTTTCCCGAGTTAATAATTTCCTGTTTGCATATAACAGTTGCAGATTACGATAAGAATGTTGAATTAATTCTGTTACATAATTAGAGAATCGCATGTCACTGTCAATTGTCAAACCAAGCACCTTATTTTTAGTAACAATAGGCAAAATATCATTAGCTATTTTTATTTGAATTCTCCCCAAATCCAATTCAGTACGTCTCCTACCAAAGACCATCACTGAACACTTTGAAGGATTAAGTTTTAAAAAGTGTTCCTTAGAAACTCTTGCCAAACTATCCAAATCTCGATTAATCAGATCAACAGCCCCATCCAAGTCAGACAATTTCTATTGTCTGAGTGATAGATCTGCGAATCATCCGCATAAAAGTGATACTTACACGTTTTTAATACTTGTGGAAACATGGATGTGTATACTGAAAAAAGTAAAGGATCCAACACAGAACCTTGCGGTACACCATTTAACACTGTGCGCGGTGCAGAGACATCAGTCCCAATCCTCACCTGTTGTGTTCTATGTGATAAATAATTGCGTAGAAGAGCAACTGAAGACACATCCAACCCAATGTAGTGTAAAATAGACAGTAATATATCATGATTTATAGTGTCAAATGCCTTTGAATAATCCAATGTAATTACCAACGTAACATACCCCTTATCAGTTGCTCTGTGGATGTCATCAGTAACACAACCAAGTGCCGTCTCACAACTGTAACCCTTCCTAAATCCAGACTGATACTTAGGCAAAATATTTTCACTGACCAAGTGATTCCGTAATTGTTCTGCAATTACCTTTTCAAAGATCTTTGACAAGGTTGGTAGAATGCTTATCGGACGCAAATCATTAAATTCTTTAGGATTGTGCACTTTAGGAAGTGGCACTACTATTGACTGTTTCCAGCAACTTGGAACCACACATTCAGTTATGCAAAAATTAATTATATGCCTAATTTCATGAATAATAAATGGACAACACAACTTCAATAGTCTGAGATCAATACCATCTGCACCGCAAGCAGCAGACTTTAAACCAGATATAATCTTACTTATATGGCATTCACCAATCTCCTCAAACGTCAATATACTCTTAATGCCCAGTCTTACACGAGAACTGTAGTAATTCACTAGATTAACATTTGATTGAAAATTATGTTGAGCAGAAGTAACAAAAAAAATGTTCAGATCATCACACTTATGAAGTTCTACAGGTATAGTATCATTTTTTCTATTCATAAGGTTCGTTCTTTTCAGAAATTTCCATTTTTCAGAATTTGATTTAACAGATAAATGGTGTTGATAATATACTCTTCTCTCTGATCTAATAGCAAAAGTTGTATAGTTACGTAACGATTTGTAATAATCCCAGTCGCTAGTACAATTAGACCTTCTAAATTTTTGTAAAGCCTGCTCCCTCAGGGATATTAAAAGTTTAATATTATCGGTAATCCATGGCGAACTTTGTTTTGTAAAAGTATGAAGTGTTAAAGGTGCATGAACAGTAATTAAATCAAGTAAGTTACTATTAAAAAAATTGAGTTTTACATCAACATCATGAATATCATACATTAGATACCAAGGTATACTAAGCAAATCAGAATAGAAATTTTCAAAGTTAAAATGTTTAAAATTCCTAAGCAACTTTTCAATCCGTTGAGGTTTTATTCCCTCTATGTCTAATATACAGCAAACCATGTGATGATCAGAAATCCCTACATCATTTGCCCCTGAGTGTTTAACTTTTGTATTTTCATCTACAATTATATAATCTAAAAGTGTTTGTGTTGTTTCGGTCACCCTTGTGGGTTCATTAATAATTTGTTTAAGACTATGACTACCAATAGAGTTCATAAAAGAATTTACTTTGGTATTTAAAATATCTAAAGCATTTAAGTTAAAATCGCCCAAACAGATTAGTGTAGTACTAATAGGATCGACAATTGACAGTACTTCTTCAAATTCTAACAAAAATTGATGAAAATTAGTCGCAGTAGGTCTGTAAACTACCCCCACGGCTATATTATTGTTTCTGTATTTAATAAGAATCCACAAATGTTCTAAAGAATCAGATATCTCACCCACAACAAAATGAAAGGTATAATTTTCACGTATATAAATACCCACTCCTCCACCCCTTCCTTCACGGGCAAGTTGTATAAAGGTATAATTTGATATTTTCAATAAATTCAGATCAAACTCTGGATCCAACCAAGTTTCGGATATAGCCAAAACATCACATTCCTGTTCATAAACCAAGTCCTTAATTAAGTCAAAGTGGGCAATCAGTGATCGTGCATTAAGGTGGCAGAACTTCATATTCTATAAACAGAAAAATAAGTTAGTAACAATAATAATAATAATAAAAATATATATGTAAATGTAATTAATGAGAAGTTGTGTGTAACGTTTAGATATGCTTTAACGCAAAATTATATATCACTTCAGTGACAGGTTAATCCATCACAACGCAAAAAGTAGAAACTAACGCAAGTATAATTGTGACAAACTGATAATTATCGAACTACATATTACTATTCTAGTGGAATATAGTTAACCAAAAAATAATAAATCAATTTATTTCATTGTAAATTATAAGCAAATCCAAGCTTAAATAGTTATTAAAACACTTTATTGCAATTAAGACAAACCAATTCGTACTCAAAACCAAATTATCCTACATTTTAATAAACTAAAAATTGTCCAACCTTATATTAAAAACACAGAATAAATAAAAGAACTTCCCTTAAAAGCATCATCTTCATTCTGATGGTAATAGTGAATAAAGAGCAACTAGTTCCTCCATGGTTTTTACTTTGTGAGTTATGTGTCCAATTTTTATATTAATTACACCGTTGTTGGTCCATGTATTCTTCTTACTAAATTTTTCCTGCGCTGCCCTGTATATATTATATCTTGTTTTTGTTAGATCCTCAGCAATGTAGACTGCCGTACCTTTCAGCTTTGAACGATTTTTGAAACAGGAATATTTCATACTATAGTTTGTAAACCTGACAATAATTCCACGATTCTTCACACCTTGCCTACCAATACGGTGACATCTATCTATATTACCAGGAGTAATTTCCAATTTCAACTTCTGCTTACAAAAGTCAATTACAGTCGCCTCTATATTCTCATTATCTTCCTCCATTATTCCAATCAATCTAATATTATTTCGTCTAGAATACTGTTCCATGTTATCAATATTATTAGCGAGCATTTTATTTTCTAACTGCAACGAATCGCACCTCGTTGTATGTAGCGCCAACATATGTTCGAGTTTTTTGTCGACGAGTTTTTCTATTTCTTGTGCGACTCGCTTAATAAAATTTTCACTATTTAATAATTCATCTAAACTCGTTTTTAAAACATCTCTAATTTCAACTATCATATCTCGCGTGAGTGGCATTCCGATATGAAAGGTGTTGAGCAGATTAAAAGTATTTTACACACACTATTGCCACTAGAATTTAAAAATATTAACGGACAACCCGCACGATGAACTACTACTCGCAACACATGCGCAATATATTGTTTTATCACTACAATCTAAACCAACAGGTGGACTCATGAAAATTTGTTCTTTTAAAATACCGTTTAAAAAAGCAGTTTTGACATCTAAATGCACGATATCTAACTTAAGTTTTACTGAAATTGCTAACAGTAATCTTAACGTAGAGTGTCTTACTACCGGTGAAAAAGTGTCTTCGTAATCTATACCAACCCTTTGCTTGAATCCCCTGGCAACTAAGCGCGCACGATATTTTATTTCACCATTTGTGTCACATTTCTTCTTAAACACCCATTTATTGTCAACAATTGTAGCACCACTAGGTTTGTCCACAATCTGCCAGGCATCATTTTCATTGAAAGCTTGCAGTTCTTCAGATATGGCTTTCCTCCACATATCAGCATCTCGTCTGGACATTGCTTCTTCTATGTTGCTGGGATCCTCTTCATTTTTTTCACTCAATCCGCACATGTATAGATAATAGTCGTCAAGTTGTTTCGGTTTAGGTTCTCTCTGAGTTCGTCTAACCGAATCTACAATATTTATTTCCTCTTCTCCAGGTATATATTCTTCATCCTCATCATCTATGATTGTGCCGCTTGTTTCAGATGAGTTATTTAATTCTCCTTCTGCTTCTGAGATTGCTTCACTTGTTTCTGTAGTTTCCCCCACTGAAGTGGTATTGTCCCCCACTTCTGTTTCTCTAACTTTGGTTGATTCTATTGAAGCAATTTCTTCTTTTTCTTCCTCAAACACTGTAACATCCCTACGAATAACCACATCTTGTATAACCGGATCATAAAGTCTATAACCTTTGGTTGTGTCACTATACCCCATTAAAAGCATTCCACTTGATTTTTTGTCCCATTTTAATCGCTTTTGTTTGGGAATGTGAGCCATCACTTTACTACCAAAAATTCTAATATGACTAATATCAGGTTTCTTACCCGTCCAGATTTCTAGAGGTGTTTTTCCATCAAGATCCGCCGTCACTGTTCTGTTGTAAACATAGACAGCTGTGTTCACAGCTTCTGCCCAGAACTTCTTTTCCAAATTTGCATCAGCTAACAAACATCTTGATTTCTCTACTATAACTCTTATCATACGTTCTGCAGACCCATTTTGTTCTGGTGTATATGGAGTGGATGTCTGATGCAATATTCCACTTTTACGTAAAAACTTTTCGAAATTTTCACTGCAAAACTCTGTTCCATTGTCACTTTTCAGCATCTTAATCTTTTTTTCGGTTTGATTTTCAACTAGACTCTTGAATTGTTGAAATTTTTCAAATGTCTCATCTTTTGTTTTCAAGAAGTAAACAAAACACATTTTACTAAAATCGTCTTTGAGTATTAGAAAATATTTTGCTTTGCCTATCGATTGCACCTCCATCGGTCCACATACATCTGCATGAATAAGCTCTAGCATAGCACTGGCTCTTACACCTTGACTTGGAAACGGCAATCTTGCCTGTTTACCCTCACTGCATGATGTACATTTTTCAAAATTCATGTCACCTTTACAAACCATACCTTCAACAGCACCATTTTTCATGATTAGAAGATCCTTTTTGTTTAGATGACTTAACCTCCTATGCCATAATTTCCCTGAAATAGCTGCAGCCGCGAGCCGAGTATGTTGCTTTGTTTTTAATTTATAAACATTGTCTATCAGTTCTGCAACACCAACCAATTGTCCATAACTATTGTAAATTTTACAACCATCTGTCATGAATACCACTTTGTTACCGTTTTTGATCAGCTGACTCACCGACAACAAGTTTGTCGCTAACTCTGGAACACACAGTATGTCTTTTATCATGATTTCAAATGCATTAGTACCAACAACTGTAGTAATGTTCACATCTCCCGCACAATCCACATTTACCGGCGTTTTATTAGCTGTTATAATTGTATCGTTATTATGGTTAACTTTTACATTGTTCAACCAATGTTTATTCGCTGTTAGATGCACACTAGCTCCTGAATCAACGTACCACTGGTCAGTATTAAACTGACTTCCGTTTAGAAATATTGCACTAAACACAGTTTTTTGATTCATATTCGGACATTTATTTTTGTAGTGGCCCATTTGTTTACACTTATAACATTGGACATTCTTGACATTTGATGTTGACGTTTCAGTTGTCCCAGTGCTGCCAACTTTCTTACCACAGTTCTTCTTCTTATTGAACTTGCCGATGAAGGCGTTTCCTACCTTATCACTATCGATCATGTCCAATAGTTTTGTCTTTATTGTATCTGCCGTTATAGCAATGCCCGAATGCTCTATTGCCATAATCATCGGCGAATACTTCTCCGGCAGACCCGCCAAAAGCAACGAGCCAATCCAGATATCGTCCACCTTGAAACCAGTACCCCGTAGTCTCTGTGCAGTATCCACAATTTGGTTTATGTATGCCGCCATGCTGTCACAATCTTCTAGCCTTGTTGAAATTAACAATCGAAGTAAACTGATTTTTCTTGAAAAGCCATTATCATCAAACATTTCCTTTAGTTTAATCCATAATTCTTCGGCTGTAGATGTTTCTTTGGTGTGTATGTATAACTTGGTGTCGACGGTTAAAATCAATTTAGCCCTAGCTTGACTAATTTTTGCGCTATCTGTCTCTTTCCCATCAATACATCCCTTCAGATTATCCAGGATTAGAAAATTCTCCACTGCGAATGACCACTCGCTGTAATTTTCTCGTCCCATCAACTTCGGAACCGACGCGATTAAATTATTTGCCATTGTGACTTACTAACACCGAAAAAAAACGTATTAACCACTATTACGTACATGACTCTGGGCCCATAACCTGTTGTTCAGAGAGCGGGAAAACAGGGTTAAACCAAATTCGTTCTCACTTTCGGTGTAATCTAGTAACTAACTTTATTTTTAAGAAATAAATATATATATAAAGTAAAAGCCAATGTTACCAACATACACTAAAAATAATGTGTTGATATATTACCAACAAACGCTAGAAGCTTAAGTTCGAATAGAGAGAGTTTTGAAAAGTGTTTAATAGATTTAGACGTGGATGTAGCATGTATATGTGAAACATGGTTTAAAGACAATACGCAATTTAGAATAAAGGGTTACAGCATGGTGCATGAAGATAGAGATGACGGTAAGGGAGGCGTTGCTATATTTATTAAGCGCAGTCTGAACTTTGAAGAAATTGTATTAAGTCTGCAGAAGGACGATAGATTCCAGATTATAGGGATAAAGCTTGATCAAGTAATTATTTTACCCTTATATATTCCTCCAGAAGTGACAATCTTGGAGAAAACTTGGACTGATTTGTTAGACAAATTACATTCCCCCTTCATAATATGTGGTGATATGAACGGTAATAACCCAATGTGGGGCAGCTCAGATTGTAATAGAAATGGTATAGAAATTGCTAACTTTATATTAAATTCTGACGTATTTCTGCTAAATGATGGATCTGCAACCCGTGTGTCCATACCAAATCATCAACGTAGTGCAGTAGATTTGTCTATTGCATCCTTGGACTTACATTTAAGTTTTGAGTGGTCTCTCTTTGAGGATAGTATGGGCAGTGATCATCTTCCCATACTTATAACTAATAACTCTTTACCTCTTCAAGCAACAAACCGATCTACATTAGTAAGCACGAGAACAGTTAACACCAAAAAAGCTAATTGGAAAGAGTTCCAGTCAATGATGTCTTGTTAACTGCAAGGCTCTGAAGTGAGTTTTGAGGAATTTGACGCAGCGTTACACCTTGCAGTCAATCAGACTGTCCCAAAAGCAAACAATCGTCAAATTAGACCTAAGAGCAAGACCTGGTGGGATCAAGAGTGCGACAGCCTAGTTCAATTAAGAAGAGATGCCCTTGCCCAATACAAGAATAATTCAACCATAACAAATTTTGTAGAGGTGAAAAGAATCAATGCTTTAGTGAAGAGAAAATTAAAGAAGAAAAAGAAATCGAGTTTTTTTGCTTTTTGCGAGGATATGAATAGGAATAGTAATATAACAGAGCTCTGGAAGAATGTTAAAAAAATTTCAGGGAAATATGTGAAGGCAAGCTATATGGATATAAGGCATGTTGAAGTTTTTGCTAAACTCCTAGAAAATGTAACACCTTGCAGCGTTACAAACGAATGCACATTACCTGTCCTCGAAACAAGAAAAAACGATCTCTTTACAGGAGTGAGCTTTGTCGAGATCAACGGGGTGATTCAAGAGCTTAAAAACGTGGCACCTGGAATCGATGGTGTAGACAACTGCATTATTAAGAACCTACCCGATATAGCACTTGAGAGGCTCGCCAAAATTTTTACATGCATTCTTAGTTGACTTGTTGAAGTGCCAGTAAGCTGGAAGACATAAGTAATTTACCCTCTTAGAAAACCTGGCAAGGACCCCCTTACTGTATCAGGTTGGAGACCAATATGCCTGGGTTCATCAAGAGGAAAGTTATTTGAGAAAATTGTTGCAAATAAATTGGAATGGTTTTTGGAATCACATGAAATCCTAGATCCCAGACAGTGGGGCTTTAGAAAGGACAAGGGAACCGCTGAAGCAATTTCATATTTAATATCGAAAACAAGTTCCGATTTCTTACAAAATAGAATGGTTTTGGCTCTTTTTTTGGACATATCCTCGGCATACGATAACGTAAATATTTCTATTCTTGTAGAAAAGCTTTTTGAAGAAAATGTACCCTCAAATGTTATTAAAGTGATTTATGATCTGTTTACCTATAGGAAGGTGTATGTGAAATCAATTGGTCAATTTTTGGGACCTAGATGTACATCTCAAGGAATCCCTCCGGGATCCCCATTAAGCACTTTGCTTTTTAACGTTTTTATGTGTTCTCTGCCTAAAATTTTAGTCGAAGGAGATGTGCTGTACGCAGACGACCTTACTATTCTTATTGGTGGTACAAATCTGCAAGACATGACTGCGGGTATGAATAGGATATTAAATAGAGTTTCGTCTTGGATGTTTCAACATGGACTTTCAATATTACCAACAAAAAGTAAGGGTGTACTATTTAAGAGGGGCATGCAACCTGTACACATGCCAGCTGTCTATATCGATAGTATGAGAGTAAGATTTTATACCTCAACTAAATTTCTTGGAGTGCGATTAGATGCTAAATTACTTATGAAGGATTTTGTCGAAGACGTTAAAAGAAAATCTTTCCAGGGGTTAAATTTGATGAAGAGTATTGCAAGAATCAGATGGGGAGTAGACCCAAAGTGCCTTCTACAGATGTTTTTTGCTATTGTTCGTTCACATATAGACTATGCCGCATTCTTGTTGCCCTCATTAAATTCAACAAAATTGAAGTCTACAGCGCATCCAAAATGCCGGTCTAAGGATAGCTATGGGAGCTATGCGCTCAACGCCGATAATTGCTTTACATGCAGAAGCCTGCGTATACCCTATCCACCTTAGAATAGAACAACTTGCTAAGAATTTTGTGCTTAAGCACTGGATTTTGAATACTGATCTTGTTAGACTCGATTTAGCAAAATGGAGTTCTTTATTGAGGATATATCCGCATTGGAACAGAGGCCAACTTCCTCCCTTGGTGAAGGCCTTTAGATGGGCAAAAGCATTGAAGAATTTCGATATGAGTGACAACTTGGTATGCTACTCCCTTAACCCAAGAGAAGTTATGGATCCACCGAAGATGATGATATATAGATGCTTTGGCATTAATAATCTTGATATAGAACAAAACTTTCTGAGACTGATCGCAAGCAATTACGCTCACAGCGTCCAGTTTTATACAGATGGGTCACTCTCGGGTAATCCAGCACGCGTTGGTTATGGCGTCTTCTATCCCAGTTTGGATGTTTCAGAAAAAGGAGCTTTACCTGCATGTTGTAATGTTTTTACGGCGGAAACCTTTGCTATTTATAGAGCACTTTATATATGCCAAAGTCATCGGATAACGAACTCTATTATTATTTCCGATTCACAAGCGGCGATTAAAAGTATGTCTAAAGTGTGATATAACTCTAAACTGCACCCGCTGATAGTCAAACGTAGAAAACTTTTGGAACAATTAGATCGAATGGGAAGCGTCTCATTATTATGGGTTCCTGGTCACAGCGGCATAGCTGGAAATCAAGAAGCGGGATATCCTAGCGAGAGCTGGGGCGAATGAGCAGGTGCGCTTTAGCAACGTTTTCTCTTTGGATTATCGAAAACTTAGTTCAGAACTCATTAGGGAGAGATGGAGAGAAGAATTTGGAACGTCTGATCTGGCGCAGAGATACAAGCTATCTTCAAAAGGTTTATCACCCAAACCTTGGTTCGTCGGAATAAAATATAGAGGAAGGGACTTCATTACAACCCTATGCAGACTAAGGTTTAATCACACCCAGTGTAGATGTCATTTATTCCGGTTGAATATAGTGGATGATCCAAATTGTGAATGCGGAGATGTTGAGGATAACAATCATATTTTCTTTGGATGTCCCAGAAGATCTATGCAAACCAATGAATTAATTCAAAATCTTATACAACTTGGAATGTCGCCTCCGTTTAACATCAACACCCTTTTAGCTTCTGAAAACGTTAAAATTTTTAATTTGATTTTTAAGTTTGTAAAATCGAATGATATTATGCTTTAGCTTCATGTTTAACTTTTTTAAACCACTAATTACCCCTTACCTATCCGAGGTCGTCCTCTTTCTGTATTGTTGATATATTTAAATAATAACAATGTGTATTTACTGTATACAACTGATTTATTATTTATTATCGCGTGGTTCTTCTACGACCGTTCTTAACATAACATCCCGTTTATTCCATATCTATTACCAATCTACACAGTACCAACTTAAAGTATATATAATAATATATTACCCTACTTCATCTCCCTTTCTTTTTAAACTAAAAACCGATTTCCTTTTAACAATAAGGCACATACATAAATATACAATTTTAATTTCTTATATAATCTTGTAAGTTCTTTGGTGCCCTCACTTGTCTTGAGCTTCTTCTAACATTGGTACTGGCTTCTTCATCTTCTTCCTCTTCCTTCTTTTTCTTTTCTGTGGCCTCTGCTGTGGGACTGCTTGGCAATTTGGTTAAAAAGTTTCTGTTTCTTCTCAGTAATCCGTCAGTTGTTTCCACGAGATATGATTTTGGTTCCACTGCCGGCGTTCTAACTTTTCCCATTTCTCCTCTGTCTCTTATCCAGACCACATCATTCTTGTTTAAATCGGGTAGCTTCTTTGATCGATGTCGTTTATTATATTCTATCTCTCTTTTCTTCTGTCGTTCTTTCAGTTTCATACGGATTTCTTCATGATTTGGTGTTGAAGGGGTTAATGTCTGCGGTTTCGTCGGTAATATGTCTCTAAGGTTCCTACCTAATAAAATTTTTGCCGGAGAATTTCCACAGGAGAGGTTTGTATTGCGATACGCCAGCAATCCTAGTTGAAAATCTTCACATTTTTTCATGATTTGTTTTACTATCTGCACCGCTCGTTCAGGAATAAATTATGTTCTGGACATATTTATTTATTTTATTCATTAATATCTAGAAAATATTTGAGTTAGGTACAAAATATTTTAAAACATCCATACATTTATCAAAAAGTTTTAAATATGGAGTATTCGGGGTTAATAATTTATTTGGACCATGTTGTTCTTCTCCATTTGAAATTAAGTTTGCCCTGCATTCTACACAATGGCTAGGAACTCTTTTTTTGCTGCTGTTTGCCTCCCATCATCGAAGCTGTGTGACCTACGAATATATATAACAAATATATATTTTCAGTTGATAATTATTTATTAAAAACCTATATTTTACTAATGCAATTTTCAATTAAACCATGGATATAAAATAAAGAATAAAGTACAAGAACAAAACATTATTAAAGTATGTT
Source organism: Cetonia aurata (assembly GCA_949128085.1). Lineage (NCBI taxonomy): Eukaryota > Metazoa > Arthropoda > Insecta > Coleoptera > Scarabaeidae > Cetonia > Cetonia aurata. Next base: position 20,017,724 of record OX421889.1, read on the forward strand.
TTATCAATATCGCAACTATGTTTTTTTAAACTCTATGCATCTTTAAAATAACAAATTTACCTTATTTGAACCCTAAACCGCTTGTGGATGGTTGTTCACTGCCATCAAACATTTCAGCTGATTCCTCTAATACATTGCTCACCACTTCTTCAGCATTACCTAAGAAAATTTAAGTATGACATACTTCTGCAACAATTTATAACAAAGCAAAACTTACGAGGAGGTAGGTACATTAGGTAAATGTCTCCTTTAAGATCTGTCCTGTTTTTGGTTGCAATAAACTTCATTTCATTGCTGAAGTGAGCATCACATACATGATTTCGTATTCGATACCTGGTCACATAATTAACCTGGTGCAAACTTAAAATCTCTGCAAAAAAATCAATATATTAATACTACCAACTACGGATATTGAATGTTTACACATGCACATTTTCATAAAAAATATTTCAGAATTATTAACATTTGCTAGAATACTACTTATACTTATACATCTTTTAATGGCAGAATACATATTACCGCTTCCTTACTTGTGTTTTCGCAACATGGAACGCAATAATAAAACACTACCAATTTCGCAATTTAAACACAAAGTCAGCACAAGACAGAGCACAAAACAAAACGAAAACAAACGATGCGTAAGTGTCTGTGGCGGTAATATGTTCTACGTCCATATTTATACCATGATCATCCAAAGCTTCATTTACCTTTTCAATTGCTTCATTGATTTGTATCATGTGTATTTACCTCTCTAATATACCTAACTAATATCAAACGCACACTTTTAATATATATATCGTTTAATTCTCTTCGGTTACAACAACTCTATTCTATATCATCTTATTATCTTTCTACCAACTTACATTACAAAAATATCAGCGACAAAACATCTAAAACATACAAGTTCTACGGTTCAATTCTCCTAACATTCGGCCATCCTGGAATTGATCTCGTCCTCGAGATGGTAGTTTTTAAGGTAACTAGGTATTCTTTTCATTCGCTTAGTTTTCCCTTGGGTGGCTACAGTGCGTTGAGGACTCTCCTCTGGGTCTTCTATTTCAGGTTCTTTCGTTTCTTCCGAGTCTTCTTCTTTACTGCCTTCTTCTCCTGGGGTCTTCTCTTCGTTGTCGTCTTCATCTTCCGTCTTCTCTTCGGTATCGTCTTCTTCTTCTGTCGTATTCTTCCACAGTTTCAGCTGACTAACATGGGCAGTGCTGGCATATATTCGGTTGTTGTCTTTGGGTCTCAAATCCGTCACTCGATAGGTGTCGCCTGGGAGTACTTCAGTCACAACTAATGGACCTCGATATTTCGGTTGCAGTTTCGTTGACTCGCCAGTGGTCGTTGGGGCTGTTTTCATGTATACAATGTCACCTACACTATAATGCACATTGGTATACCTCTTCCTATCGTAGGCTTTTTTATATTTCTTTTGTTCCCCTTTAATTCGGAATGATGCGGTTTCTTGCAGTTCTCTTGGGGGGATGTATGTTTCGGCTTCGAGTGTTAACTGTCTCAATGGTCCATCATCAAATCGTTGAATGTAACCTTATAATAACTCAAAAGGGGCTTTTCCTGTCGTCTTATTTACTGACGTGTTTAAGTCTCTCTGCACTCGTTTAATGCTCTTGTCCCAATCCTTGTAATCCGGATTCTTGATTGTCATCTGTATCAATGGAATAATGCTACGATGTACCCGCTCTACCTGGCCGTTGGCTTGAGCATGTCGAGGTGAATTCAGAGTATGTCTAATACCTTGTTTCTCACAGAACGCTGCGAACAACTGTGATGTAAAACACGTGCCTCTGTCACTAATGATTCTCTCGGGGGCACCTACATCGTTTACAAGGTCTTCTAGTTTGCTCACTACTGCCTTCGCATACGTGGATCTCACTGGCTCCAATCTCACGAACTTGGTCAAATTATCCACCATAACTAGGAGATGTTTGTTTCCTCTGGTGCTCGTAACGAAGGGTCCTAGATGATCCAAGTGAATCATAGCAAAAGGCCCCCGCCCTGGAGGAATAGGATGTAATTCGCCCTCCCCCTTACCATACTTTCCCTTGTTTAAAATACATGGCAAATATATATTCTTATATGGTTTCTCACATAAGCATGCATTCTCGGAAAATGATAAAACGAGCTCATCTTCCTTACAGTTTTCTCAACTCCGAGGTGTCCTTGCAAGTCATGGTATTTAATCGTCAAACTTTTCCTCATGGCATTCGGTACTGCGTACACCACTCTATCTCCTTTCACCTTGTATAATATCCCCTGCTTCAACTCATAATCTTTAACTTCCGATTGTTCTGGCGCTATTAGCGCAGACTTTCGTAACAATTCGATTTTCCGTCTCAATCTTTCATCTGAATATTGGAATAATACTAATTCGTCTTCTGGACTCGTAATCGAAATACGGTTGCTCTATCTATCAAGCTGTCTTCGTCCTGGTTACCAACCTCTACTGGAGCTCTACTCAATGCATCTGCATGCATTAATTGCTCTCCCGGTTTATACTTTATATTAAAATCAAATTCGCTCAGCAAGCTGTACCATCTAATAACTTGAGGGTTCTTAGTTTTCATTGTGTTTAAATAAATTAAGGCTCGGCAATCGGTTACTACAGTGAAATTTATATTAATCAAAAAGGTTCTTAATCTATCTACCGCCCAAACTATTGCGATCAATTCTAACTTGCTCGAATGATAACTCTTCTCTGCCTCTGTGGTTTGTCTACTAATGGCATATACCAAATGAAACTTACCGTTGTCGTTTCTCTGTAACAGCAATGCGCCTAATCCTCTGGGAGAGGCGTCGGTGACCAACTGCGTCTCTGCCGCGCCGGGATCGAACAACAGTACCGGCTCATTCGTTAGAACTTTCTTGATATTCTCGTATGCGTGTTGTTGCTTCATCGTCCACTCAAACTTTGTATTCTTCTTTAATAGGTCATACATTGGTTTGGCCTTTTGCGCGAAGTTTGTCACGAATCTTCTGAAGAAAGATGACAGTCCCAAGAGGCGTCTAACTTCATGTACATCCGTTGGTACAGGATAATTATCTATGGCTTCAATCTTTCGTATTCCTGGCTTGATACTGCCTTCCGTTAATATGAATCCCAGATATTCCACCTCCTTTTTTATGAAAACACATTTCTCGAGCTTCAAGGTTAAATTGGCATGGCGTAGAGCTTCAAATACCCTTACTAATCGGTTTTTCATGTCGGTCCAATCCATTGCTGGCACCAATATATCGTCCAAATAGTATAAAACTGTCCTGCCTTGCAACGATCCTAATACTTTGTGCATGACTTTTGAGAAGTAGAAGGGTGCATTCGTTAAACCAAAAATCATACGCCAAAATTCCCCTGTTTCGTCCGGCGTTATAAAAGCAGTCTTCTTGCGTGCTACTTCACTAAGTGGTATCTGTAAATAACCGTGAGCGAGATCTAGAACAGAGTAAAATTTTGTATTACTAAGAACTGACATATGATCATCAAGGTTTTGTAACGGAAAATTCATCCTAACAGTTTGGTTGTTTAGGCGCCGGTAATCAACGACAAGTATTGATTCACCCGTCTTTTTCTTCACTAGGAGTACTGGGCTGGCGTCTGGCGACGTTGTTTCGGCTACTATTCCTGCGTCCTTCCTTTCCTTTACAATCTTCTTTATTTCATTTCTTTCCTGTTCGCTGGCTCGAAACGGCTTGTTCCATACTGGTACGCTCTCCCTTCTTTCTCTACAATATCCATCTCCGCCATACTTGTACATCCTAACTCCCTAATATTTGTTGCCACGCAGTCTCTATATTCGGTCAACAAACTCAACAAATCCTCCTTTTCCTGTTCTGTTACCGTTTCTCCTACTTCAACCATCTCCTCTGTAATTTCCCCTCTTGTTCCTTCTATCTTAGGTAATTATAATAATTTGAATAGGTGGCACAGACACACGTTGCTACAGTGTATTATTTTATTAAAAACACCTTACAAATGACGTGACTCAACGCACGCTACTTCATGACAACTATGTTATATTATATTGCTTAGTCGGTAACTTAACTAACTATCTTACATCCCTCCCCACTTAAGATCTTACAAGTCTAGCTTAACTGGTGGTTTTATAATTCGTTTAGGTCGGGCATGTACATTCAGCGTCGTATCATTCCTTGTCCCCGAAATTCTCGGTGCTTCAGCCGTCATAGTCCTATTGGTTTTTACTTCCTCTTCCTTTCTGGTGTCCTCCATTCCTTCCCATTTCATAGTCTCACACACGGCTTCCGCGGTGTACGTCGACTTACTGTGTCCTTCTTTACCAGCTTCTTGCAACTCTTTTCCCCCTTCTACTTCTGCCAGACGTGCTCCGCATTTAATAATTTGGTCCGTGTGTCTCTTCCATACTACGTCTTCTTTATCAATGGCTACTAATTATGTTCGGTTTCCTAAAACTTCTATTATTTTTGCCTTTTTCCAGTCTCTTTTATTTGGATTTCTATAGTCTCTGGCCATTACTTCTTCTCCCTCTTCAAACTCTATCTCTCTACTCCCTCTGAAATATTTTTGTTGATCTTCCTCTCTTACGGTACGTGTTGTTCTATTTAAAAAATCTAAATGCGTCTTCAGTTGCCTCCAAAACATGAGTTTCGCTGGGCTTTCTAAGGTCTCACTATGTGGTGCATTGCGATAGCTCAATAAATATCTATTAATTAGTGTATTTAAAGGCACATTCCTATTTTTTGGATCCTTAATCGCCTTGCTTACTCCTTGTTTCACGGACTTAACTGCATTCTCTGCCGCTCCGTTACTGGCTGGATGGTACGGTAGTGGTGTGACAAATCTGATCTTATTCTTTTGGCAAAACTCTAAAAATTCCGCGGACGCAAACTGTCTTCCATTATCTGATACGACCGTATCAGGTAGTCCAAACCGCGCAAAAATCTCTCTTAGCTTTCCTATCGTTGTCTGCGCGTCCAATTTTGGCATTTCAACCACTTCTACCCATTTTGAATAACTGTCGGTTAACAACAGAAATGTTCTTCCCCAAACTGGTCCAAAAAAGTCGATATGCACTCTCTCGAAAGGAAATGTTGTTTTCTCCCATTTTATCAGTGTTGCCTTCTCGGGCTCCGGACGAACACTTAGACAAGCAGGACAACCCTTGCACAGGTTTTCTATATCCTTGTCCAACCCAGGATACCAGAAATATCCCCTTGCCCAGGTTTTCATTTTTGAAGCACCCATATGGGTTGAATGTAAATTACTTAAAATTGTACTTTGTAATCTTTTGGGAATTACCGTCCGATATCACCACATGACGACACCTTTGTCAATACTAAGTTCATTTTTACGGATCGCATACGGTTTAAATCTTTCCTCTAACCGCTCCGGCCAACCATTTGAAATATATTTATAAATCTGTCCTAGGACCTCATCGGTTCTTGTGGCTGCCCTTACCCTCAGTGAATCCACGGGCCTACTATCCTCTAGGAAATTTAAATAATCATCGGTACCTTCTGACTCCCAACTGTCCCCATCCTCTATTGGGAACCGTGAAAGGCCATCCGCTACCAAATTGTTACATCCCTTAATGTATTGCAAACTGTACGAGAATTCGGCCAAGTACGCCGCCCAGCGTTGCAATCGTCCTGCTGACATTAACGGTACCCCTCTGCCCTCTCCTAATAACGCTATCAAGGGCCTATGATCAGTCTCCAAAATAAAGTGCCTCCCCATTAAGTATTGGTAAAACTTCTTCACCGCCCAATATAAAGCTAACGCCTCTTTGTGAATTACGGAGTAATTCTTTTCTGCCTTGGAGAGTACCCTTGACGCAAAGGCTATAGGTTTTTCTTCATTATTTGGAAAGATATGCCAAAGTACCGCTCCTATCCCTTTTCCGGACGCGTCACACGTTAATTTAACAGGTAATTCTGAATTAAAATGTACCAGCACTAAATCGGAAGTAATCAGTTTTTTTGACTCGTAAAATGCCCTCTCACAATCTCTATTCCAAATAAATTTTACATCGGTCTTTAATAAATTATACAGAGGCTCTAGCACTATCGAAAGACTTGGGCAAAATTTACTATAATAGTTAATCATACCGATATAGCTTTTAACTTCGGTTGTATTCGTAGGCTTTGGACATTTCTTAATTGCCCTAACCTTATTTGGTTCTTTTCTCAATCCTTGTGCGTCAATAATATGCCCCAAATAATGTATCTCCTTCTCAAAAAACTTACATTTTTGCAAATTCAATCTAAATCCAGCGTCTTTTAATCTTCTAAATACCGCTTCTAAATTTATTAAAAACTCCCGTTTCGTTTTCCCTGTGACAACAATGTCGTCTAAAAAATTTACTACACCTTTTAATCCCTGGAGTGTTTTCTCTACAATTTTTTGAAATATACCACATGCCGGCTTGGTTCCATAGGGTAACCTATTTAACTTGTATATGCCCCTATGCGTACTCCACGCCAACAAAACTCCTGTTTCCTCATCTACTCTTAATTGGTTGTAAGCATTTAAGAAATCTAGTTTTGTAAACGTTTCGCCTCCCTGCAACGTGGCAAAGATGTCTTCCACTCTGGGAAGTGGATATCGAAAATCTTCAATAAATTTATTGATAGTGATTTTGTAATCGGCACACAACCTTAAAGTGTTATTGTGCTTCAGAACAGGAACTAAAGGTGTACCCCAGGCGCTATTATCTATTTTTGTAATGACATTTTCGTTTTCTAATCTATCTAATTCTCTATTAATCTTATCTCTAAAAGCGTACGGCACTGGCCTTGGTTTACAGTAAATCGGTTTAACTTCTTTATTTATTTTAATAGAAATTTCCTCAAATTTAAACATGCCTAACTCCGGTTTAAATAAATTTTCATTTTCTTTCAACAATAATTTCAAATCTAGTTTGTCCTGCTCTTGTGCTACATTCATCAAAAAATGCGTTAACTTTGGTAACATTCCTAATTCTTTCAAAAGATCCCTCCCCAGTAATGGTCTACATCCCCCTTTTACAACAATCAATCTCACATTCTTATTGATATTCTTAAAACTAATATTTACACCTATCTCACCAATAGGTATTATCTCTTTCCCATTATATGTCTTTAATTTTACAACAGTAGATCGCAATTGAACATGTGAAAAATATTTATCAAATATACAATCAGGTAAAATTGACACTCCTGCCCCTGAATCCATTTCCATTTTAATAGGAACATTCTCTATCTTAACCTCTATCATTATTGGCTCAACAATATTCCTACTCTCATTTAAGCTAAATAAACATACCTCTGTTTCATCTACATGATCTACTTTAGTTTCAACTTCAAGATAATGACTTTTTACCTTACTCCTACATACAATAGCTAAGTGTCCTTTTTTCTTACACAATTTGCATACATATTCTTTGTATTTACACTTGAAAAAATTATGTGCACCTTTACCACACGCATTACATTTACGTTCACTATTATTTGCACTATTCACGTTCTTTTTAACCTCCTTTCCTTGATTCATCTTATTAATTGTCACCACTGGGCTTCTGCTATAGTTAATCGCTGCTTCTCTCTTCAAAGCTAATTCTACCAGCTCTGATAAGGATTTCTCTTCCGTTTCTTCGCACAATCGATCCAGGATCGGTCCACTTAGTAATCTGATGAATTTGTCCCTTAAAATGTCTTGTAGTCGATTGCCAAATTTACAAATACCAGCTGCATTTTTAATTCGTACATTGTAATCGCTTATAGATTCTCCTACATTTTGCTTGATATTGTAAAATTCAATTCGCTTACGAAAAATAGCTATTCTCGGAGAGAATTGTGCGCTTAATATGTCACATAATTCTTCATAACCCTTCTTGGGTAATTTAGGTGAACATAAATCTCTCAGAACAGCACTGCCACCTTCCTATCTTCCTCGACGTAATTCGCTACAAAATACTGTTCCATCTGTTCATGATATAAATTCCAATCGTCGCCTACTTGAAATTCCTTTATTTGACCAACAACCGCCGTGGTATCTCTGGTCGCCATTTTCTCCTAACCTTTCTTGCTTGATTTAAAAGATACCGTATCTTCTCAAAGCATTTATTCTCGTCTTTATCCTCGTCGCCAATATATAATAACTTGAATAGGTGGCACAGACACACGTTGCTACAGTGTATTATTTTATTAAAAACACCTTATAAATGACGTGACTCAACGCACGCTACTTCATGACAACTATGTTATATTATATTGCTTAGTCGGTAACTTAACTTACTATCTTACAGTAATTATGTAACTTCGCCCTTGAACACACTATCACCTTGTCTCACAAGCATATTCTTATCTGCCAAATTTACAATAGGTAGTCTCAATTCATCATGTTCATTGACAGTAATGAAATTCACTGTATTTGGGGTCTCTTGTCACAGCAAAGTTAGTACAAGTTGGGTCTTTTTGTAACAAAGGTAATTGTAATTGATCCCTATATTGAAAACATAATATGTCATCGACTTTAAAGTAAGCTACATGTGGCAACTCTGTAAATGTTCTGCCAATAATTATATCGGTCGGTTGCACATCATCTGGCACTACTCTCATATTAATATCTTTTCCTTCAACATTAACTACCTTAATTGCAGCTTTTACTATACCACAAGATTTTACAGTGTAAGAACTAGGCCCAAATCCTTTCAATTCAGTCACCTTTCGATCTATATCTAATTTACTTTCAATAGCAGCTGTAGCGCGAATTGTGCAATCCGAACTACTACAATCGATCAGTGCATTAAAACATTTATCATCTACACTAACTTGTTTAATGTATTTCTGGTAACTGTTCTTACCTGCCTCATCGTTTATAATGTTTACAGTACTCTGTTTGGGTTTCTTACAATCCCTTGCCAAGTGTCCTTTTTCTGAGCAGTTATAACATATAAATTCTTTCTTCGGTTCTGGACAATCTCGTGTTAAGTGACCAAACTTTCGACAGTTGTAGCACTGACCTTCTGGCCTTTCTTTCTTAATTTGCACACTATTCTTTCTACTGCTCGTCCTACAGGAAGTTTCTTCGGGTTTACTCTTACTACTTTGAGATGTATCTACGGTAACCTCATTCTTTCTTCTCTTATCCTTGTTGCTACCATCGATTCTTTCCTGTCTTGCAGTTGTGACTCTTTCATACTGCACAATATCCCTAAACAAATCATCAATATCTACATAGTTTTTAGTCAGAATCAAATTACTAAGCTCTCGTGACCATAATCCAATAGCAATTTGTTCTTTGATTTCATCAAAACTTAAATGTAACATTTTACATAGTTCAACTTTATCGTGAAAGTAGATACTCACGTTTTCTCTATGCATTTGCACTCTTGCCTGCATCTTCTTCCAACAATCTGTTATGTTGCTTTGGTAACAAAAGGTTTTCTCAAATGCGTTCTTGAAATCTGCCCAACATTTTATTTCTAAGCTTCGCCCATCATACCAATGCTTTGCAGCACCTACTAAATTCATACTATTTGCTGGAGAATAAATGCATTCGGCCACGAATTTAAATTTGCTGTATCCTGTATATTGTGTAACCATAAACGTGCATCATAAGGTCCTTTTTCTCCGGCAAACTTCTCGATACTCTTTGACAGATCCGGCATGACATTAAAATTTTTGAAATCGTTCCGGAGGTTATTCTATTGTTGCATCATTTGTAGCATACCTGCATTCTGTTGTAATAATAATGGTACTGTTGCTAAAATATCATTTACATTTCACGCTTCATTGCGGACACTTAAATTCTTTTCACCCTGTGTATTCAACTGTACCTCATTTTCAATACTCAAAATACTTCCACTCTTATTCATTTCTTGATTCTGTTCAATTGTCTTCTGGAATTCATCAAAATCCTTTTCGTCCGCATTGCTCGCCATTTTGTTCTTCCCTCGCTTCCTATGGACGCTTTCACAAATTTGCTTCTTATTGCTCTAATCTACTCCACAACAATTTTGGTAGTATCCCACTTCTGAAGTGTTGTATCATGTGTATATACCTCTCTAATATACCTAACTATATATGACCTAACTATTATCAAACGCACACTTTTAATATACTTATATATCATTTAATTCTCTTCGGTTACAACAACTCTACTAAACATCAGACAAAACATCTAAAACATACAAGTTCTACGGACCAATTCTCCTAACAATTGCAACATTTACTCGTGGTAAAAATAACATCATCCTCGTTTGTATTAACTTGCACCCTCGCGGGGTTGTATCTAAAGTAGCTGTATACAGTAAATACAAGACTGGACTCAGAATCAATCCTTGTGGCCATCCTTTGGTACTCCTTTTTGGAACCCAAATCGAACCTTGCATATTTGATAAGTGATAATTTTCATCTTGATGTCCATAAAGTATGCCGCCAGATATTCTCTTCTCGCAAATGCTGTATGTATTGAAGTGTTTCCGTTTTTCTTTCTAGAAAAACACGCAGCGGTTTCTTTAAAGCTTTATCACTTTAGGATTACATCTAAGTTTTTAAAATATACGTTTTATTCGTTAAACACAATTTAACTCTAGTTACATTGCTTTCACCCTCTTCTAGCTTATATAGGCACGCATGAAACTAATTCTATGTGACAGAATTGCCAACACCAACACTCCCGCTCAATTCTGGAATTCCTTATGACTTATCAATACACCTAACATTTCTCTGAAAAGTTCAAATTTAGGTCTGCAGAGAGACTTGGTCATGATATCCGCACACTGTTGATTTGTATGTACCTACATAGATCAATTTAATGATACCTTCAGAGATATAATTCCTGACAAAATGGTGTTTTACATCTATGTGTTTGGATCGTTTAGTTTCAAGTGTAGATGCCATCATAATACTTGACTGGTTATCCTCGTATAATCTAATACAATTTATCTTAAATTCTAACATATTTTCTAATAACTGTTTCAAAAATAAACATTCGGTGACACAATTTGCCAATGCTACATATTCGGCTTCTGTACTGGAACCGTTTGCTTTTTACTTTTCCACAAAACCAGTGTTTGAATCACAGTAAATTTAGTTATAGTTATCTGTTTTATACTTAACGTTGAAAATATATCATTAGCTAATATAGTGATATCTACATGTGTTTGCTATTAAGATGTAGATATTTTAGGAGATTATAGAGCACATTTGAAACACTTTAACCCCCATATTGGAATTAGGGATCTCGAGATAATGAAATTTCATCTAATAATTATAGTTGAAAAGCCTAAACTTGTGTACTTTTGTGGTTCTACTTTTAATTTTGACACTGCATAAGCTTACACATAGCTATTTAAGTACGTGTATGTCGTAGTATTTATTAAAATAATTTACTGTTTTATTAACTTTTGCTGGCCGCAACTGCTATTTTGATTGAAAACGAAAGAGAATATCGATGTCTCCAAATTCCACTATATGGGGTAGAAAAACCTTCAAATGTGCTCTAAAACATGATTTTTAGCAAACACTTTATATATAACGTCAAGGTTATCACTTAAATAGGACGTCGATTCCATCATCTAAATGTCACGTCGATCTTATCACCTAAATATACCGTTAGTTGTATCACCTAGATACGACGTCAATTTTTGGTCGCTAATATGCCGTCACGTCTACGTTGTGGAATGACGTCTTTGGGCTGTGACTTTTACCCGTCACTGTGACGTTCCATCAACGTCATTTCTAACGTCAGAACGTGACAAAAATGCCTATAATTTTACGTCAAAATGACGTGACTGTGTTTGCTGGGTAAACCAGGTTGTGCCCAGATGTTTGACTCAAACTAACGAGAAATCTGAAGTTGTACTGCCTATATGCAATATGTCTAGTGAAATGTTGACAATTGAGGCTGGACAAAAGTTGGGACGCGGATATCTATGTGTGGAAGCCCAAGCCGAAGCAGGTATAAGCAGTACGTTGGTAGCATCATGTACGTCCAGAGTCCAGAAGATCATGGATGAATGTCGTCTAGGAACAGGATTGAGTGAAGATGATGTTGGACAACTACGAAACCTGATAGAAGAATACCATGATTGTTTCGCGCTTAGCATAAGGGACCTGGGCTGCGTGAACGACTATGAAATGAATCTTCAATTAACAACCGATGAACCGATAACACACCGTCCATACAGACTAAGCTATGCGGAGCGCATGCGCGTGCAGAGACAGATAGAGGAACTTAAGGCGGCCGGCATTGTAGAAGAATCGATATCAGAATATTCGAGCCCCATCGTGATTGTCAAGAAGAAAAATGGGGAAGAGAGAATTTGTGTGGACTACCGGGCCTTAAATAAAATTACGAAGAAAGAGCTCATCGATGATCAGTTGGACCGATTGAGTGGTAAGAAACTTTTTACTTGTTTAGATCTGAAATCAGGATACCACCAGATTCCTATGGCGATCGAGTCCAAGGAAAAAACAGCATTTGTTACGCCAGACGGACATTACCAATTCGGACGAATGCCATTTGGTTTGGCAAATGGTCCGGCAGTGTTCCAGAGACTGATCAACCGAATTCTTGGCCCATTAAGATACAGCATTGTACTGGCATATTTAGACGACGTGTTAATTCCCAGTGAGACAGTGGAGGAAGGAATAGACCACCTACGACAAGTATTGGAAGCGTTGAGAGGGTGTGGACTCACTCTGAATTCACGAAAATGCCACTTCCTTGTAGATCGCATACAGTATTTGGGATTTGAGATTTCTTGTGATGGGATCGGACCATCTCTCGATAAAGTAGGTTGCATTTTGAAATTTCCCCGGCCGATCAATGTCCATAATGTGCGACAGTTCTTGGGATTGACTTCCTATTTTAGGCGATTTATTAAGGACTATGCTATTAAGAGTAAACAAATGACAATGCTCTTAAGAAAGGATTGCGAATGGAGTTGGGGTAAGGAACAGGAGGATGCTTTTGTTGCATTAATAGAAAGTATGGCAAATAAACCCGTTTTGGCTTTATACTCGCCCCACCAACGGACGGAATTGCACACGGATGCCAGTGTGATAGGACTAGGAGGGATACTACTACAAGATGATGGTTGCCTACACCCGGTGATGTATGCTAGTCGGCAGACGACACCGGAAGAATCTCGATATCATTCAACGGAACTGGAAGCATTGGCAGTGGTATGGGCGACTGAGAGATTTCGTCCCTACTTAATAGGCATACGGTTCAGGATTGTGACAGACTGCAGTGCGGTACGTAGCACCTTTAATAAGCGCGATATGGTACCACGCATAGGTCGGTGGTGGTTGAAGATGACCGAGTATGATTTCGAAATTTAACACAGACCGGGCACCATGATGAAGCATGCTGATGCATTGAGTCGGAATCCGATAGACGACAACAGTAATACCGAGGTAGCTAAAGGCATAGATATATTGACCATAGATGTGGAAGACTGGATAATACTAGCGCAGAAGGCCGACCCACGATTACAGACGATTATAGACGTGGTAATACAGAAGACTGAAAATCTCAACAAGGAACAGAAACGGATACGTCAAGAATTTGTATTGCGAGAAGGTAGACTATATAGAAAACATGGAGATCATTTGTTGTTGGTAGTGCCAAAGAAAATGCGATGGCGAATAGCAAAATTATACCATGATGACAGAGCGCATCCTGCAGTTGACAATACGGTCCATGGCATACTAACAAAATTTTGGTTTGCTAGAATGAGAAACTACATAAAAGGATATGTGGGAGCTTGTCCACAATGTTTGTTCAACAAGATACCCGGAGGAAAGAAACAAGGGATGCTACATTCCATCGATAAAATCGGTATTCCCTACCATACAGTACATCTCGATCACTCGGGGCCATTCGTTAAGAGCAAGAAGGGTAATAGTTATGTGTTAGCAGCGATAGATGGATTTACGAAACATGTACTTCTGAGAGCCGTACCCAACACCAAATCCGAGACCACTTGTCGGCTATTACGAGAGATTATAGATCTATTTGGACCTCCGTGGAGGGTGATAACTGATCGTGGAACCGCATTCACTGACAATGCCTGCCGACGATTATGTGCTAAACACAATATTCACCATGTAAGGAACGCAACCGCCACCCCAAGAGCGAACGGGTAAGTCGAGCGGCTGAATCGGACGTTAGTCACCGCAATTGCGTCCATGACTTTAGACCCAGAGGGACGAGAATGGGACAAGGTTATGGGGCAAGTTCAATTCTCCTTGAATAACACGGTGCACAAGGCAACGGGTACCACGCCATTCCGTTTAATGTTCAATTTTCAACCACGGGGATACACCGGACAACAGTAGAAGATGAAGTTGACGAACGTGCACTGGAAGAAACTTCAGATTTGAGAAAACGTGCAATAGATAACATCAGACAGGATCAAGTTAGACAACGTCTACGGTACAATAAAAGGAGGTGCAACAGTGATACTCCGACAGAAGGCGACCTAGTGTTGCTTAGGCGAGAAGCAAGTGCAACGGGAGCGGCGAGGAAGCTATTAGAAAAATATAAGGGACCTTATATCATCATTGAGACCTTGCCCGGAGACAGGTTTCAAATCGCCGACGTTCCAGAAACCCAACGCACACAACGATTTTATACAGGCATAGCAGCTCGAGATGCCCCGAAGCGATACCATCCGTACAACGAGACCGAAGATAGTGAGACGACTAGCGACGATAGTGCTGTCATGAATAGTGGAAAAGCAGAGTACAGTGCGTGTAGTTGCCAAAATGGCATCTATATTGAGGTTGAAAAGGACAATGAAGTTAACCGAGAAGAGAACCCAACCAGAGAGAAGGCTACATTTACTCGAAGGCCAATCAAACTCCCCCAGATATATTTAGATTAAGTTAATAACACAATTATGCAAAATTTTATAGTTTATAGTAGATATTAGTTTACTAGTTTAAGTTAAGTTGGCAATATGTAGTTTAAGGTAAGAGACGAGAGAACTGTATAGAGCCGTTGAGACGTTGTTGTGTCGTTGTAAACAGTTGTAAACAAGAGTGAATAATTAAACATTAAAAGTGACGAATCGTGTAGTTATTTCTGAGACGTGTGAACAGGGACGTAGTAGATAACATTTGTATCTTCGATTATTTGAGTATCCAAGTAGCAAAGCTTCACGATGTGTTCACCAGTGTTCACGACATCGATCGCTGTTGCTGTTATTGCCTTATGTTTGACGAGATATCTCTTTCATCTTGTTTAATTTATTGTTAAGGTTTTATGCTTTCAGAGTCTATGTTCATTTGTTGTTTAAATTTTCATTATATTTATTAGCTCATTTATGATTCCACTAGAAATTATTTTAATTTTTATCTCTTCAGAGTTTATTTTTAGGTTAAATTAGATGTGTCTGTGATTTTTGCAAATTAATTATTTTGATTTCCACCTAATACTTAATTTAACCAGGCGCGGCTCGTGCTTACATCAGTCGGAGACTATAACATTGATCGAACTTCTTCGTATAACTTCGTAACATACAGCGTGATCAACTCAAGACGCCCTCAGCTGATCGAAAAATTTAGGTTGGGTACACTGAGGAATTGGTAACACGACTCCTTGCTTCATACACTACTGTCATTTTGACGTTATAGGTTACGTTTTCAATATATTATTACAAGCATATAAATAAACAAAACAGATAATGTATTGAGGATTTAACAATACAGAACACATTAGCATGAAGTGAACAATTTTAATATTTACAACCGCTGTTCAATATGCCCACCATCCTGTTCTAAGCATAATATGATTCTTCGTTTCGTGCTGTTAAAAACATCTTGTAAAGTGTCGGGAGTAGGGGGACTATGTGCGTTCTGGGCCACTTTTTAGATAGGCGTATCGTGTGCCGGTTCTGGGCCAGTTTTCAAGATGGCGGCTACCCCCGGTAGACGTGTTGAGACACGATTTCGCGATCGCGGCTTAATTATGAATCATTATGGATTGATTATTTGTTTAATTAGGGAGCATTACGCTAATTCGCGGAACGGGCGAGCTGATTGATTATTTGTTTAATTAGGGTGCATTACGTTAATTCGCGGAACGAGTGCGATGATTGATTATTTGTTTAATTAGGGGGTGCATTATGTTAATCCGCGGAACGGGTAAGCTGTTTCTCAGAATCCACAATCATCTTACGCACCTGCGCTCATAACAATAAAACATTTAAATTATTATGCGTTACTCGCAACTACGAGACACTGAATTCAGAATCCACAATCATCTTACGCACCTGCGCTCATAACAATAAACATTTAAATTATTATTATGCGTAACACGCAACTACTGCTAACCCCGCTAGGTACATGGGATTTCGGCATATTAATCGTAGGACAAGTTTATCAGAATTTACAATCAGCGGAAGAACATAACAATAAAAACGCGGAAGAACATAACAATAAAAACATTTATATGATAGGTTTCTCAGAATTCACAACACCTGCGCGCATAAAACGCTCGTTATTTATGCAAAGCATGAGGACAATGGGTTTGCTAGAGGTACGGAATTTATGAATATTAATTGGGGCATAAGTTGATCAGAATTTACAATCAGCGGAAGAACATAACAATAAAAACGCGGAAGAACATAACAATAAAAACGGGTTAATTATGCAAAGCATGAGGGACAATGGTGGGTTCGCTATAGGTACGGAATTTATGCGGTAAAGCAGCTTATGCATTTTAATCAGCATGCTTTTCTGAGAATCCTCTTTTAATGCAGGGGTGCTATAACTCGACCCCCTGCTAGGGAGGGTTACCACCCAATAATAGTTCTTTAACCAATAGAATTAACGCCCTTTTTCTCCGCCAATAGGAAGGCCTCACAACGTATTGGGTTATGCGAGTCTATACCTGCTAAAAACTGCGCCATTATGCCTAATCATGAGAGTGGAATATATATAAAGAGCGCGCAGAACGAACTTCAATATTCTCTATCTACAGTGCAGTGCTTCAGTACTCTATACAACAGTGTGTATTTCTGTGAATAGTTTAAAGTTACATAAAAATGACGTCTTCCGATTTGGCTAATGGTTTGGTGGACAAAATGGATAAAATTTTAAAATTTATCCGACCTGGAGATGCTGAAAATATTGAAAAATTCATCAATTTATGCGGACAGAACTTAAGGATTTTAAACGCTGCCTTGAAGAAAGCCACCACTATGGGAGCAAAAGTAAGTTTTAGTTATGTTTCATCATTCTTATATAATAAATTAACGTTTCGATATTATATAAAATATCTGGTTCACAATATAATTAGGATTCTATTATTTAGATGTGCTTGACAAATGCAATCGGGAAAATGGAGGGTTTTCGAACAATTTTAAAAGAATTGCGTGCTCGAGGAGCAGGTCACCTGAACCGGCAGACCAGCAGAATCCGTTGGCATGATTTGAAATCGGCTTTCCAAAGCCGCATTCGAACAGCATGCATCACCAATTTGCAGCACCAGGACCCACGAACGTTCTTTGAAGATGCTAAAAGCACGTTTGTGCGCCGCATGAAGAACGAACTCCGAAAAAATTCGTTTTTGAAGGTAAACGCGGTGTTCTGTGGCAAATTTGCGAAGATTGATGGGGTTGAGGAGTTGAAGTACCTCAACACAAAAAATGAGGCAATTAATCTCGATACTGATCTGGATACCTGGTTCGAGCAAAACATTAAAGACGCAATTCTGCGCGATTTAGAGGAGTTCCAAGTAAGTTTAATTTCTTTAAATTGCGTGCTCTTTACTAACATACATTTGATTTTAGGAACGAGATAGTGGATGGGCAATATCCGCGGTAGTTGATTTAACTATAAGTGTTAATATGCATAATCCGCAACGCGTTGGTTCATACATCCCAGTGCCACCAGCGATACAGCGTAAGAAAGCATGCATTAACGTACGAAACGCCGACGATGCCTGTTTTACGTGGGCTGTGGTCTCCGCCCTATACCCGGTACAACATGGTGGGCATCCGGATAGAGTTCAAAGCTATCCACATTATCGCGAAGTTCTCCAGTTGGGTGATATAACGTTCCCCATTCAGCGCAGCGATATTCGGAAGTTTGAAACGTTGAATGCTATCAGCATCAATGTGTACATTCTAGATGCGAAACAAACATGCCTGCCGAATCGTCTCACCAAGGATAAAAAGGACCGCCATGTAAACTTACTGCTACTTGAGAGCAAAAACAATCCGCAAAACGCTCACTACGTATGGATAAAAGATCTGTGTCGGCTGCTTTCTAAGCAATGTAGTACCCATCGCAATAAGAAATTTTTTTGTGAGAGATGCTTACATTATTTTTATAGTGAGGAGAAATTACGAGAGCACTCACAGGTCTGTGGTGATGTAAATAATTACAAGGTGACGTTCTCGAAAGATAAAATACTCAAATTTAAAAATCATAAAAATAAAATAATGGCTCCTTTTGCCATATATGCGGATTTTGAGTGTTTGCTACAGCCCACCAACGACGTCAAAAAACCGAAGCGGCATATCCCGTATAGCGTTGGATATTATTTTCAATGCAGTTACGATCCTGAGCTATCATACTACCGCAGCTACAGAGAAGAAAATTGTGTGGGGTAGCTGATTCGTGAACTTCAAGATATTGCAATAGATGTACAAGCAGCACACCAATGTCCTGTCCCCATGGATCGCCTAACACCACAACAATATAGGGAGTTTTACACCGCAAGGATATGCCATATTTGCGAAAAACTCCTTGAAACCGACAGGGTTCGCGATCATTGTCATCTCACCGGTAAATACAGGTAAATTTCTAACATTGTATATATTTAATCAAGTTGCTTATATTAGTTTGTATGTATAGAGGTGCTGCCCACTCCAATTGTAATCTGGAATTTCAAGATTCTAAAACAATATCTGTTGTTTTCCACAATCTGTCCGCCTACGATGGTCATTTGCTGGTGGAAGAATTGGCAACATCAGGGGAGTTAAAAGTGATCCCCACTAACAGTGAGCAATATATTACTATGATTCACACCACCGATGAGAGTAAGATAAAGTTAAAGTTTCTGGATTCATTCAGATTCATGGCTTCATCCCTAGATAAATTAGCGTCTTATTTAGAAGAACATCCAATATTGGAAAGCAACTTCGATAGAGACGTTAGTTTATTAAAGCGGAAAGGTGTGTTTCCATATAATTATATATGCTCATGGGAGAAATTAACCGAAGCTCAACTGCCTCCAATGGAAGCCTTCCACAACGACCTGACAAACACCCCCATCAACATCGGTGATTATGAGCACGCTCAAAGTGTATGGCGTGAATTCGAGTGTGGCGATTTAGGCGAGTATTCGGACTTATACATGAAGACCGATGTATTATTATTGGCGGAGATCTTCGAAAACTTTCGTAGTAGCTGCCTACGGAATTATGGCTTGGACCCCGCACACTACTATACCGCGCCAGGACTATCGTGGGATGCGATGTTAAAGCACACCCGCATAGAATTGGATACGATACAAGAGGTGGACATGCTGATGTTCCTAGAGAAAGGTGTTCGTGGGGGCATGGCGCAATGCTCTAGTAGGCATGCGAAAGCCAATAATAAGTACATGCCCGACTATAATTCCGCCCTACCATCCACATATCTGATGTATTTCGACATTAATGCCATGTATGCGTGGGCGATGTCTCAGTATTTGCCCTCTGGAGACCTGCAATGGGTTGAAAACGCGGGGACGGTAAATTTCAACGTGCCTGATGACAACCCCACCGGCTATATCTTGGAGGTCGATCTGGAGTACCCGCAAGAAATCCATGACAGGCAAAGCGATCTTCCGATGGCCCCCGAGAAATCCAAACCTCCAGGCGGTAGAGACGAAAAGATGCTGGCTACGTTAGATAGGAAAGAGAAGTATGTCATCCACTATCGGAATTTGAAGCAGTATCTTGCCGAAGGTCTCGAATTAACGAGAATTCACAGAGTGCTACAATTCCGACAGTCAGACTGGCTAAAGTCATACATTGACCTCAATACTAAGCTGCGCCAAGATGCGAAAAATGATTTCGAGAAAAACCTCTTTAAATTGATGTCGAATTCTGTTTTCGGTAAGAAGAAAATGTGCGTTTGCGTCGTGATATTAAAATTGTGAGTGAGTGGGAGGGTAGATATGGGGCAGAGGCGTTGATCAGCAAACCAAATTTTAAGTGTTCAACGATTTTCAACAATGAATTAGTCGGCGTGGAATTATTTAGGAACGAAGTGCTATTCGATAAGCCAATCTATGTGGGAGTGTGTGTATTGGACATATCCAAAACGGCGCTCTACGAATTCCACTACGACTACATGAAGAACTATTACGGGGAAAATTGTAAACTGTGTTATACCGATACCGATTCCTTAATTTATTCTATAAACACATTAGACGTGTATGCAGATATTAAAGTGAACATTGCGCGTTTCGATACTTCGGACTACACCGAAAACAATGTGTATAAAATGCCGCGGGTGAACAAAAAAGTGCCGGGGCTTATGAAAGACGAAGGTGCGGGCGATTTGCTTTTGGAGTTTGTTGGTTTACGAGCTAAAATGTACGCCTGCAGATTTCAAAATAGTGTTATGAGAAAAGCGAAGGGCGTGAAAAATTATGTTGTGAAGCAGAGCATCGAATTCAACGACTACCTAACTTGCCTAAAGGAGGAGCGAGAAATGGTGCATCATCAGCGAGGGATACGCTCCTTTAAACATCAGCTCTTTACTACCGCCCAGGAGAAGATCTCCCTTAGCCCATTCGACAATAAGCGATTCAGAGTGGTTGGTTTCACCGACACCTTACCTTGGGGGCACTACGCAGTACCAGTATAGATTACATCACATACCATATTCAACGTCACCGCCCATCTAGCCCTATCTTTCACCGTTTCCCAACCCACCCATATTTTCGTTTGTATCGGATGCCATGATACTTATGCAAGTCAGTT
Organism: Cetonia aurata; assembly: GCA_949128085.1. NCBI lineage: Eukaryota > Metazoa > Arthropoda > Insecta > Coleoptera > Scarabaeidae > Cetonia > Cetonia aurata. Next base: position 20,038,693 of record OX421889.1, read on the forward strand.
CTTGCTTTCCGTGTACCTGCATAGAGGTCGGACGCGCCTACAACATTCCACGTCACCCCCCACTCGCACCATACCTCCCACAGCTTCGTGCCAACGCGTGCCTCTTATGCGAGTTAGTACCTGCCTGCCGATATACCTGCGTACACGCTTCAAAATGGAATCAACTAGCGAATCAAGTAAGATACTAATTATCTGTTTTCTCATCATATTTATATTTTGCTTATTGTTTTTGTGAATCAAGTACGATACTAATTTTCTCCTACAATATTTTTATTTTTCTTTATTGCTTTCAGATACCTACACCGAATTCATAGAGAATGCGCTGCAAATGAAAGAAAGTATGATCTCGAAAGAAAAACATCTAATCGGCCAATCAACATATTCACTAAACAGAAGCGGTTCCAAGTGGCTCAGCGTCGGTCTTAGTCCAGAGGCAGGCTTTACCCCTATCATCCAGATTAAATCGCATTCTTCATGCATATACTTCGACGAAAATGAATGGTTCGAGTTTTGCAAGAAAGAAGGTTACAGCGCAAATCATCATATCGAAGCCAGCACTTACAAACATATAAGCGTAATACGACTAAAAAGTCGGGGGCAAGAAATTGTTTTATCTACAGAAACATACAACAACCTATATCATTTACAGCGGCTAATTAAAATCAAACTATCTTTGCTATTGTCTTGTGAATTTCAGACATTTTACAAACACACGCTAACATCCTGTGCATCGCTAAAAGGTGATTTGTATCAAAATGTTACTAATTTCTTAAGCAAATGTATACTTTATGCAAGAAGCTTTATATATTGCATATAATACTGTAACATACGATTTTGAAGTAATGAAACTAGGTGTCGAATAAATTAAAATGTTTATGTATGTATGTATATTTGAAAATAGTAAAATAAAGAAAAAGTTATTATCAATATTTGTATTTTATTTATAAATAGGCATAAGTTTACAATACATTATTTTTATCAATCCAGCTGTTGTGCGAACTATCAAATCCAAGCCACTTGACATAACATTTGTTTGCTTTTGTTTGCAACACTTTCTCAACGAGGTAAACGTCTTTATGCTTTGTCATTTGCAGTTCAGGTTCGTAAAAACATCCCAGAATTGGCCTTCCATTCATATCTTCAAGTAGATAGGTAGCAGGATTGGTTATTTGCACTTTCGATATTTTGAAAAGCTCGGCACTCCAATTAGGCATATATCCTTTCTGGAATACTCCTTTATATTTGCTGATTCGAATAATATCACCAACTTTGAATTTATTTTTTCCCTTAATTTTAATATTGTTGTAAACGGTAGACAGAAGATATTGCTCATTCTTCTTTGTGACATCACACGGTTTTATTTTAATAGTCTTATGTTTTGTTTCATTGTATTTGATAGCTATTTCCTGCAAAATATCTATCCATTTGTACGAACCCCTCAAGCTAAAAGCCTCGTACAACCTATTTTTGATTGTGCGAATAACCCTTTCAGCTATTGAAGCTTTCTTAGTACTATATGAGGAATAGTGATTTATTCCATGTGTTATCATTAATTTCTCAAACTCCCGATTGTAGAATTCAGTGCCAGCATCTGTTTGTAAATTTTTGGGGGAGCGTCCTTGCTGCAAAACAATAGACATTGCCTCTCTAACTTCATTTGCGCTTTTGTTTTTCAGCGCATATAACCATAAAAACTTTGAAAAACAGTCAATGATAACTAAAACGTATTTATAACCGCCGTTCTCCCGTTTGTATGGCAAGAACTCCATTAAATCCGCCTGCCATAAATCGTCTAAACCTTTAATGATTACATGTCGTCTAGCAAAGTTTCGTCTGGATGGTCGATGTAGTTCTTTAACAACGTCCTCTTTGCTCATTTTAAGCGATCATTTTTAACAGCGTTAGGTATTTTTAGATTGATAGTTTTTTGCGTATCTAATTCTACTGTTAAGCGATTTATCTTGGTTTCTAAGGTTGTTATTTTTGATTCTAGCCTTTTAACTACGTCTTGAAATTCAGAGACTAATTGCTTTCGACTATCCGCTAATCCTTTCTGCATACGCTGAATTACCTTGGACATATAACGTGCATTTACACAATCCTCAGCATCGATAGGATCGGCAACATATCTAATACGCCTCCCGTTAGCATTAATGTCTTCTTCAAGCGTTGACCAGAATTCCACTCGAGCACGTTTAATGGTTGAACTTACTTTATTGGGGCAAAAGAAACGTCCAAACTTGTCGATACTCATTCTGAAAATGATGTGTGGTTCTTGCCGCCGTCATATTTATTGCACAACACCTGTCTCTCTCAATTCTTCTATTATAGACATAATTTCATTAGTGTGGCTAGTATTTCCTGCTTGTTGGGATGCCTTTAGAAGCCGAAGCCGATCTACTAACTCGTTGATATCATCCCAATACACATACTCATATGGTGCCTCAGATGCGATCATGAAACCTTGACCAGAAGCTCGCTCCAACAACGGCTTGATTATATTAATATACTTGTAACTTTTGCTACCTTTTAACTGCTGCCTTGGATCGAAATCGCGATGTAGTACGTGCGTGCGTTGTAAGATGTCACGATATGAATTTTCATCTTCAAGAGTGTAAGCATCGGGCTCCCTCTTGAACAGCAATTCATATAAACCCTCGGTACCATTATACACTTTATCGTTGATTACCATATCGTTCCCAGAGAAAATGATGGCGCTGTTACCAATTTTAAATGAGTTGGTATGGTGGTCCATTATTGGACCAAACGTGGTGTCTAAGGCTTTGCTGCTGGTATCGCGGAGGAGTCTCACTATATAGGCTTTGGGTGGAAGGGTTCTAATATGTGTCGATGTAGGAGTTGCATGAGCTGATACCTGCCTTGTGGCAGAAGTTAATTCAGTTTGCTCATATGGTTTGGTCCGCGCTGCTAATTCCAGTAAAGGATCTTTAATACTAATCAGAGGATCTTTGAGGGCGCTAACTTCCTCTTTGACGGTTGAGCGTAATTCTTTCAGCGGTTCGGAAATAGGCATGAAAGTTTTCTGTAGCAATTCATCCACATCCGACCGCCCCAGTTTCAATTGCATGTGCTTCTTCCGTATAGCCCGACTAGCTTTTAGAATTTTCAATTTCAGCTTTCGCTCCTGCACCTCTGACTTCTCTCTCATCTCACAACTATTGCACTGTCCAATTTGGAACGGATATCCGTTGTAATCAATGAGCTCACCCGTTCGAATCGATCGGCAACTAACGGCACCCCGTTGCAATCAATCAGCTCACCCGTTCGAATCGATCGGCGACTAACGGCACCCCGTTGCAATCAATCAGCTCACCCGTTCGAATCGATCGGCAACTAACGGCACCCCGTTGCAATCAATCAGCTCACCCGTTCGAATCGATCGGCAACTAACGTCAGCCTGTTGTAATCGATGAAGAGCCTGTTGCATACTAAACGGATCCGCGAGATATCGAATCATTTATTGGATCTCGAATCATTAATTCTAACAAAGCATTGACTCCTACATGAAATGAACATTAGCATGCGCTTGATTATTTTCTTCACCTTCTTCGACATGGTAAACATTGCGAATGAGTAGTTGAAATTTGATTAGAAGCATATATACCAATCAAAGTTTTTCTTATAGCGACCCTTATCGATATCTCTGTCCTTGTCAATCACCAGAAATCCATATTTATCCCTCCAGCATTCGGCACATATGATTTTAAACTGATTGAAAGTCATGTCTGCACCGACATGATCATCGAATATATGTTTTAAATTCATCTCGTCTTGTTTAAAGACTATCAAAAAGTTACTGTTATCGCGTACTAGCTGCTTTGGCACTCGAGAATAGGTCTGACATAAATAAAAGCTATCTACGGCTTTGTGTCTGCCCATGCAAAAATAAAGTCTAATCTTATCTTGCTTATCACACACTACGTCGTCAAATATAAAAACTGAATTCTCTCTTGCGTCCACAGGGTCTACAACTTCTTCGTTTTCATTATATGCGTAATATTGCACGTCTGATGATTTCATAACCTTCTCAAGAAACTGATACTTCGGTTGATATAAAGATTTGGAGTACACATATAAATTATCAAACCGGAGTCCTTTGGCATCAATCAATAATGTAAGCATTACATTCGTCTTCCCACAGTTTGAAGGACCGCAAATTATACAACGCACCGTATTGGGCAGCAAATCCCCATGTCTATGCGGGATCTCATCATCAATATCCAAGTTTAACACTTGCAACCGTTCCTTTTGCTTAACTAGTCGCATGGTGAATGAGTTTGCGATGAAATATCGCACGCATAAATATAGATTGTCACATGCGAGAGGCTCATTCAAATGATGCACTTTAACGAAGGAGGAGGTTTTGTCAACAGCCTTATAAATAAATTACCTATAGAGTTGCATCTGCCCGGATATCAGTATTGCGGGCCTGGCACAAAGTTGAAGAAGCGGTTGGAGCGTGGGGATTCAGGCATTAATCCTTTGGACGCTGCGTGCAAAGATCACGACATTGCATACGACCAAGAAAAAGATTTGAATGTGAGACACGAGGCGGACAAAGTTCTTCAAGAGAAAGCCTGGTCAAGAGTTAAAGCGAGTGACGCTAGTGTAGGTGAAAAAGCAGCTGCGTGGTCTGTTAGCAATATAATGAAGGTTAAACGAAAGTTGGGAATGGGGTTGAAACAGAAACCGTTCAAAAAAACTGTATTTAATAAAGTAAAAAATGAGATGAAACGTCACAAAGTTATTGATCTACAAGAAGGAGCAAAAGTATCCCTCAAAGCCGCCAAGGCGGCTATTAAAGAAGCGGGTGGACGCAAACGAATACGCACTCCGCGAATCATACCAATCCCCAAACGCGGTGGCGTGTTACCGCTAATACCACTGTTTGCAGGCCTTAGTGCGCTTGGCGCACTGGCAGGAGGTTCGTCTGCAATTGCCAGTGCCATTAACAAAGCTAAAAATGCGCAACATCAGCTAGTAGAGACGCGAAAACATAACAAAACAATGGAAGCCATCGCATTGGGGGGAAAAGGCGACGGATTGTACATGAAACCATACAAGAATGGGATGGGTTTATTCATAAAACCATCAAAAAACTGTTGAATCGACTACCGCGAAGAACTTTAACCAACGTTGACATTTTAAAGTTTGGTAAAAATATCCCACATTTTCGAGGTGTGTTAATGAGAGATGTTTTACCCAAGTATCCATTTAAAAATGAATGCGCGGTAGTCAATTTAGATTCTTCAGAAGGCCCTGGAACACATTGGGTAGCATATCATAAGAGAGAAGCTTTAGTCTACTATTTTGATTCGTTTGGCAACCTAAAACCCCCTTCGGAATTATTAGATTATTTCAATATGAGGGAAAAAACAATAATTAAATACAATCAAGATAGATTCCAAGCCTTCAGTCAAGTTAACTGTGGTCATTTATGTCTGGAATTTTTAATAAATAATGTGCGGGCCAGCATTGTGAGTTAGTCATGTCATATACATTCACACTAAAAGGACCTGGGCACGTGCTCTGCGCCGATTACTATCCTCCAATTGAATTGGACCCAAAGCACGAATACGCTCTTGGGCTAATCAGCTTGCATACATATCATACAATTCCGAATATAACGGGAAAAAACAATAAATTCTACTACGATGATAAAGTGATAAAGATTCCGGTAGGATCATATGAAATAAGTGATATTGAGCAATATTTGAAAAGTTTTATGACAAAAGATTCAATATCGCTGAAACCGAACAATAACACTTTAAAAGTAGAAATAGAGTGCAAACATAGGATAAACTTTGCGCGAGAGGAAACCTTGGGCCGAGTACTCGGTTTTAGTAAAAGGTTTCTTGCACCTAATCGTAAGCACGAGTCCGACCTCCCCGTACAGATTTTAAAAGTTGTGTCGATACGTGTAGAGTGCAATATAATATCGTCTACTTACCACGGCACCCGTCCTTCACATACTCTGTATGAGTTTTCGCCGCAAGTGGAGCCAGGCTACAGTATTTATATTGAGCCCCAACACGTGATTTATCTGCCTGTAAACAGAAGCACTATAGAAAACATAACCTTATCTTTGCTGGACCAAGACGGTGATCCCATTGACTTCCGAGGAGAGCAGATTGTTATTAGATTAGAATTAAAGAAGTTATAATGGGCTTATCGTTTGCTGACCGAAAATATAAAATGGGAATGAGCACTACACCTCCAGCCATTCGCAACTTGGGCATTCAACAGTTGACACATACCAATATTGCATATCTACAGTCAATTGGACTTAAGGTGATAAACGATGGAAAAATTGGAAATATTCGAGGGTCTGAATTTCGACGAAACAATAACCGAGCAGGAATATCACACATATTACCCGAGAACAAATAGTTTTAACCTAAACGATGAAGTGCGCATTTGTATACAGCACCAAGATATGTACACGCTTCCTAGCGAAAGCTACATATATTTGCAAGGCAAATTTAATGTTGATGATGAAGGGACTGGAAGTTGTACTATAACAAATAATGCTTATGCTTTTATGTTTGAGCAATTACGCTATGAAATTAATGGAGTGGAAATTGATCGGTGTACCAAACCTGGTATTACTACAACAATGAAATCGTTAGTCTCCTATAGCGATAATGAAAGTAAGTTGCTACAAATGGCGTTCCAAGACAGACAACCTACATTAACAGATAATAAGTTCAACGCATGTATCCCGTTGAAATTCTTAATGGGAGTGTTTGAGGACTATAAACGTATATTAATAAATGTTAGTCAAGAATTAGTACTCGTTAGAAGTCGTACAGACGACAATTGCTACAAAAACACAGATGATGCAGGTACGAAGAAGGCCTCTATACAAATTGAGAAGATCGAGTGGCACGTACCTCACGTAAGCGTCAACGATGAAATTCGATTTAAGTTATTAGACACAATTCGACAGAATAAGACGATAAACATTCCATTTCGAAAATGGCAACTGCATGAATTACCATCGCTGCGTAATACGCAAACAGATATTTGGCCGATAAAATCTAGCACAAACATGGAGAAACCCCGCCATGTGATCATTGCGTTTCAACATGGCAGGAAAGATAATTTTAAAAGGGACGCTTCAGTGTTTGATCATTCTAAAATAACCGATATCAAACTATATCTTAATTCAGAAAATTATCCGTATAATGACATGAACATCGATATGAATGATATGCGCTATGCTGTGGCATATCACATGTATGCCTCCTTCCAGTCTAGTTACTACGGACGGGCTAGCAAGCCATTAATGGATTATGCGAAATTCGGTGAAAGTGCAGTATATGTGATTGATTGCTCTAAACAGAATGAGGCTGTAAAATCTAGTACTGTAGATGTTAAATTGCAAATGGCATCCAAAGAGGCATTTAATAATAACACAGTTGCATACTGCCTCATTCTACATGATTCTGCTGTGGAGTACGAGCCCCTTAGCGGAATAGTCAAGAAAATAATTTAGCATGACAGTCGCTTTCAAGAACCACCCCGGAATATACGAGCCGTTTCTAGTAATAGACATACAAGGCTTCAACAGCCCCGAGTTTATACCCAAAGAAATGTCCATTACCGATGGGAAACGTTCAATACACGTATTGTTTAAGCCTCCGAGACAGCTTCATAAAATGCCGCAGTTTAAGCAAGATGAGATAGTGTGGTTGGAGAGAAATTATTTGAATATTAATTATAATGACGGATATCTGGAGTTGAAAGATGTTGGAAAAATTTTAAACGGTATTTGCAAGTGGTATAATACAATTTATGTAAAGGGCCATCAAAAGGCCACTTTCCTAAGAAGATATGTTGACTTAAGTATTGTTAATTTAGAATATATTGAAAATTGTATTCCTAATTTTATAAAGACTAACTTTGCCTGTTTCTATCATAATAAAGATAAACCAAGTATGTGTACAGAGCGTAATGTGGAAATGATGTTAAATTATTTAATTGTAAATTAGTTATAGGTTTTATTTATAATACTGCAATTTTACAAAAATATTTATTAAAGACTATGGATATAAGTACATATGCATATACATGTCACAGGCAATTGACGCAGCCTAGGTTTTATTTATAATACAGCAATTTTACAAAAATATTTGTTTTATTTATTAAAGACTATGGATATAAGTACATATGCATATACATTTCACAGGCAATTAACGCAGCCGACACAGTTTCTAATGGCTGGTGGGGGGCCATCTAAATGATCACCCGCTATTGGATGATGGATGTAGCACGGCAAACACTGCTGCAGCAAAGCTTTCTTTTGATGCGGTATGATATGCCATTTCTCTTCCAATGAAAGGCGATGGACCTTTTCTTGCAGCACGTATATTGGTAACTGTGATATGACAGCATCACTTAATGCGTCCAACCGTCCATAATTCGCGTCTATACTTTTGATGGCGATTTCAATTTTTCTTCCACACAATCTTCTACAATCAGGCACTTCCCCATTTAAATCTAACACGCATGACGATCTAATGTCGAACGCGTAATACTCGGCACGGTGATCAGCAGCATCAGGTTCGCAAAACATTTCATAATCCAAGTCAATCCTCCCATGCTTTTCGGTGTTGAAATTCGGATTGCAACTTGATAAAACATCAATAAGTTTAGTTATATTGAAAAACCCTCGATTCTGGTACGCAAATGCAGCCATTAATAAGCAATCTTCATCGTTTAACTCGGATGTGCAAATGCAGTCTCGGATTTCAGATGGAATATTGGCGTCGATATGCTCTAAGAATTCTTGGTATTCGACGTTTTGGATAAATTTTAAAATTTTATCCATTTTGTCCACCAAACCATTAGCCAAATCGGAAGACGTCATTTTTATGTAACTTTAAACTATTCACAGAAATACACACTGTTGTATAGAGTACTGAAGCACTGCACTGTAGATAGAGAATATTGAAGTTCGTTCTGCGCGCTCTTTATATATATTCCACTCTCATGATTAGGCATAATGGCGCAGTTTTTAGCAGGTATAGACTCGCATAACCCAATACGTTGTGAGGCCTTCCTATTGGCGGAGAAAAAGGGCGTTAATTCTATTGGTTAAAGAACTATTATTGGGTGGTAACCCTCCCTAGCAGGGGGTCGAGTTATAGCACCCCTGCATTAAAAGAGGATTCTCAGAAAAGCATGCTGATTAAAATGCATAAGCTGCTTTACCGCATAAATTCCGTACCTATAGCGAACCCACCATTGTCCCTCATGCTTTGCATAATTAACCCGTTTTTATTGTTATGTTCTTCCGCGTTTTTATTGTTATGTTCTTCCGCGTTTTTATTGTTATGTTCTTCCGCTGATTGTAAATTCTGATAAACTTATCCCCCAATTAATATTCATAAATTCCGTACCTCTAGCAAACCCATTGTCCTCATGCTTTGCATAAATAACGAGCGTTTTATGCGCGCAGGTGTTGTGAATTCTGAGAAACCTATCATATAAATGTTTTTATTGTTATGTTCTTCCGCGTTTTTATTGTTATGTTCTTCCGCTGATTGTAAATTCTGATAAACTTGTCCTACGATTAATATGCCGAAATCCCATGTACCTAGCGGGGTTAGCAGTAGTTGCGTGTTACGCATAATAATAATTTAAATGTTTATTGTTATGAGCGCAGGTGCGTAAGATGATTGTGGATTCTGAATTCAGTGTCTCGTAGTTGCGTGTTACGCATAATAATTTAAATGTTTTATTGTTATGAGCGCAGGTGCGTAAGATGATTGTGGATTCTGAGAAACAGCTTACCCGTTCCGCGGATTAACATAATGCACCCCCTAATTAAACAAATAATCAATCATCGCACTCGTTCCGCGAATTAACGTAATGCACCTTAATTAAACAAATAATCAATCAGCTCGCCCGTTCCGCGAATTAGCGTAATGCTCCCTAATTAAACAAATAATCAATCCATAATGATTCATAATTAAGCCGCGATCGCGAAATCGTGTCTCAACACGTCTACCGGGGGTAGCCGCCATCTTGAAAACTGGCCCAGAACCGGCACACGATACGCCTATCTAAAAAGTGGCCCAGAACGCACATAGTCCCCCTACTGTCGGGAGAAATATTGTTTACTTCTTGCGTAATAGAATTTTCTAAATCTTCTACGGTATGTAAAAAATTAGCAAACACCTTATTTTTCAAATGGCCAAAAGGGACAAAATCCAATGGAGTTAGATGAATGGAGAATGGACTGGCCAGCGGTCTCTACTAATAAGTCGACCTCCATAAAATTCGTGTAAATAGTTCAAATTAGCTTGTGCTGTGTGAGGAGCTCCACCGTCCTGTTGAAAATAACCATATTGCAATTCTTCGTCATTCAATTGATTAATAAAATTTCAGTTTGTACAGATAATCTCCTTACAGAAGTATTAGGACAAATTCCCATTGTATTTCGTATATGAACAAGCACATTTTCTGTAACGATTCTTGGTTCACGTTTGCGTTTAACATCTTCACCTTCGACAGCACTTCGAAAGTGGGAAACCCCGATATAGGTATCCTATTTAACAGTAAACAGGATTGTTTTTCTTGCTTGAAACACATTTATGATAAATATGAAATCAAGATTTTTAATTGTAATTAAAATAAAATTCTTTATGCTTACCGGCATACAACAAAAATTAGAGCTGGAGCTGCATTAAAAAATACAATTTCAGGAAAATAGCAAAATTATTGAAGAATTAAAATGTATACAACAAAAAACGCAGAAATAACACAAATGACGGTATGTAAACAATAACAAGAAGCGACAGTGTTGTTGTTAAGGTATTTAGGGAATATCTATAACACTGAATAACACGGAATATGAATTTATTAATTAACCAAAACTATATTAAATAGAACTTTAGACAACACTACTCATTCGTTACTTGTTACATACACGCCGTTACACTTACTGCCAACCTTAAAATACTAGTAATTTTATTGCACTACAATGGCAATATGCTTATACTAACACGCCCCCTCAATAAAATTATTCTTTATTTACTAATCCTAAACATAATCTATGCTTTGCAAATTTAACATTACTCAACGGTTTTGTAAACATATCTGCTACCTGGTCTTCCGTTTTAATGTGAACTACTTTTACAATTTCTCTTTCTATCTTTTCTTTTATAAAGAAGTGTTTAACATCGATATGTTTTAAACGTTTATTATTTTCGGGGTTGTTAGCTATGCAAATGGCTGATCTATTATCTTCATATAAAACAACCGGCTTATTTATCAAAAAATTAAAATCGGTAATTAACTTTCGTAGCCAACAAGCCTCTGTAATAGCTAAACCTAAAGCGGCATACTCTGACTCCGTTGAGGAGATGGAGACATTTTATTGTTTCTTACTCATCCATGAAATGGTGCAATTGAACATTTTAAAAACAAAACCTGTAGTGGACTTCCTATCTGTCGTATCTCCTGCCCAATCCGAGTCGACAAACCCACTCAAAATATGTTCATTATTATCTGGTTTAAATATTAACGTTAAATTTAATGTACCCTTAATATACCTAAGTACCCTTTTTAATGCTTTATATAAATTTTCGTTGGCTTTATCTTGAAAACGACTTAAGAGGCTAATACTTTCACACAAATCTGGCCTAGAACCTAAAGCCGCATACATTAAACTTCCTATAATTTGCCTACAAATTTTCTGCATTTTAGGGTAACTTTCTTCGCTTTTTAATAATTTCAAATCTATATTGCAATCTAACGGTGTACTTATGCTATTACAATCTCGCATCTTAAATCTTTTTAAAACATTTTCTAAATAACCTTTTTGACATAATTCTGTAAAACCTTCTTTTAAATTTTGTTTAATTTTGATTCCTAAATATTCAGAAATAACTCCTAGATCTTTCATCTGAAAATTTTCATTTAACACAATCTTTAGATTATTTATGTCATTCTGATCAGTTCCTAAAATTAACAAATCATCAACGTACAATAGTATATAGAGCTTATTCCTTTCAGTACTTTTACAATACAAACAATAATCGTTTTGTGATCTGACAAAACCTTGACTTAACATTAAGGAATCAAATTTAAGATTCCAACACTTTGGAGATCTTTTCAATCCATATATAGACTTATTAAGTTTACATACAACATGATTATTTTGTTTATTCGTATCCGGTAATGACATATATACTTCTTCTTGTATATCACCATACAGAAAAGCACTGCGTACATCCATTTGGTGTATCGGCATTTTTAGCATGTTGCTAACTACCAACAAAATGCGAAAAGTTGTTAATTTTGCCACAGGTGCGTAGATGTCGTACATCGCTGCTTCATCCTCTTGTTGGAAGCCACGAGCTACTAATCTTGCTTTAAAATCACCTTCACTTTTCTTTTTGAAAACCCACTTAGACTCTATTACCTTCTTGTTCACAGGCCACGGCACTTCAGTCCATGTATTATTCTCACACAACACTTTTAGTTCTTTTTGCATAGCTTCTTTCCACTTTTCACTATTTTTGCTAGTTATAGCTTCTTGAAAAGTTGTTGGATCCTCTGTTTCAGTATAAAAACTCATTTCATAGTCTTCCGTCCAAACTGGTCTTCGTAATTCTCGTCTTTCTCTTCCAATTCGTCCATTGCCTTCTTCCATTTCCTCTTCACTCTCCTGGTCGTCTATATTTGAATTATTTTGATCATCACCACTTTCATCCAACTCCAACACTGTTACTTCCTCATTGATTTTAGGGTTCTCATCAGGTGTTAGATTGCTTTCACCACCACTGCTTGGTAAAACGACTATATCTCGGTGAAGCTCAACTCTATTCCTTTTAGGAAAAAATATTCTATATCCCTTCACTGAGTCTCCATATCCAACAAATACGCCCTCTTCACTTTTAGCATCTAATTTTCTTCGTTTCTCTTTTGGAATATGTATAGAAACAATTGAACCAAATTCTTTAAATATTTTCACATCGAAACTTTTGCCAAACCATAGCTTAAATGGAGTCTCGTTCTCAATAGAACTGCAGCTAGCCCTATTTAAAACAAATACTGCTGTATTCACTGCTTCTGCCCATAAATTTTTGTTCATCTTTCTGCTATGAAGTAAAGTTCTGGCTGCTTCCATGATTGTGCGCATTTCTCTTTCTGCTCTCCCATTTTGTTGTGGTGAATATGCGCAAGACCTTTGATGTACTATCCCTCTATTTTCCAGTAATTCCTTCAATGCATTGTTCATGAATTCCAATCCATTATCTGTTCTTAACTTTTTCACTTTATTTCCCGTCTGAGTTTCTATCAGTTTTAAAAACTTTTCAATATTTTGCGTTGCCTCTGACTTATTTTTGAGAAAATATACAAAGCGATAATTTGAGAAATCATCTTTTAGCAATAAAAAATATCTTGACTCACCCAATGATGGTACTTCCATGGGACCTTCTAGATCTCCATGAATTAATTCGCCTATTTTCTTGGCCCTTGATTCACTTCTAGGAAAAGACAATCTGTGTTGCTTTCCAATTAAACATTCTTTGCAAATTGGATTTGCATCATTCTCATAGTTTATGCCATTTACCTTTAGAATTTTCTTGACTTGTTCAAAGTTAATGTGTGCCAACTTACGATGCCAACTTATTAAACTTTCTACCATGGAACACTGTGATGATATTGCATTGACTGCAGCGGTAAAATTCATTCTATACAATCTTCCCTCTCTATGCGCCACTGCTCTTATTTCTCCATCTTTGTCTAACAACTCACACTTGTTCTTGTTTGCTTGCATCATTAAACCTTTGTCCAATGCAGTACTCAAAGAAAATAAATTTACATTAAGCTCAGGCACTAGCAAAACATTGCATAAATCAGTTCGTAACCATTCTTTGCCATTCCACGCTTGAACCTCAACCTTTCCTATACCTTGTACTTCTAAAATTGAGCCATTTCCTACCTTTACTTGCGTTTGTTCTTCTGGTTTCTTCAACTCCTTGAAATTTTCCCTTGTGTAACACATGTGCTCGGTTGCTCCACTATCTAACCACCAGTCATTTTTCTTACTTGATTCTTCAGTCAATAATGCAAACATGTCTTGACAATCTAAAATACTTGATATTCCCATTAGAGCCTGTGTTCTTGTATCATTTGCTGTCGACTTGCTGTATTTTTCTTCATTGTTCTCTTTGCTTTTTCTAAACCAACAATCTTTGATCAAATGTCCCTGCTTTTTACAGTAATTGCACGTTTTCTTGACTTCTTTTGACTTGAACTCCGGACAATTCCTCTTTAAATGCCCTGTTTTATTACACTTAAAACATTTCATTTCTCCTTGATGTTTTAACCCTTTATTTATTACTCTACTAGCTAGAGCTGACACTGTGTCGTTCTGTTTCTTGTTTCTTTCTTCCTCTATCAGTAGCCGAGACATTAATTCGGATAATGTTTGTTTGTCGGTTGGTGTTGACTCCCATGCAGATATAAAATGCTTTAAACCTTCTGGTAGAGACATTAAAATCTTCGTTATAGCCATTTTATCACTTATTTCTTCGCCCTGTTGTTTAAGGTTACCTTGAATTTCCTCGATTTGCGAAATAATTTCAGCAATACCTCCTTCTTCTTTGTATTCTATATTGAAAAATCTTTGCTGCAATAAATGCACACTTATCTGAGATTTATTCTCGTATATTGCTGCCAATTTTTTCCACATTTCCTCCGATGTATAGCACGCTAAAATATGTGTCAAATATTTATCTTCTATCCTACATACCAATTGCTCTTGTGCTTTTGCATCCTTTCGCTCCCACTCAGCTATTGCATTACTCTCTGTTTTTGGTTTAGGTACGTTTCCCATTACTATCTCGTAACAGCCTTTTGCTTTCAACACGATCTGGGTTTGAAACTTCCAAGTTGTCCAATTTTCTCCGTTAAATTTCGTTACTGGTACTATTTGCTCCGCCATTTTCGTTTTTGGTTAATTTCTTTCTTCGTTCAACAATCACCGAACAACGATCAACGATCCGCGATCTACAATCCCCAACACCGGGTATGTTCAAAACAATTCGTATTCCCGCGCTTTTTTTCACGCTTTCTTTCCCACGTTTTCGACGCTTCCCTAACTGTTATTTCCTAACCACGACTTTTTATTCACCTTTTTTTTTTTTTTTAACAAACTCGCGAGTCTGGGCCTATAACCTGTTGTTGTTAAGGTATTTAGGGAATATTTATAACACTGAATAACACGGAATATGAATTTATTAATTAACCAAAACTATATTAAATAGAACTTTAGACAACACTACTCATTCGTTACTTGTTACATACACGCCGTTACACTTACTGCCAACCTTAAAATACTAGTAATTTTATTGCACTACAATGGCAATATGCTTATACTAACAGACAGGATAGCCAATAATAGAATAGTAAAATACCCTAGTCAGCTGTAAAATTTTGTCACTAAAGGGCGTCTTGAGTTGATCACTCCGTATAAACATATAGAAACGTACTTAACGAGAGCATACGAAGAACTACGATCATTGTCATAGCCGCGCCTGAATTTAAAATTGCCATAACTAAAACTATAATTTTCAATTTTAATTGTAATTATTCTTAATTGATAAATGATAAGGAAGAAACAGATTATGATTATTAGGTAGTGAAAAATTTTACAATCTCAGAAATTATTAAAAACCGCTTTAAAAATGTAATCGCCACATTGTAAATTAAATGTAAGCAGTAAATAAATACGACCCATTGTTAGCAGACGTATCACATTGATGTGAATAAGGAAAATCGAAACATATCTAATTTTTTAAATATCGCGCAATATTTCGTAAGCAGAATGCATTTATAGTTTTATCTTTGGCCATACCTCTCCGGAGGGCGCTGTTGTAATACAAACATACAAACGTAATGAAATGTTTTTTCCCTTGTTGTCAAAGTGGTGTATGGTAAATAGATCCCCACCAGATGTCGCTTTAGTGTAGTGTTTATTAATTCCAAAAAATTAATTTATTTTCTTTTATTGAAAATCGGGTTTTATGTTTATTAATTCACAAAGATGGAAAAAAAGACTCCTTCTTTTATCATGAGTATCAATGAGCACGGCCAGAGCGTATATACGGATCAGTCAAATCCCTCAAAGAGGTACGCGGTTATTTTTGTTATTGTGGCTGTCAATCTAACCTATTTTGATTTTCTGCATTTCATAGCTACGTATTTGACGAAGACGGCAATTTAACCGATTACAATACTTCGGATAGAATGATACATAATATAAAACTAGAAGAACACTCTGTGAGTTATAACGACGATGCCAGCAATGAGGGAAATTTTAATTACAGTTCACAGCTGGGTGATCCATCACAGCTTGGTATGATAATGATAACCTTATTTTTAGTGTTGCGTAATTCCTAAATTTCTAGAAATAATTAACAGCTTAGACGAAGTTGGTGGGTTTGAGGATTCTCTAATGCAGGAGTTGGATTCAGGACTGATTAATATTGATACTGACACAGAAGATGATGTTATTACTCAACATATGGATATACGAGAACCTCTATCGAAGTTGAAGAAGTTGCTCGAGCAGAAATTAAATAAGCAATTTGCTAGTTATACATTTTCACTGCAGGGAGCCCAGGTGGTAAGTACATACATTCTTTACATAATAATATATAAAAAATTGACAGTTTTATGCAAACATTTATTTATTTTCAATTTGACACTTTGATTTGTTTATGCATTTAACCCCGCGTTTACATATTCGGGCTTGCAACTTGCCGCATCACTCGCGAGTGACATTCACACGTTCGTCTCCGCTACAATGGTAATGCCTGTTTACACATTCATGAATCGCCCTGAATGTTTGTCAGTGGTTCTCTCAGTGAATGACGTACGACATGAATTTGAAATGGCAATCTAAAATGTATGCTTTCCGTCTTTGAATACATTTTATATTCACAATACTTTGTTTATAAAGAAATAAAATAAAATAAACAACAGTATTGTTTTACCAATTTTTTGCAATTTCTCTATTTTTTCTATACAATTAGTTAATTGCTCGATATCGACAGTGTATGAAGAAAATGTAAAATAAAGAACACAAATGTATATACAGTGTCTCGTGTTTCACTTCGGTAGAGGAAAAACTTCTTTTTTGATGTTAAGACAAAAAGTCATTGTTTATAAAAACACCGGCTCATTAAAATCTCCAAAAAGTATGTAGTTGTTCAGATTTGATATACAGTATGTCTGAACAAGTCGGCAACAAATGGGAATTTTTTTTTTATTTTTAAAAAAAATTCATCATAAAAAGTTGTGCTGCACATGTAAATCAATAATCAAGAATAAAATTTGTTAAAATATCAATATTAAGCTTTTGAACAAAATGTCAGTTGAATGTGTTGTTATCAATTAAAAGTTGTGTCCAAGGTTAGATTCATGGCCTTCTGATAACAAATTAATGAATTATAAGATGAACAGAAACTGAATAACTTAGCATTTGTTGGATTATTTATTGCATAAGATCTTATCAAACGTATAATACTCGTTCCTCTTCGCAAATTTTTAATGGAAGAGGGGTTGGGAGATCCACGAACTTTGCTAGTCCCACAAGGTCTCTGGACCTGACCACAATAGACTTCTTGTTATGGGGGTACTTAAAGCAAAAGGCGTATCTTAAAAGACCATTTGATCATTTACAGAAAACAAATAGGAAAGCATGTGACGGTATATGTAACTCCGGCTGTTATTAGAAATGTAATAACAATTTTTTCTCAAGGAACCTGCTTAGATAGGGGCGGCGGATATGAAGAGGTACATGTGCAATTAGGAAAAAGTTATACTGTATTTTTTTTCTCATGTGGTATGTAATGTTGCATTTTGAAAATAAATGGTTCTAATTTAGGTATTTATTCTTGATAATTCTTGCAAAACCGAGTAAAAGTTCATGAAATTTCCTATGAGAAGATGAGTGATATAATCAAAAAATGCATTTATTCTTAATTTAATTTGTGATTTACCTTAAGAGGCGGCTAAAACATTGCAGAGAGCGCTCGGTCGGTAACATATTGAAATTCAAAGCTTTTAGCTTTATTGAACATTGAATTAAATATCCTCGAAATGAAAATGCATGAATGTGTGTCCTTGATTGAAATGGCCTATTATCGTGATATAATTATTATTCCACCATATAACCATTATAACCATTGCAATCCGCTCTGCAATGTACTTCATAATGATACAACGATGAAGTGAAAATATGCACTTGTTTTAGGAAAAGCTTTGAAAATCGTATTAATTTTTTTTGTTAATAGTTTCTAGACGAGTCACCTAAAAAACCTTTGGCAATTGTCCGTACGATGGCGCTGGCAACAAATATGAATTTTAATAGCTTTTAATTTAAAAATAAACAAAAGTATATGTAGATAGCACAGTTTATTACGTATGCTTAGGCGAATAAAATTAAATATGGTGTAATTAACACAGATCTTGCCGGTTTTTTTTTTTAATCAATTTGCACAACTTTTTTTACAAGTTGAGTAAAGTTAAAACAAAGAGGTAACAATTAAAGCAAATATTTATTCTCGAATTCAGAAATATGCAATACAACAAATAAAAATAGAAGAAAACATAAAAAAAGTAGTTTAAATCAATAAACGTAAAAGATACTACTCCAAAAATAATATTCAATTAATAACAATAAAAATAAATTAATAATGTAAGCAATCTTTTAAAGTACATAAAACAAGAAATAATTCTCATACAGACGAATGAAATCTTTGGAAAAAAAAATGGTAAATTTTGTTTATTAATTCACTGACATTTTTCCATAAAACTTAAATGTACGCTCTAAATGGTAAACTAAACCAGATGACATTAATTCCTCTTTTAATCAGATACTTTGCTGACCTATGACAATGCAATAACGCAGAATATATATTTTCAGCATTTCAGCATCGATATTCCCTTAGAACCTTTCCGTAATTTTTAATTAGGTGGTTAACACACTCAACTTTCTGTACTTGTAACCCGTATTCTACTTCTTTCTGTATTTTGCTGTACACGCTGGCATTTCCATCCGCAATTAGCTGCATTATTCCATGCATGTTCACGCTCTGTTTAAATCACTCGAACTATGATATCAGCTTCCATTGCACTGGAAGAACGATTCCACTTGGTCTTAATAATCTAAAGGTACGTGTGTGATTATATTGTACTTTTAATGTTGTGGAAAGAATATGATGAATATCTGCAATACGTTTTCCACTCAATAGAGGCTTTGGATCTTCATTGTTATCCTCCTAAAAATATTATTATGGGTAACAATTGAATATTCCGAATACTTAATTGACACAATATTCACAACAATTGTTAAGAAAAAAATTTTGTTTTGAATATTTTTTCAACCTTAACCCAATCAACATATACTTTTAATGTTGTTACCTTTCATATTCATTTTTATTGTCCCACGGATCATTAGATTCTCTTGTAGGCTCAACATTAGGGTGACCGCAAAAAATCGATGTCGGAATTTCGTTCGTCTGAACCCCACAAAACGATTGTCCTTTCCAGATATTGAGATAGCCGAAATTTGAGCTCGATTAAACGACGTTAACCCGTGCCGCTCGTCGCTCAAAGTTTGAAAAAATCCTAATTTTTGGCAAAAATGCTGACATATGGCGCCATAACTCCAGAACGGTAAATAGTAGAAACACGCCCAATATCTCAAAAGAAAGCTTATGTTCTTCAAAATTTATATTTTATACATAATTGTTGTAATTTTAAGTCAAACCGAGTTACAACAACCTTTAGCCCCAAAAACGTGACCTGATACAAGTAGGAGCATACTTCGTATATTTTGTTATTAAATGATAAATTTTGCTTTTTTTGCATATTTTTGAGTTTAAATCAGAAATATAATAAAACAACAAGTAACACTGGTAAGTTTCACGGCATTTTTTATTTTAAAATATAAAAATCAGGTATATAATACATACAAAATAGGCACAAAAAAGATACATCTATTCTAGAGGTTTTGTTAAACTAGTTTTTGAAACGTCAGGATATAATGCTCGGCATTTGCTAACAACTTGCAGGACATATTGTTTTTGTTCTTCATCTTTAGTCAGAAGGTTGTTAAAGTCGGTTATTAATTAATTTTAAATTTATTAATTAGTTATTAGAAGGCTATTCTTGATAATTGATTACATCTGAAGCACAACTGTTTATGAAGAAATTTTTTTTTTTAATTAAACATAAAAATTAAATTCCCGTTGCCAACTTTTTCAGACAAGCTGTATATCAAACCTGAACAATTGCATACTTTTTGGAGATTTTAACATAAGCAGGTGTTTTTATAAAGAATTACTTTTTGTCTTAAAATTTTTTCCTCTTCCGAAGTGAAACGCGGGGCACACTGCATATCCATACATAAAGTAGCATAAATACAAAACATTAAATGTTTTACAATCACACCAACCAATCAACCATCCGGGATATAATATCTCTCAACAAATTTTCTTCAATAATAATGTGCATAAGGAATATTGATATTGTATTAATGCCGACCAGTATCGGTATTGTTTGAATTTATAATTTTATTTCTATACAATTTTGTAGTAATTCACTAGTTGTAAATGACAATATTTTCATCCATTTTGATGAAAAAAGAATTTTTACTTTAAAATTTGTAATTGAAAGTAGTAGCAAAATATTTCAAATATTGGAGCAACTTGAAAACGCTATACCATTGGCAAACGAGATTACGATGTTCAGGCTGTCCTACCGCAGACTGGGTCTTTGATTACAGCTCTATTTCTCATTTTAGAAAGAAACCTTTTCTACGAGAAAGTTATAGAGTCCAATGCTGCATCACTTAAAAATATTTTTGATTATACAGAGTGTCCCAGAAGTAGGCTAATAGATACTTCGTTATTTTAAGTGGAATAGCCTATATATTATTTCATTTCTCAATTCTTCGCAGAAAAATAACATGACTACTATATGTCTATCGTTAATAACAGCGTTGTTTTTTACTCTTGTCAAAAGTGCTTCCGATGCAAGGCGGTCTATATTTGGATTTGTTTTATACATTCATATTTTAAATACCATACATACATTTTTAGTCTGATTCAACATTTAAATTAAAATCGATGTAATTGTATACAGGTGTCTACTATAGTCCTGAACATTTGCTTAACTTTAATCCAAGGTAACTGGATTTTTTTTTAAATAGCACCCTATATTTTTACTTCTGCTATATTAACCCTTACTTAAAGCCCTTTCAATTCATACTAAACATTTATGATTCCTCATGCAAGATTTCATAGTTTCAAGTTTTAAAAAAAAGAAGAAAAATTTTATGTCATTTATATATGATCAGAAATTATAGAACATATTTTTCGTAGGCCAAGGTAATTGTTTCGCCATAATTAAACGTCAAAATTTTTGAATTTTAGGCAGAGGATTGCGATAAAGTACAATGGATTTATGAGTGTAAATCGTTTTAATGTGGTTTTAACGTGTTATATACATAACCGGTGCATAATTAGTACGCTATTTTATTACGTGACATCTCTAGAGTGTCAGCGGGAGATACTATTAGGAGTTGCCAACATTAGAAAAGTTTCTTACATGTTGCGGTGTTACTCACTTCACACTCCTCCTTAACACCGCAATATTGGAAGTATACAAATTTAAAAAAGGAAATTAATCCCATGTTATTAACAAAGTACATAGAGCAAACATATAGCAATTTAAATATAACACATACATAAATTTTACAAAAATATTACATCTCAAAAGTAGGTACATGTAAATCTGTATAAAACCCAATAAATAAAAGAAAGAGGTACAACTTAACAAATATTTATTTTCATTAAATCGCGAAAGTATACAAACTTCTTAAAGTCAACAGCTTTTGTGAGCGTATCAGCTCGTTGTTCAGTTGTGGGAATGTATTTTAAAATGACAGTTTTGTTCTGGATCTTTTCTTTAATAAAATGATACTTCGTGTCAACATGCTTGGTGCGTTTATTGTTTTCACCATTTTTGGCTAAATGAATACATGACATATTGTCTTCGTACATTATTATAGGTTGGTCAACATACAAAATATCTTTGACAATTCCTTTTATAAGGATCGATTCGCATATTGCAGTAGTCAAGGCTTTATATTCAGCTTCAGTACTACTCAAAGATACGGTACTCTGCTTACGAGTTCCCCAAGAGACGATGTTGTTGAACACGGATACGAAAAATCCCGTTATGGACGTACGATCGTCAAAATCATTAGCCCAGTCGGCATCTACGTAGGTATTAATAATTTGGGAACCGGATATGCTACGTGTAAAAATCAACCCGAGGCGAGGAGTATTTTTCTGGTATCTCAGAACTCGTTTTAAGTGAATCCAATGTTCATGTTTGGCAAAATCTTGGAACCTACTAAAGTAATTTAGTGCAAAGCAAATGTCTGGTCGAGAACCTATCATAAGATACATTAAACAACCTACTAATTGGCGATAGGGTTCATTGGTTTTCTCGTCTTCAGATTTTGCTTTAGTCAATTTCAAATTTTTCTCAATCGGAGTGTTTACTTCCTTACAGTCTCGCATCTGAAATTTCAGCAACAATTGTTGAATGTACCCGGATTGGTGTATTTTCAAGATCCCTTTACTTCTATCGCGGCTAATTTTCAAAATTTTGATTCAACTTTAATTTGAAGCTTTCAATTTCATTAGAATTATCGCTAATCAAAATTAAATCGTCAACATAAATGAAACAATAAAGTTTGAAGTTTGCAGTTAATTTAAAATAAAGACATGAATCATGAAATGAGCGATTAAAATTATTTTTCATCATTAATTCGTCAAATTTTTCATACCAATTTTTCGGGGATTGTTTTAAACCATAAATAGAGCGATTCATTTTACAAACATATTTCTTTTCAGCTAGTTCTTCTGGCAAATTCATATAAATTTCTTCTTTGAAATCTCCATGTAAAAAGGCTGTCTTCACATCCATTTGAACCATTTCGTGGTCAAATTCATTGGCAATGGACATCAAGGTGCGGAATGTAGACAATTTGCCCACTGGTGAGTACGTATCGGCGTAGTTTGAGGACTGGTAACCTTTAGCTACAAGCCTAGCCTTGTACTTTTTCTCGCCTGTTACTTCATTATTTTTGATACGAAAAACCCAACGGCTGTCAACAATTTCCTGGTTTTTAGGCCACTCCACTCGTGTCCACGTTTTGTTATCGTTCAAGGACAGAAGCTCCTCCTTGATTGCAGCTTCCCAGAGGTGTTCATCCTCTCTTCCACGAATGTCTCTTCTTGTTTTAGGAACATCAGAAACCCACTCGGCTGCGCTGAACGCATACTGCGCCGAAGTGTCGTAGTCTTTATGCCAGTTTGGAGGTTTTCTCTCACGTTTTGGAATTACCTCTTCATTTGGTTTTTCATCTTGCTGTATAGGGTCTTTTTGAACAATTTCCGAGTTGTCTCTTTCCGTATCGATTACTTCCGAGACAATTTCCTCATTTTTCTCGCTGTCGGCAGCAGGATTGGCAGAATTCAGCTGTTTTCCAGGTAATGATTCGTCGAAAACTACATGTCGGGATCGAATAATTTTTCTGGCATCAGAGTCCCATAAACGAAAACCATTAGTTGTGTAACCAACAAAAATCATCTTTTTGGATTTCTCATCAAACTTGCTACCTCTTTTCTCGGATGGAATTAGATCATAAGCATTACAACCAAAGGTTTTCAACTTTGCATAATTTGGTTTTTCGCCTAACCATCTTTCTGCGGGGATTATACTGTCAACAGTCGGAATTCGATTGATTATATAGGCAGGCAGTGTATATTGCCTCGCCCCATAATTCGTGATTTAGGGAATATTCGGCAATTAATGTCCTGGCTTTCTCAACGAGAGAGAGTCCGATTCAATTTCTCACTTTTACCATTTTGAAATGGACAATAGGGAACAGTATTTTCTACCCTAATTCCTTCTGTTTCGCAGAAATCTAATAGTTCATTGTTCATGTATTCAGTGCCGTTATCGCACCTTAGCCGCCTAATTTTTGAATTAAATTGAGCAGTCATTTTTGTTGCAAAGTGCTTGAAGTGTTGAGGCACTTTTTACGTTCTAACAAATAAACATGAGTAAATTTCGAAAAATCGTCATGAAAGGTTAAAATATATCGTTTGCCATCATGTGTTGGAGGATTTATAGGCCCACACACGTCTGAATGAATGAATTCTAATGGTCGACTTGTTTTACCATCGTACCTAGCACAATAATCCTTAGTTTGTATACCTTTAACGCAAGGTTAACAGAAAATTTCCTCATTTTTACCGAGATTTTCATCAATGCTAATTAAATTTTTGTCAAGCATAACTTTTAATTTTCCGGCGGATGCATGACCCAACCTACGATGCCAAAGCATTCGATCATTAGAAATTGAATATGCCTTAAGAGCTGAACTTTTATCAAGCTTAACTTGAAAAGTTATTTTTAACATCATACCTCTTTTATGTCCTTCCAGAAAAATCTGCTTTTTCTTGTCAAGTACAAAAACCTTAGAGTCTTTAAAAATTATTCCTAAACCGGAATTTACCATTTTTGGAACAGATAAAAGGTTACATCTTAAAGGTATAAACAATACATTTATAAGTTTACGAAGTGTGCCTTTCTTGATAGCGACCAATGACTCTCCTTCCTTGGCCACTCGGATAACGATGGGGTCCTGAAGCTCTTCTACGTCCGTCAGGTAGGTGTCGTCATTGATGAGATGGTCACTGATCCTGAGTCGACTAGGAATTCCACAGTTGGTCCAGATCCATCTTCAATCTCTTTTCCAGAATTTTTTCTTGAATATTCTGAGTTGCAGGCAAAAGCAATTTCTTCATTTTCCACAGCTTCGACATGAGCACTACTGGAGGTAGTAGAGCGGTGAGCAGTAGCAGATGGTGTGGATTTTGTATCCGAGTCCGCAATCCACCTGGTTTCGATGGATCATTTGGATTGTTTTGAGGACACTCACTTCTTTTGTGACCAATTTCATGACATTTGTAGCATCTGTATGGGAATGTATTCGTATTATTACTCTTCTTACCTTGAAATTTTCCACGTCCACGTTGTCCCATGAAAGCAGACGGTGTACTGTCATGCCCTTGTTTCCGTTGCCGTGATTCGTCTAATAACAATTTGTTCTTCACAAAGTGTATGTCAATTTCCTGTTCATTTGAGAACATTATATCTAGAGATGCAGTCACTGAATTATAAGAACGAGGCATTCCACCTAGAAGTATGGCAACAATTTCTCGCTCAGTTAGATTCAAACCAGCATTTGCAAGATCGGTTATAACTCTGTCAAATTCCTCAAAGTACTCATTCAATGAGCCACTTTTAAATCTCATATTATTTAGTTTGCTTTTACACCTTAATTTGCTCAGACAGGCCTGAACGTGCATATGTTCTTTCAAGTGAGTTACTCACTTCACAAAATTGTCAAAAAATAATTTTGTATATGTATACCTTTTCCTTCTTAAATCTCATTGTTTGTTTATTTATTTTCTTATACATTTTGTTATATACTTCAAAATATGCACCGTAACCATTTATGTCATTTTCCTAATTACATATATTTATATCTATTTATATTCCTGCTTTACACAATTTTCAAATTTTACATTATGTGAATGTGGAGGAAATTGTCTTTTGGCTTCAAAAATACATAGGCAACGGTGTCCAAGAATGGAATTTTTTTAATGTTAAACATAGATTTCAAAGAATATGTGCGGTTTAATAAACGTTATCATCATATTAATGAAGATATTGAGTTCGATGTTTTTGCTTTTTTTTCTGGTTGTACAGCCAAGTGTGAGCACGAGGCATATCAGCAAAAACGCTGAAGTGTGCCTAAGAGCACTGTTCAAAGGATTTTACGGAAATATAAATATCACCCTCATCACGCATTTATCCATCAGCGTCTTACATATGATGATTACGGAAGGAGAATAAGATTTTGTGAGTGATGAATAGAAGCTGGTTTCCAGAGTAGTAGTGTATCGAACAGAAAGAACGCTCACGTTTGTGCACAAGTCAACCCTAGATCTGTAGCAACACGTGCAGTACAAGGTAGATAGAAAATAAATGTATGAAGAGGAATTGTTGGATTGTGGGTCCCTTTTTCTTCGAGAATGATTTAAACGCAGAGCCTATTTTTATCGGTTTCACCAGAGTTGCTGCAAAAAGTAACCCAAATTTGCAAAAGGGGATAGAAATATCTTTGAGAGAAAGACGACATATTTTTGAAGATCCCCTTTAAAATCTAATAATTAATTTAATGATGTATTTTTTTAATGTTTGCTTTTTATTTATTTTAACGGGTTTTGAATATACACTACCGTTCATATATTTGGGGACGACTAAGAAAAACTCGAAAAAACAA
Organism: Cetonia aurata; assembly: GCA_949128085.1. NCBI lineage: Eukaryota > Metazoa > Arthropoda > Insecta > Coleoptera > Scarabaeidae > Cetonia > Cetonia aurata. The sequence continues at coordinate 20,065,175 of OX421889.1, forward strand.
ACAAAATTGAAATATTAACAATCAATTGTTTTATATGAGAGGGTATACATTTCTACATACATATATTTACATAATTTACAATAGTATTATCTTCTATCTCATAAATTACAAATAACCGTTTTTATTCTAATTAAAAAAAACCTGTATGATTTAATCGTCCCTAAATATATGAACGGTAGTGTATATATATATTTTTAAGTAATTTTATATAATCACAGCGTTAAATGCCATTCAATTTCTCAGTTTTTCAAAAAAACGTGTTACTAGTTTTAAATTATAACCCAATGCCGACGTATCTTTGCTAATCCACAGCTTTATTCCTTTGTTTAGCGCTTATATACCAAAGCGACTTGAAAATTAACGAAAAATTTATTGGTTTTATTCAAAATCATTAATTAACTATCAAATCCTACAGGAGGAATCATAAATGTTCAGTATGGATTGAAAAAGCTTTGGGTAAGGGTTAATTTAACACAAGTAATAATATAGGGTACTATTTAAAAAAATCAAGTTAAAGGATTAAAACAAATTTTCAGGACTATAGTGGACACCTGTATACAATTACATCGATTTCAATTTCAACGTTGAATCAGACTAAGTATGTATGGTTTGCATCGGAACCACTTGACAAAAGAGTAAATAACAACGTCGATATTAAAGATAGACATATAGTAGTTTGTATGAAGTCATGTTATTTTTCTGCGAAGAATTGAAAAATAAAATAATATACAGTGACCGGCAGAAAGTGCGCAGCATATGGGAAAATGGTTTACCTTTGAATATAGCAAAATTATTTTATTGCATCATATCTCGGCATGACTTGAGACCAAAATAGCACTCGCGATTTCTGCCGAAACTCTCATCGTATACGAGGGAGAGTCAAAAATACAAAATTACGCTAAGAGTAAAGTACCCCATGTTTAACATTAGACTTTTCTTTAGCTTTGTTCCATCTGAACTCGCAAACTGTCAGATGGACGTCAGACACATGCGCATTACTTAATCTGTTAGACATAAAGGTGTTAATTGCAAGGTACTTACTCAATGCGCATGCCTCTGACGTACATCTGACAGTTTGCGAGCATGATGGAACAAAGCTTTTATTAATAGTTCTTTGGTTTTAAAAATTAAAGTAAAATATCGAGTTTCATTCACTTTTGATGAAAAATTTCAGTTTACTGTTTATTCTGAATTACCCTGTATAAGAAATTGAGCGCGCTCATACAATACGCAAATCTTACTCTCTGTAGACATCGTAACAGAAAACCATAAATAATACGTCGCAAAAGTCAGCTACAAAAATAATATAGCTCTTGAAAATAAAAATTCAAGAATGTGAAATAATTTTGCTGCACACCATATTTTACGTTTTCAGAAGTCAAAAAATTTTATTTAACTGAAATTGTGTGATTCATTTTAACTTAATCATCTTTAAAATTGTAATATTTTTTCATAAAATTAGCAACACTTCTTTTTATTCAGGTTTTAATAATAATAATAATAGTAAAGATACATAATAGTAGGAAATAAAACTCAAAATACATTAACAAAATCGTAAACAAAAATATTTATTTACAAGTACATTATTTTTCTACGTGAGCTCCCCCATTCTCTATACATTTCATTGTCCTGTTGTTAAATTCTTGTGCTACGTTTCTTAAAAAAACCGGATTAATTTGAACGACACACTGCCTAATCGTATTTTCTAAATGGTCCAGATTTCTAAATGGTCGATGTTTGTATACTTGGTTCTTTAAGTACCCCAGAGAAAGAAATCCATTGGGGTAATGTCAGGCGATCTTGCAGGCCAGTGATTTTCTGAAAACTCTCTTCTTCTTCTCTTACTTGCAATGTAGAATGGATGGAAGCACCATCTTGTTGAAAATACATATTCGATCGTAGATTTAAAGGCATATCATCTAGGAACTCGCTAAATTCATTCTGCAAGAATTGTAAATATCTATCTGCATTTAAATTTTGCCGGAAAAAATATGGTCCAAGTATTTGAGTATTCAATATACCACACCAAACGTTTGTTTTAAATGAATATTGGCTTTTACATTCAATTGTAAAATTAGGATTTTGATTAGCCCACCACCTACAATTTTGAGAACTTACTACGCCGTTGCTTGTGAAGGTTGCTTCGTCAGTAAATAATATTTGACTTCCAAAATGGGGATTACCTTCCTTCTTGCCTTGGAACCAAAAACAAAAGTCAATTCTAGCATCTAGATCTCTTTGTTGAAGAGTATGGGTGAATTTTGGTTTATATGGTAAGTACTTGTTTTTTTTTAAGAATTCTTCTAATCGATTTTTCGGAAATACCTAATACTTCTTCTCTTTCAGACAATGGCATAGTAGGAACTTCATTTACTGACAATAACACATTTAAACTATTTTCTTCATTAGTTACACTTTTCTCATGGGGTTGCTTGTATTTACTTTCCACCGAACCAGTCTGTTTAAATTTGTTCACAATTCGGCATACAGTAGAATCGTGAATATTTTTATTGTGTCTATTGTTAAAAATATTTGCTGTTTCGCGATAGCTATAGTAATTTTCACCACGAATTAGAACTATTTCTACCTTTTCTTGTACCGATAACCTTTCCGCTTCCATTTTTATAGCAAAACTAAATGTCTAAATGACATTTATTGAATTAAGTTCATGTTTTTTAAAATCAAACACATGCAGTACGAAAAAACATCTGTCGAGGATTATGCTGAGACTTTTTTATTTTTGTCGCTCTTTCTCGTCAAGCGTTTATTATTAAAACCTGAATAAAAAGAAGTGTTGCTAATTTTATGAAAAAATATTACAATTTTAAAGATGATTAAGTTAAAATGAATCACACAATTTCAGTTAAATAAAATTTTTTGACTTCTGAAAACGTAAAATATGGTGTGCAGCAAAATTATTTCACATTCTTGAATTTTTATTTTCAAGAGCTATATTATTTTTGTAGCTGACTTTTGCGACGTATTATTTATGGTTTTCTGTTACGATGTCTACAGAGAGTAAGATTTGCGTATTGTATGAGCGCGCTCAATTTGGTGAACCTTACGGTTGCTTTATTCACTTAATATTTAAACAAAACTAACGAGTAAACTTGTAAACTATGTATTTAATGGTATAACAACTTGTCGTATGCGTTACTGATACTGTTCTCTATTTTTAGCGCGAAAAAGCGCGGAAGGGTGGGAAAAAACGCGCGAAAATACAAATAAAACACAAAACTAAACTACGACACACCATCCCGCCCGCCTTGAAAGGCTCAGCTTTCAATCAGTTACAATATAGAACAAAAATAACTTAAAGTTCTATGGGTAAAATACACACTCTTGTAACACTACGCTTGTATCTACCACTCGCAGTTTCAACATCAACTACGCGCACTACACCATCTTTCCCTGGGTAGATCTCCGCTACTCTTCCTAGTCTCCACTGCGAAACGGGTAGGTTATCCTCCTTCAGCAAGACCAAGGAACCAATCTGGGGTGTTTCGACAGGCTCGGTTTTCCATTTTCTTCTCTGCTGCAAGGATGCTAAATACTCGGATGACCATCTCTTCCAGAAATGGCGAACTATCATCTGCAATCTTTCATACATTTTTAAACGATTTAGAGAGGTATTAATATCAATGTCTTTCTCTGGCAAAGCCATTAAACTGTCACCTATAAGGAAATGAGCAGGGGTAATGGCAGAGAAATCGCTTGGATCAGAGGAAAGCTGGGTTAAGGGTCTAGAGTTTAATATACTTTCGATTTGACACAATATCGTCGTTAATTGTTCACAGGTCAAGTGCGCGTTACCTATTACCTTCAATAAATGGCTCTTAATGCATTTAATGTTTGATTCCCACAAACCTCCGAAGTGGGGTGCTCTAGGTGGTATAAAAGACCATGTTATCTCATTTTGCAGTAAGAAATCTCTTACTTCGCGCTCCTTTACCATAGTTCTTATCCAGGCATAAATTTTCCGCAATTCTCTATCTGCACCAACAAAATTCGTGCCATTGTCACTATGTATGTGGCTACACAGACTTCGTCTGGCGACAAATCGTTTAAGAGCATTCAAAAAAGTTTGGGTGCTTAAATCTCCAACTAATTCAATGTGTACTGCCTTAGTCACAAAACATATGAATAGGCATACATATGATTTGACTAGCTTTCGTGTTCGTGTGAGACTAGCTTTAACATGCAAGGGGCCGGGAAAGTCAATACCAACCGAATTAAACGGTCGTGTTGGAGTTAATCTTTCCCTTGGTAAGTCTGCCATTTTTGGGAATGTACAAGTCGGACGAGTCTTATAACATTTTATGCATTTATGAATAATCCTTTTTACGGTACCCTTTCCGTTTATGGGCCAAAATTTATTCCGTACCGCCGCCAAAACAAGTTGCGGACCAGCATGTAGGTACCTTACATGCTCATATTCGATTATTCGTTCAGTAAGCTTATGATTTGATGGTAAAAGAACAGGATGTTTTCTTTCATAAGGTTCTAACGAATTTTTTATTCTACCACCAACTCTCAATAATCCATCAGCGTCTATAAAGGGGTTTAATGCTAGTATTCTACTAGCCTTAGGTATTGGTCGCGATTGTAATAAACAGTTTATTTCTGCTGCAAATGCAGAAGATTGACATAACTGTACGAGTTTATTTAACGCCATTTTCAATTCATTGAGTGTCAGATCGCCTGTAATTTTCTTATCCTTGTTTTTCTTCGCGTTATGGATAAATCTTAATATTGTTACGGTCAGGCGTGGTGTGCGGTGCGAACGCGCTGTGTGCTACACCTGATGTAACTTGGTAAAAAGAGCGGTACACACGAGTACGACGCTTGGAGTCGCTGTAATGATTAATAAAACAAAGAAAGATCCAAAACGTAACGATAACTTTATTGTAATAATAAAAAAAAAGAAAAAAAGAAAAAACTGGCCACGTGGTTGCTGATTTTCGAGGTTAAGATTAATGTAAAAGAAAGCAACACGTGTTTGCTGTATTCGGATATCAAAATTAAGACAAAAGAAGCACGTGGTAGCCGAATTTCTGAGATTAATTTAAATGTGACGCAATTAATCCGTTTCTATAAGTAAATATGTAAATGACTGCTAGTGCGAGAGCAAAGTTACTGGCAATTACAAGTTAAAAGTATATAAATAGCACAGTAATGAAATACAATAAAAGAGAGCAATTGATACGTTTTGAATAGTAGTAGGGGAGAGTATGGAACAGTGGCCATCTTTATATAAAAAATTCAATAAAAACCTGAATTAACGGTTGTTATGAAATCCGATACCTGCACACAAAAAATAGTACATTTGCCGTTACATTATTACATTTTTTAACAGGAAATGTAAAATTTTAGCAGAAATATTAGAGCTTTAAAAATATGTGTAAAAGTGGCCACTGTACCTACGGCAATGGTACAGTGGACACTAGGGTATGGTACTATGGCCAGTACTGTTTAGGAAACGTTAAAAAGTAAAAAGAAGAACATAAGTTATAGAACAGGGATTTATTTTGTAAAAGAAAATTTTTGTGACAAAAATGCTATTTAATGATACTTTAAAAACAACTTAAACTTATTTACCAAACTATTTATATTAATGAGCAAAAGCTAACAAACATTATAGAGAGATAAGCTTATGGGAAAAGAGAAAAGATTTGCTGTTCTACTAGTGCCGCCGAATTTTACAGGTTGGGATAAATGAAGCACAATGTCATCAACTGGAACTATAGCTGTATCAGGCACATCGGGATATGTAAAATTACTACCGTGACGTCTCAAAAATGTTACACTGAATTCATTAGTGTCTTTTAAAATTTCCGTAACGCGACCCACATAATATTTTAAACTTTTCTTTGTTGCAAACTTTACAAGAACAAAAGAGTTTACACCTGTGTCGGCTATATTATTTGTGATAGGTTCGTCATTTTCATCCGATTCAGAAAACAGGTCCACATCATCAGAGTCTACTGTCAATTCAACATCTACATCGCTGTCACTCGAGCTTATTTCAGGGCCTTTATATTTGGTTTGCTTTTTCGCTGTTGTTGCAAGATCCACTAAACAGTCCGTAACATTCCTTTTCACAGTAGTCTGTTTTCGTAGACTAGACATTCTAACTTGTTTAGACTGTTCTTCTTCTTCGAGTCTTTTTAGGATCGGTGTGCTAGTTAATATTTCTGTTTTCTTTTTTTTTCTCTGTCGGCTTTTCACTGAATTCGAAACGGCAGTAGGAAATGGCTTCAAAACAATAGGAGAAATAAACTGCTTTTCCGGAGTTCTGCTTCGTAGAGTTGCAGATGTTGATGGCAAATCCTCAAACAAACGTTCGATTGTAGATTGGTCATTCATTACCGTTGTTTGCACATCAGTAACAGATGCTGCGATAAAATCTTCATCGTCAAAAATGGTGCTATTAAATGGGTGTATTCCTGTTGACCGAAACCCTGAAATACAGTTTCGAGGTGTGAAAGCTAATGGATAAGATTCCCCTAAAATTTCTGCGATTTCGTAAATGGTAACTCTTTTCCCTGGATTGTTAAGTAACCACGTTTGGCAGCCTTGATTATAAAATTTTTTTAAGGGAAAATAAACGGTTCTGTCCAGTGGCTGAAGTCTATGACTGGTGTGTGGTGGCAGTGTTAATAATATTATATTATTCTCTTTCGCTAACTTTATAGTGTTGAGTGAAATGTGAGCTTCATGATTGTCCATGATCAATAAGACTGGCGATTCGGGCGTTGGTCTGGCGTGCTTTATAAAATGGTTCAACCACTGGACAAAAATGTCGGCAGTCATCCAACCTGATGGTGACGCTGTACCAATAGTTCCAGGTGGTGCATTTTTTATCATATAATCCTTGAAATGTTTTCTCGGGAAAATTAAAAGTGGCGGTATATTATTTCCAATGGCGTTAATACAACCACACATGGTAACTAAAGTTCCCCGTTCGCTTGATGTTACACTACCAACTTGTTTTTGTCCTTTCCTTGCTAGAACCTTTCCTGTTTCTTGCACGGTAGTTAGGGCTGTTTCGTCGACATTATATACCTGTTCGGGTCCTAAATTATACTTTTCGTAAATTTGCCGAAGATTATTAAAAAAAATTTGCACTACTGGTTTATTAAATCCCATAGCTCTACCCAAAGATGTGGCTTCAGCCGACCTTATAGACAGTTCTTTTCGCCGCTTCATAAAGCCGTTGAACCACAATCGTCCAGCAGTGCAATTTTCTTTCCATGAGTCGGGTATTTTTTTTCCATTGGCCACTGCTAAGTCGTACGCTAACTTTCGTGCGCACTTAGGACTCATACCATGATGCAGTTTTGCCATACTCTGAAAATAATCACTAAGAATATGCTCTTCATTGGATGAAAATATTTGATTAACTCTGTAATTTGGAGTTAAACTTGGCGCCCCTTCTAAAATTGGTGAGTCCCAGTCAATTTCTTCTCGTGTATCGTTACACTTCTTAATATAACGCCTTAGTGTGGTACGTGGTATGTTATATCTTATAGACGCTGCTTTAACTGATAATCCAGCTTTTATTACATCGCGAATTGCACTGCACATAGTTACTGACGAAGTTTTTCCTATATGAACATTTGTAATCTTTCGGCGTGGCATTGTCTTGAGTAATATCTGAAATAAATACAAATTTAAAGTAAAATATACTACATAAATATTTTTCTAATGAAGGTACAGTGGTCACCCCTAATTTATCTATGAGACTAGTGACCACTGTACCTACTTTTAACATGGCCACTGTACCATCAAGCACATGTTTAAGAAAAAGCTAGGCAGAAACAAAATTTAGCATATGCTATGATAATATTATTATGCTAATAAATACTTACCTGTAGTAGGAATAAGCTGTCAAGACTAATTCACATGAATGTTTATTAACTTAATCACTAACAAAAAGTTTACCAGCTTGCTGTATTTTACTACAAGCGCATAATTTTAGGTTAGATTTATTTTAGAGAAGAAATCTTAGCATTCGTACATATAACTTTGTTAATCTACTCAGTGTCTGGTAGGCACACTCTGCACTAGATGGCAGCACCTAGTCTATATAAATAAGAAAGTAGTGAGAGGGTGACCACTGTTCCTGCATGGCCACTGTTCCAGACCCTCCCCTACTTAGCTGTAGCGTGAAGCTGAGTTCGACGCTTTTGTGTGTATGCTGCTGTTCCGTGGCTTTCGGTGTTTCGAGTCAAAAGGATCGTTGCGACGGCGGAATTAACTGAAGAGGACAGAGTGTACTGAGCTCTAGCTTGAAACAAAGGGGGTTTCGGAAGCTGCGGGGAGCACGTGGCATCTGTGTTTTCGAGTCAAGACGAGTACGTCACACGGCAAATTAACTGAACGCGAACCGACGACCAGAGAGACAGAGGGTGCGTTTTTCGTGCACATCCCTTTTAAAGGCTCGGTAAGTAGGTACAAAAAAAGGGATGAACCAATGGCAGTCCAGTGATGCACAAAGGATCATAAAAGAACCGAAGCGTCTAAGAAGTTGGCGCGTAAATGAATGAATTTAAAATAAGCAAGTTTAAATTCCGTGGCGCGTAAGTTGCATACTCCCGCGCGAAAAGGAACCGCTAAGTGACGTAACGGTTTTTCTAAAGTTGTAATTGCAATTGCCAGATCAAAAGTGAAGAGAATGAATTTAAATTTTGCCTTCAAAATAACGTTTATATCGCTGATGTTGTCTATGATTAAAAAAGCGAAATGAATTATTGAAATTAATGTCATTTTCGGTTCAATGCAAAGTGTAACAATATAAATGCCGTAACTCGATGTAATTTCGTAAAATTGCTAAATTTCTCAAAAATAGATTGATCATTATAGGAAGTAAATGCTAACTGAATTGGCTTTCTTCTTTCTTGCATATCCGTCGGGGTTGGGATTGAGTGGAATTCCGAAGACGGCCAATGTTCTGATTCCCTTAGTAAGAATTCGGGTCCCTTCCACCAAAGCATCGACTCTAGCAACTGTCTTGGATTAGTGCCTCGTGACACTACGGCCGCCGGGTTTAATTCAGAATTAATGTATCTCCATTCGCTTGTTGTTGTATTTTCTTGAATTTCCGCCACCCGATTGGCTACAAACGTCTTCCATGTAATCGGTTCTGCGGCAATCCAATGTAACACTATTGTGCTATCACACCAAAAATAACGATTTGTGCATTTTATTTTTATGCTCTCTTCAACCTTTGACATTAATTTTACCAATAACAAGGCCCCGCATAGTTCCAACCTTGGGAGTGCAATTACCTTTAGTGGAGAAACACGTGATTTTGCGATTATCAATTTACAAAAATATTTTCCGTCAACATCAAAGGTTCGAATATAAACGCAAGCTCCATAAGCACGCTCCGATGCGTCACAGAAGCCGTGGAGTTCAACTCTAGTGAAGTTTGGTGCGGACACTTGTCTGGGTATTCGTATATCGTTTATCTCAGCCAACTGCTCTTGGAATGTCCTTCAACAGGTATCCAAATTCATGGGTAAGGATTCATCCCAGTCGACTCGAGATTGCCATATTTGTTGTAAGAGTAATTTGACCTTAACCACAATAGGACTGATCAACCCTAAAGGATCAAATATTTTCGATATGGTGAACAAAACGCTACGCTTGGTTACTACCTGCTGTATTTCTAAATTCACGGAATAATTCAACGAATCTGTTTTAGGGTCCCAGTATAAACCTAAGGTTTTGATACTTCCATTGTCAGATATGTAATTTCTGGTATTTTCAAATCCGTGGTTTTCTAACAGTTCTGTTCGATTAGTACACCATTTTCTAAGGGGAAAACAAGCTCCAAGAAGAACTTCTTCTATTTGATGTTTGAGTACCTTTGCTGATTCTGTCGTATCTGAGCCAGTTATCAAATCATCCATGTAGCAATCTTCTCTTATAACTACTAGCTTCTTGGTATGTTGACTCGCTGTCAATAGCTGCCTGGTGCAACGCTCTCACCGCCAAGAAGGATGCCGGGGCTGTCCCATATGTGACCGTGTTTAATTTGTATTGCTTGAGAGTATCACTGGGTTCCTTTCTCCAGAGAATTCTTTGGTAATTTCTCTCTTCCTCAGCGATATTTATCTGACGGTACATCTTCTCAACGTCTGCCGTAAACACCACGTTATGCATACGAAAACTCAAGACAATGGCAGTTAGGTCTCTTTGAATAATGGGTCCTACATTCAAAACATCATTTAGCGACAGACCAGATGAAGTTTTGGCAGAAGCATCAAAAACGACGTGTAACTTTGTGGTGGTACTGCTCTGCTTTATGACTCCATGATGGGGTAAGTAGTATTTGCTGACTGCAGTATCACTTTCAGGTTTAATTTCCGTCATGTGGCCAAGAGTCTCATATTCGCTTAGAAAATTTTGATAATCGTTTTTTAAAGGTAAGCTTACTTTAAACCTTACTTTAAACCTTCCATTTTTATTACGTGTAAACGTGTTTAAAAAGTGTTGCTCACATTCAGTTTTTTACAATGTGGCACCTCTTCGACACTCCAGAATTTTTCTATTTGGGTGTGTAATGTTTCATTCGAAATACTTAAATGACACGAAATTTCCTGCGAATTAGCGCTATCTGAACAAGGACCAGAGATGACCCATCCCAATCGTGTTTTTTGCCAAATAGGTTTGTTAGGCCCTAGTTTTATTTGACCAATGCATAGGCTTTCGAAAAATATACTAGCTCCGAAGAGTACTTGAACAGGTTCGGCTTTGTGGAAATCACTGTCGGCTAAAAGGATACCCTTTGGAATTTGTATGTTGGTCAAATCGATGCTGTTAGGAGGTATCATGCTCGTTATTTTATTGACTATTAGGAATTTTTCCGTGTTTTCATATTTTCTGTCGATTGAGGATACGTTTACTATTATCGCTTTAGATACATTACTCTTTGAATTATTTATTCCCGCTATTGGAATATCCACTTGAATTTTGTTAAGGTTCAATTTTCGCGCCAAGTCATGGGTAATAAAATTGGACATGGATCCACTATCAAGAAGAGCTCGACATTGTATCATAGTACCAGATGCATCCCGTAAATATATTTTTGCCGTAGCTAATAGTATTTGTTGCGTGACTGGTTGTGTCGTTTGATGACAGCTTACAATTTGTGTTGAAGTGGTTTCATTCGTATTCGCGTCTGTATTGGTTTCGGGATTGTTGGTGATATTTGGTGTGGGTTTCGACTGATCTTCTTCGGGCATGTGTAACGCCGAGTTATGCTTAGCTCCACAATATTTACAACCTCTCGATTTACAATTTACCTTGAAGTGACCCGGACGCAAACAATTACTACAAAATTTATTTTTTTTACTTCAAGTAAGCGTTTAGCAACAGACATGTTTTGAAACTTCTCACATTTAAAGTTAAAGTGAGCACCTGAGCAAAATGAGCAGGTCATTTTTTCGGTTGACACACAAGCTACAGCCTTTTCAATTATGTGATAATTATTTCTTTGTGATTTTCCCTTATTTTCTATTGTTTCTAGCAGTTGGCATCTCTTATTCAAAAAGTCTGTTAAATCCAATAATTTTGGCGATTGAATTTTGCTAACCGCTTCCTCATATTCTCTTTTCGTAGTGGGATCGAATTTAGACGTCAATAAATGTATTAAAAGAGTATCCCACGTTTCAGTAGGGTGCCCTAATGCTTTTAGAGCCCTTAAATGCTTGTTAAAGTTGTCTAAAAATTTCCGCAAGTGCACAAATGATTCACTTTTAACTAAGTATAGCTCAAATAAAGCTTTAACGTGCGTATGGATGATTAACTTTTTATTTTCGTATCGTTCCTTTAACATTTCAAACGCGATGCTATAATTTGCACTGCATACCTCAATTGACTGAATCACCTGAGCGGCTTCATCCCTTAAACACGATTTGAGGTAATAAAATTTTTCAATTTCATTTAATTGGGTATTGTTGTTTATTAAAGAATTGAATGTGTCATGAAATGTCATCCATTGATCGTACCTGCCATGAAATTCCGGCAAATTAAGTTGAGGTAATTTTACACGACCCTGTATATTAGCTGGACCGGCATAACTGTATATTTTCGTCATCGTGTATGCTATGTTGAATATTTGACTTAAAACCCTTTGCAATTTTGTTTTTGGCATCTGTTATAACTTTACAATATGAGTTTTCAAAGTTTTCACGTTCACTTTCCTGTATATCACCCTCTATCAATTCGATTTGTTCTTGTATCTCATTAAAATTGTTTAAAGCGTTCGGTTCTAACGATTTTAATCTGTTTTCAATTTCTAAAGCGTCGAAATTATCACTTAAGTTGTTTAGAAAGGTTCTGAATCGCGTTACCTGTGCCTTAATTTGACCGCGTCTCAATTTTAAGGTATTTACCTGTTTATTTACATTTACCTCGGTGGTAATGCTCGATTCTTCCGTTTCTGACATATTCTGTTTTGTTTATATTAACGGCTACGTATTTTTTACTTGTATGGACGATAAAGTGATCAGGATAAAGGAAGGTGACTTACGTTTCTCTAGCTCGTATGATTCGGAGTTCTCTTCAACGTTCCCTCTCAAACTTCTAGGTTAGGCCTATGTGTGTAAGATCTCTTGCTTTCTTTCGGGCGATGTCCGCTTCTGTGGGGTTATCGGGCTCGAAGGACCAAATGGTGAACCTTACGGTTGCTTTATTCACTTAATATTTAAACAAAACTAACGAGTAAACTTGTAAACTATGTATTTAATGGTATAACAACTTGTCGTATGCGTTACTGATACTGTTCTCTATTTTTAACGCGAAAAAGCGCGGAAGGGTGGGAAAAAACGCGCGAAAATACAAATAAAACATAAAACTAAACTACGATGCACCACAATTTCTTATACAGGATAATTCAGAATAAACAGTAAACTGAAATTTTTCATCAAAAGTGAATGAAACTCGATATTTTACTTTAATTTTTAAAACCAAAGAACTATTAATAAAGAAAAGTCTAATGTTAAACATGGGGTACTTTACTCTTAGCGTAATTTTGTATTTTTGACTCTCCCTCGTATACGATGAGAGTTTCGGCAGAAATCGCGAGTGCTATTTTGGTCTCAAGTCATGCCGAGATATGATGCAATAAAATAATTTTGCTATATTCAAAGGTAAACCATTTTCCCATATGCTGCGCACTTTCTGCCGGTCACTGTATAGGCTGCTCCATTAAAAATAACGAAGTAAGTATCCGTTTGTCTCGAGAAGTAGACACTATAGGCAAAAATATTTTGAAGTGACGCAGCATTGGATTCTATAATGTTCTTGTAGAAAAGGTTTTCTCTAAAATGACAAATAGAGCTGTAATCAAAGACCCAGTCCTTTGGTGGTACAGCCTGTACAAACTTAGTAAACATATTTGAAATTTTACGGTAAGCGGTGTTACATATGTTAATTTATGTAAATTTACACTCAAATGTCAGTCAATATATAACATTGATTTGGCATCGTACGCGCAACTTGACAAACTAGAGATTTCAAAAATTTGTTTACTAAGCTAGTACGTCATGCTGGAATTTTTACACTTTGAATTTAATTATTTATTTATTTTGTTATTATTAAATACTTTAAAGCAAAAACAAATTTGCTGCTAACATTTCACTCTATTATCTATCTGAAAAAAAAAAAAAAATATTTTGAAAAATTGGCATGTACCCTATTATTATTCACTGCAGTTCTAGTTTACGATTTCCAGATGTGTTATTTATAATTAGATATTTCTGAATTCGATGTTTATATTAAACATCGTTACACGTAAAAATATTACATTTATCATTAAACTGCGGCATTCTGTTTCATGTTTCTATTTTGCATATATTTGTCATGCAAGGAAAAATAACTGGAAGATTAAATAAAACTATAATAATTAAAATTGTTTTTAATTCTGTTATTAGTACATTGGGCAATTACGAAAACTTGAACGCAATTTAGGTGCACCCGTTCAATGCACGTCCTATGTAACTGGGGTTACTTTTATAACATGCACATCAGCACCGATTTTATCAGACATACTTATCTATGAATCGTAAACTAAAACGAGGGTAAATATACATATAATATAAATCAAATGTGTTACCTGCGAATCCGAAAATAGCAGAGGCGCACGGTTTCAGCGTGTGGTAGAAAGTATAGATACATGGTCGCAAGAGGGTGACATTAGGATTGAAGAGGCCTGTACATGTTCACAATGATTAAATTTTAAAATATTTTTAGCTCGAGGGACACAAAAACTTAGTTGATCAATGTGTACAAGGAGAAGGTTTAGTACAAATCAACGTCCAAATACAATCTCATTTAAGAAGAATAAATATTATTGATGTCTTAAAGCCGGCCGAAGATTACATAAATACAGGTGTGTGCATCAGCAGCATTAATCACATCGTTTTTTTTAATACAATCTAATTTAGATGAAGAACGACAGTTATCAGACGTCGAAGAAAGTCCAACACACAAAGAGAAAGTAAAAAACATCGTACAGTGGCAGGTCGATACGGCTTTCAAAAAAGAACAAGAACGGCTTAAAATCCCATCAGATCCTCAACAATGGTGCACTCCATTCAATAAAGATTGTGTTGATTGTAATAAGATCGCTTTAAAATTTTAGGGATATATTGCATGTTAGACATTGGGTACAGTGGGCTGTCAGGCAATTTAATTTACCTAACCTAAAATTATCAGACTGGTCCATGAATGGTGACCAATTGTATAAACTTACGTTGCCAGAATTTCAAAAAATTGTTCCAAATGATCCCGGGGATGTGTTTTGGACACATTTAGAATTGCTGCGGAAAATGAAATTAGTTGGTGTGTTTCTGTGATTATATCCATGTAATTTAATTTGTTGATACTGTTTTGTTCTAGCTGTCATTAAACAAAATGCCAATGAAGATGGATACAAGCGACAACCAAAGTTAATGAAACAAACAAAGGTATGAATATTTATATATTTGATGGGGATTTTTTCGTAGCCGTTACTATAATTTTTTATTTTTTCTTTTCTTTTTTTTTTCCTAGCGGCTTAATTTTAATATAATGAATTAATCAATAAAACTCTTCATTTAACGTTTCGACAATCTATTTTTATTGTTGTCTTCTTCAGAACAAATTTATATAATTCAAAATTTTTTTTATAAATTTAAGGACAATCACAAAACATTTTAAAAACGTATTTTAAAAATTTTTGTACATTTTCTTAAAAATATAAAAATGTCAATAGTCTTTTTATCAGTTTGCATTAAATTGTTTCGCCATGCATAGTTAATTTTAAATGACTATTAACATTTTTATATTTTTAAGAAAATGTAAAAAAAATTTTAAAATTAGTTTTTAAAATGTTTTGTGATTGTCCTTAAATTTATAAAAAAATTTTTTGAATTATATAAATTTGTTCTGAAGAAGACAACAATAAAATTAGATTGTCGAAACGTTAAATGAAGAGTTTTATTGATTAATTCATTATATTAAAATTAAGCCGCCAACTCAAGAAAAAAAAAAAAAGAAAAAACAATATTTATATATATATCTGTAGATCTTCTTGGTTTTTAAAAGTCGAATAGTTAAACACTATTAAATTAAGTAAACCGTTTCGGTTTATTTGCAAACCTTAATCATTTACAGTTTTAAAAATTAAAGATGTAGAAAATAAAATTTTGGTGTATAGAAATATATAACATTTTTTGTTTTATTGATAAAATCAGTTTGTATTTTGTTTTAATTTGATAGTTTTGAAATGTTTTATATAAAGATTGTTTTGTGAAATGTGTCAGTTGTATTAGTTATTGTAGGTTATGGTTAAATATGAAAAACGTTACTAAATTTTTATTAAAATTTCATTCATAGAATTAAGTTATAAAGTTTAGTGAAAAATTGTGTGTCAGTTTTATCATTTATGGAATTATTATGTTTATAAATTTGGATTATTTCCAGTATAGTTCGTGCTTTATAGTTTTGTTCCTGGTTTAGGATTGATACATTATTAAAATCAAATGTATGATTCTGTGCTATTTCATGTTTTTTTAAAGCTGTAAGATTTTTGTTATATTTGTGTCCTTTTATTCTATTTTCTAAATATTGCATAGTTTCACCGATATATACACCATTACAATTTTGACAATTTATTTTATATACTATATGTGATGTTTTATTTTTTTCAGATTTCTATTTTAATTTTGTGTAAATTATAAATACCTATATATCGGTGAAACTATGCAATATTTAGAAAATAGAATAGAAGGACACAAATATAACAAAAATCTTACAGCTTTAAAAAAATATGAAATAGCACAGAATCATACATTTGATTTTAATAATGTATCAATCCTAAACCAGGAACAAAACTATAAAGCACGAACTATACTGGAAATAATCCAAATTTATAAATATAATAATTCCATAAATGATAAAACTGACACACAATTTTTCACTAAACTTTATAACTTAATTCTATGAATGAAATTTTAATAAAAATTTAGTAACGTTTTTCATATTTAACCATAACCTACAATAACTAATACAACTGACACATTTCACAAAACAATCTTTATATAAAACATTTCAAAACTATCAAATTAAAACAAAATACAAACTGATTTTATCAATAAAACAAAAAATGTTATATATTTCTATACACCAAAATTTTATTTTCTACATCTTTAATTTTTAAAACTGTAAATGATTAAGGTTTGAAAATAAACCGAAACGTTTTACTTAATTTAATAGTGTTTAACTATTCGACTTTTAAAAACCAAGAAGATCTACAGATATATACATATATATAAAAGTCAAGAAAATTTATATAGGTTTCTTTTCTTTATTTCTCTGGAAAGAAATTAATTTTTTATTTATTAGTTATTTAATTTATAAATTAGGTTCTATAGTTTGCAATAGATTTGCCGTACTACTATAAGTGACCTACTACTGCTTATTTTTCTTAGTTTGAACCAATTGCCGTTTATCTTTAAAGCCATAGAGCCGATTTAAATAACAAAATTGTGAAATTAAAACAGAAAAACAATTGAACATAACATTTTCAACATAGACCCCACCACAACAGTTATTTACATTAGAGTGCAATAGGTTTCATTAACAGCGCGATACTTTAGTTTCCAGCACAAGCAGCGCTGTAAATCATCTAACGAACGGCATTTGTGATTTGGATTTATTTTTCACGGAGAAATGGATGATAAATTTAATTTTTACAAACGTTACTGCGCCGGCGCCAGTCGAGGAATTGTTGCAGAAAGCGCGAAAATGTTGAGATTTCCATGAAATTTTGCTGTTTTTCTATTTTATTTATAAGGTTATTAGTAACGGACAGCTTTTCTGATTCACTCGGTCTAAAATTAGATATAGGAAAAATACTACGAATAAAATGAGTGCATTTCAATACTTAACATTATTACAAAGGTTTCTAAAAAAGTATTTTAATGATACTTATGCGACGAAAAGTGAATATTAACACTTTTTTAGTTAGTTAGTTATTCTAAATCCGTTTGTAAATGTATGTTGCTGTTTGTCGTTCGTGTTTCGTTTTCTGTATGTTTAATGATTATAAAATGTTGTATTTCTGTCGCGTTTACGATACAACTTTTGTTGTTGATTTTAACTTTACATATTATAACTTAACATCATTAAGGATTTGAAAAAGGTTGCTGAGCCAACCAAAACGTCATGTTTTAACTGATATTATATTATTATAACACCCATACTTCCAATTATTAAATAAAATAAATTATACACATATGGCTAAACAATTAAACAAATGTGTTAATATTTTTCACTGGTGTGTATCGAAATCAATGACACATTATTTATCGAAGTTCAGTTATTTATTAAATACCGAAAAATACATCAGCAAAACATGGTTATAAAACAAATAATGTGATTCATGGTTCATGGACTTATTTAGCCTAAATTGACATAGACGACATTGTATTAAATTATTATACGTACATTAAATACACAGTATCGTTTTCACAGTATAAAATCGTACGAAAAACCCACTTGCCACTCGTATTTACCAAAATAAAATAGAGTGTTTCTTTGCATTGCACCCACTATTTACATCACGAGAGCAACAACAAAATGTAGCCGAATTAACAATTCTAAAGTTTACAGTTTGTGCTCTTCGCATTTTGTAGTTGCTACACACATGCAAAACAGCTGATCATAGTTGCACGAACATGCACTTCCTTCAGACCAAATGCAACGTGTTACATTCTGTTCTTGCTTAATACAAGTTCAGGTATACAGCACAAACTTAATTTTGCTTAAACCAAATATGTTCCGAACAGTAAACAAACACACCTAATGATTGCAGCATCCGACAAGGGATTATGTTGACAGGTTCTCCGATATCGAATCAACATTCACTTATTACACCTCTTGGAAATAGCACAAACATGAAAAAATATTCATCTCTTTATCGATCACTTATTCTGTTAGGTTAAGTTCTCTGTAATATCACATACAGCACGTGATAATGATGAACCATTCCAGGCAGTCACTAACGTAAAAAAAGTAGAGTAGCTATATTTAAAGCACACAGTGGCGCTACAACTTATTAAGATTCAGTAATAATTTACTATTTATACGTAACGTATTTAAGGCGTAGGTTTTACTTGTTACTAGTTTTACTTTAATTATTAACATGAAATAAGGAGTGCTTAAAACAAACCTGTACTTTTTTGTTTTGGTAACAAAGTACAGCTCCTCCCACAATAAGGTTAACAATCTCAATCGCTATATATATTTTTAGGTTGAATTGTACATACAACTGTGAAGATAGTTTTATTCACTCGTGTTTTGAATTTATGGTTTATGTCCTCTATTAATTTGGTAAATTGTTTATGAAAGTTGTGTCGGCGACCTTCCTTGATAGTTTTCATTCAGTCTAAGGCGCAAAAAGTTTGCCACGAAACCACAAAAGGGAAGCATTTGCGTTTATCTGATATTCGGCTCTTATAAACACATTTTTTATTGAAACCTCGCATGACAAAAATACATACAGTTACGAACAAATGTCATAATGTTCTTTCATAATTAAATTAAAAAATCATTTCAATTAAAATTTTGCTTAGCTTTAATTTATTTTTACTTTTTTGTTTTATAATATTTTCTAAATAGTTAGGTTTTTATTGCTTTGTTTTACAACATAACACTGAAAAAATAAATTGCAAATAACTCTTCTCTGTGATTGTATATCTCAACACGGAACTCTTTTATATTTTCAATAGTAAGAAATTTAACACACTGCATATTTGAAGTGAAAACAGTAAGTGTACTAAGTGTATTTGTTTAATTTATTTACTGGTTTAATTTGTTTATTTAATCATTTACCATTTAAGCAAACACAATTGACTAATCATTTTTATATATTATAAAGTAAGTCTAGTTTACGCTCATAAAATTTTGGTAACACGATTCGGCATTTAGGAATTATATTTTATGGCTATTAAGAGCATTTAAAAAATATGTATGTATGGTCAAACTTACCCAATTTGAGGAACAATTTATGAATGAATTGAATTTAAAGATAGAGAACGTAATGGCAAATTGCCTTTAAAGGATGTGTAAAATCCCTTACAGTATAAGTCAGTAGCCATCAACGTCCGGTATAACGAAACGTTTCCGGAAGTTGAAAATAATGTTAAATAATTCTCCAGGTGGGGTTTTGTTGTTAATCTAATTGCAAGGGATCTCCAGAAAATGATAGTGTACGAATGGTAAACACCCTGCATATTGGTAACGAAACAAAATTGTCCTACCACTTTTGCTGTTTTTAGTCATTAATTTAGTCTACATTACTCTCCAAAAGTTGAAATAAAGTGATACGGGACACATTGTATATACGAAATAAGATATTCTTTCTAATAAACCAATAAGAACATCCAGAAACAGAAAATCTGTTTTACCAAGGAATACATCAAAATATTATTTCAACGTGTGCATTTTTGTGTTTTGATAACAAAAAATAAATTGTAGAAATAAATTGTCACAATATAAGTTTCTTTAAGTTAAGTGTCTCGATTGTTTGTACTTGTCCCGTTTACAAAATTTTAATGTGTAAAACTTATATTGTGACAATGACTGTGGTTATGTGTTATTAACATAGTTTACTTCTGTTAATTTTATTTGTTTAATTGAAAGTAGAAAAAGACCGTAATAAATAGTCGAAACGTTTTAAAAAAAATTTATTCTTTTGTTTACCCAGCCTTATCACAAAAAAAGGACTAATTATCTTGATATATTTACAATACCGGCTAAATACTATAAACTTAATCATTACATACATACAGTATTAGTCATAAGTATGGAATAGGCAATTTATCTCCGTAAATATGAACTTTATGACAACATGTCGTTAATAAAAGTTTTTTTACTAATTATTCTTTATCTCTTAGCCTGCCAGTTGTTTTTTTATGTCAACGCATTTCCATGGAAACGTAATTTTGTTTTGTTTTTTAAATGGCAACCTAGCAATTTTTTTGCTGATGTTTGTTCCTCTTTTTTTCCTTGAAATGATCCGGTATTTTTTTTTGTGTAGTTTGATAACAAAATTTTAGAGAAAATGGCCATTATTTTATTTATTTACTAATTATTCTTTATCTCTTAGCCTATAACAAAAATCCAAAAGAAAAAGTGAAAAAATCCCTTACCACAAAAATTAAAGATACAAATCTAAATACGTATTTCGGCAACTAAGTTGCCATCTTCAGTAGAAAGAAAGATGGCAACTTAGTTGCCGAAATACATATTTAGATTTGTATCTTTAATTTTTGTGGTAAGGGATTTTTTCCCTTTTTCTTTTGGATTTTTGTTATAGTTTTCAAGCCACAGTCTCCACCCATCACAGGATCTCTTAGCCTGCTAGTTGTTCTTTTTTATGTCAACGCATTTCCATGGAAACGTAACTCTGTTCCCTTTTTTCATGTCATTGTGACGTACCTTTCAATAAGTTAACAAATTAATTTTATTACAGATAGTTTTATTAATTTGTAAACATGGTGAAACTCTGTGAAACTGAAAGAATTGAAATCCTCATGATGGTTGGTTATGGAGGTCGACAACGTTCACACCAAGCTGTTTATCATTTATTTAACAACGTTCATCCTGGAAGAGATCCTATTGTACAATCCACGGTGTCTAAATTGGTTAGGAAATTTACAGAAACTGGAAATGTAAAAGATATGCCAAAGTCTGGACGTCCGAAATCAGCCACAAATAATGATCAAGCTCTTGATGTATTACTAAGTGTTATGGATAATCCAGTTACGTCAACCACGCAACTTGCTTTGAATAATGATATTAGTCAATCGTCGGTTGTTCGAATATTGAAAAAGAACAAACTCAAACCCTACAAGATACACCTTCTCCATGAGCTAAACGAAGATGACCCAGACAGAAGAATGCAGTTTTGTGCAACAATGATGGAAATGATTGATAATAATCCAAATTGTCTAAACAACATTTTATTTTCTGATGAAGCCACATTTTGTCTAAATGGATTTGTGAACAGACACAACTGTCGATACTGGTCTAGTGAGAATCCGCATTGGATGATGGAACACCATACACAGCACCGTCAAAAACTTAATGTATGGGCTGGTATTATTGGGCAGCACATAATAGGCCCATATTTTATTGATGGGAATTTAACTGCAGATAGATACCTACTCCTATTGCGTGATCACATTGTACCCGATATTGTACAATTATTTCCGGATGCAGATCGACAAGGAATGCCAAACCGAGATATTTGGTTTCAGCAAGACGGCGCACCATCCCATTATGGGGTAGATGTTTGCCAATTTCTGAATAACATTTTTCCCCGTCGTTGGATAGGACGTCGGGGTTCTATTGAATGGCCTGTTAGGTCCCCCGATTTAAGCCCCTTAGATTTTTTCCTTTGGGGTCATTTAAAAACTACAATTTACAAAGAAAGTCCCCAAAATTTGGAAGATCTGGAAGCCAGAATAAGGCATGAAATCGCACAAATACCACCTAATTGGCTGCAAAATTCATTACGCAATTTTTATGACAGATTAGGTTACTGTCAAGCTGCAGAGTGTCTTCAGTTTGAACATTAAAGATTATTTGATTGAATAAAATTCATTACGCAATTTTTATGACAGATTAGGTTACTGTCAAGCTGCAGAGTGTCTTCAGTTTGAACATTTAATTTAAGTTAAAGATTATTTGATTGAATAAAATAATGGCCATTTTCTCTAAAATTTTGTTATCAAACTACACAAAAAAAATACCGGATCATTTCAAGAAAAAAAAAGATGAACAAAAATCAGCAAAAAAATTGCTAGGTTGCCATTTAAAAATCAAAAAAGGAAATGCGTTGACATAAAAAAACAACTGGCAGGCTAAGAGATAAAGAATGATTAGTAAAAAAACTTCTATTAATGACATTTTGTCATAAAGTTCATATTTACGGAGATAAATTGCCTATTCCATACTTTTGACTAACCCTGTATATAAAATACCATTTAATAGAATCGTCCAATAATTATATTTTGGCCACTTAATAGTTATTACTATTGGTGGACAAATTTAAAGTATTTTACTAATAAATTCAATTGTATGTTTTCACAAAAAAATACCGTATTTGTAATGGTCCCTTTTTTGTTCGTAGATCAAACGTATAGATAAAAATGCCATAAATCTAAAATACAATATTTCCCACCGCAGGTGCAGAGATCAAAGAATATCATCTGTTTACCAGATATAAAATTATAGTTGACCAAATTTTTATTCCATATATATACAGCCTGTTAAAAAAAGGTTGTCGGATATTTTACCCAATTATAGTACTGGTGGAAATAAACAAAAACATCTTAGTCAACATGGGTCCGCAATTCAACTGTTTTTGACATATAGTCGATTGCATATTTTAAAATAAAAAAAAAACATTTTTCGGTTTTGAGAATAGTTCCCTTTGTCAAACAACTGATTGTGACTTAAAATTAGTTCTGTCAGACATCTGCCACCAGATTATTTATCATTTGCGTCAATTTTTTTTTGTTCTCAAATTATGCAAAAGTACACAAATGCAGAAATGGCCGATATGCATTTTATGTACGGTCGTGCGAATGGTAATGCCACTGAAGGGCGGCGTATGTATGCCGAAGAATTTCCAAATCGGTTGTTACCGAGTGATAAGATTTTCTCAAGACTTCATATCCGGCTGTCCGAAACTGGTTCATTTAAAATTAATGGTGGTTCTGGTAGACCTAGATCAGTTCTTCTCCCGCAGTAGAATTAGATATTTTGAGACGGGTAGAAGACAACCCAAATATTAGCACCCGAAGACTTGCCGCAGAATTGAACGTCAGTCATCCTCTCATTTGGAGAATTCTGTGGGAACAGCAGCTCTATCCCTACCACATTCAACGCGTGCAAGTTCTTGCTCCTTTCGATTATGATGCACGTAGGGTTTTTTGTCATTGGGTTTTACGAAAGCTGGCAGAAACTCCTAATTTTGCGACTCAGATTTTATTTAGTGACGAGGCTGGGTTTACAAGAGACGGAATATTCAATTTTCATAACAATCACGTCTGGATAGATGAAAATCCCCATGCTGTTGTTGAACTGCATCACCAAAACTGTTTTTCGCTAAATGTTTGGCTTGCTATTTTTGGAGACTGTTTAATTGGTCCAGTATTTCTCCCTAATCGTTTAACGGGACAAGTATACTTGGATTTTTTAAGAAATGAATTACCCGTTTTGTTGGAAGACGTGCCACTTTTTAACAGATTAAATATGTGGTTTATGCACGATGGAGCTCCTGCGCATTTTTCCATCGTAGTTAGAAATTTCTTAAATCAAGATTACAACGAGAGATGGATAGGACGGGGTGGACCAACTGCATGACCTCCTAGGTCCCCTGACCTGACACCTCTAGACTTCTATGTTTGGGGGCATCTAAAACAATTAGTGTTCGCACGATCTGTAAACAATTTGGAAGAACTCAGGCAACGAAGCGTAAATTGTTGCGAGGAAATTTGGAGGACTCCAGGAATTATCGAAATATTGCGTCGATCTTTCATAAGAAGGTGTGAAGCGTGCTTAGAAATGAACGGTGGACATGTAGAACAATTTCTTTAGTTTTACTTTAAATAAACATTTCCTGTGATGGGTGGAGACTGTGGCTTGAAAACTATAACAAAAATCCAAAAGAGAAAATGAAAAAATCCCTTACCACAAAAATTTCTTTTGGATTTTTGTTATAAATAAACATTTGTTTAATTTACATTGCGATCAGAATTTCTTTGAAAATTTTTATCCTACTAAAACAATATGCAATCGACTATATGTCAAAAACAGTTGAATTGCGGACCCATGTTGACTAAGACTTTTTTTGTTTATTTCCACCAGTACAATTGGGTAAATTGGGTAAAATATCCGACAACCTTTTTTTAACACACTGTATAAGTTTACGGCATGTCGATTTATCTGCTCTGGAGTGTACTACAGTTATTAGTAAAGGAAGATTTTTTTTAGGCTTTATCAAATCCTACAAAATAAGATCAATGAGCCTGTAAAGCTATCTTTATGATAAACTACTTAGTTTTCGATTTGCAATCGGGTTCTGCACTTGCTTCTAGCCGAAGTTTCATATACATTCGTATGAGACATCTTCAGAGCTGCTACTTATGTCACTGTTGACCTGCAACTGACATAGTTATCGCCGTTTTTTATATTTTTATATATTCTGAATATGTCCCATATGAGTGTGGATGAAACGTCGGTCAGTAACAGTTTCAAGACACGGTTACAACCCGAGGACTAGGACCGGGAAAGTCTACGTGCAAATCAATCTTTTATCATTTTTCAGGTGAATAGGATAATGCCCAACTATTCTCACACAATTCGCTATTTCGATCCGATGGGAGCAAGTCTGGGCGGTAACAGAAGCGGAAACAATGGACAGATACAACTTTGGCAATTTCTTTTAGAGCTTCTAACATGTAAGGAATACAAAACGGTAATACACTGGCTTGGTAGGTTTACAAAAAGATTTAATTTTCTGAAAGAAATATATCAATATTTTACATTAGGAAACGACGGGGAATTCAAACTAAGTAACCCAGAAATAGTGGCACAATTATGGGGAGAACGCAAGAACAAACCTACGATGAATTACGAGAAACTATCGAGAGCGCTACGTTACTACTACGACGGTGACATGATTTCTAAAGTACACGGGAAGCGATTTGTCTATAAATTCGTTTGCGATTTGAAACAATTGTTAGGCTACAGTGCTGTTGAGTTATCGAATTTGGTTAATTGCGGCAACCCGAAGAGAGAAGAATATTAATAGATAATAATGTTGATTTTGATACTGTTGTAAGAGTAATATTATATGAACAAAACTGTGATACCATTTTTTAAGTGTAAAATTAAATTTTCTAACTGATTCGATTGACGTGTGCGTTTTATTTATATACATACAAAGGATGATCCGGAAATTCAAGAAATGTTGGAACCTTGGAAATATGCAGAGTAGGTACATATAAAAATGTAATGCGCAGTTCTTTTTGCTGTTTCGATAATTAACATATTCAATTTTTCCAATATAATTTCAGGACAAAGAAAAAAAAATATAGAAGAAGGGTAAATAATAAATAAATAAAACAAATTGCCATTATCGGTAACATTCACTTCACATTGTTGATAGTTGATACCTAATATTTCTTCTAGAATACATAATAGACGATATCAACTTCCTTCAATTCCTTGCTACACTAAAGATGGCTCGTAGGTTTTCCTCCCTCCCAAATATAGATTATCTGTCGGCAAAATAGACATGTTGAACAGAACAGGTGGCTAAAATCAGAGTAGAGGTATCTGACATTATTCTGAGCAAAATTGCTTAATGCAAAATGACTCGATTCGGAGATACAGGCTGAGTTTAACAGCTACTGCTATTTCGAGAGTCGAAAGAAACCTAAAAGTGTTAGATGTATTAGCCTAACTTCAATAAACACAAAAAGGTCATTATCTCAGAAAGAAAATAAAATAAATACAACATTCATATAAGGCATGTTCACAGAGGAATCACAAAGTAGTCGGCGCCAATCAGAGGTATGCTGTGATATCAGTCGGTAAACTATTCGGATTTCTTTTAGTCAATCAAATCGCGTCTAACTAATTTGTGATTCTTCTATTAATATGCATATAGCCCCCCTAAGTTAGAACATTAAAAACTGCAAAAAATAACATCAGTACCTATAATATACTACATGTCGAACACGGGTAGGTATCCGAAAAGGAATATCCAGTAATATTGAGTAAATGTAAAATTCGTTTGGAAATATTTATTAACATATCACGAAGAATAAATAGAATAGAACAAGGTGCGCCATCTGATAAGTATTTTCTTCATACAAATATAGGCTTTTGTATTTTAGTCCAACAACTGGTGGCTGAGAATGTGGCTCACTTTTTAGATATTTAGAGAGATGTTTTGTTCTAAAAAGATCTAGAACCTGTTACAAGCTTGGTTATTCTGCAAAACATATTCTTAGCAGAATCGTACAACATAATAAATAGGAGTTTAGCTATTTAATTTGAGGAAAAAAAAATAGTAAAAGGTAATAATATCCTTGTTTATATATCTTATAGTTATTCAACCGAGCTGCGTAAGGTGCTGATATCTGGCGGCGATAGTATAAAAGTACTGATGAATGAAATTAAATACCGCCCTTGTTTATATATGTATATATCTAGTTATTCAACCGGTTTGAAGTACCTTTGGATGGCGTTCAGATGGCGTGTCAGGTTTGGCGTGCCCATTAATTTTTTTTAATAGTTGCATTGTAATTTCTTAATTTTGATTGGTTTTACTTTGTTATTAACTGCCAAGTTTGTTTCAGAATCTGTAACCAACATAGCTCGCATTCCAATGAATATTTGGCGGTATTTAATTTCATTCATCAGTACTTTTATACTATCGCCGCCAGATATCAGCACCTTACGCAGCTCGGTTGAATAACTATAAGATATATATAGTAGGAAATTTATGGAAATTTTCGGCTTTTTTAAAAACAAACTATTTTTTTATAACGTTTCGACCTAATCTGGTCTTTTTCAAAATTTTTTTTATTATTATTTCTTCCTATAATTAACAAATTTGTGAATTACAATTATGTTGGTTTTTTAGGAAGAAATAATAATAAAAAAATTTTTGAAAAAGACCAGATTAGGTCGAAACGTTATAAAAAAATTGTTTGTTTTTAAAAAAGCGAAAATTTCCATAAATTTCCTACTATATATAATAACTGGCTACAAAATAATCAACCAATATAAGATATATAAACAAGGATACCGCCAAATATTCATTGGAATGCGAGCTATGTTGGTTACAGATTCTGAAATAAACTTGGCAGTTAATAACAAAGTAAAACCAATCAAAATTAAGAAATTACAATGCAACATTATAAAAAAAATTAATGGGCACGCCAAACCTGACACGCCATCTGAACGCCATCCAAAGGTACTTCAAACCGGTTGAATAAGTAGATATACCTATATAAACAAGGATAATATCTATTTATTGACATTTGGTATACGAATATATAATGTACATACATAACACATCACACAAATGTCAAAAAGACTAAAATCACCTAATGGTGTTCTTCCTTTAGCCTTCCACCAGGTCAAAATTTTCATAGGTTTGCCAAAAGTACAATTTATTTGCTTCGTTCACGTTCAATTTCTCCAATTTAGTTTCATTTCATTTTCCAAAAACCCAAGAATTTTAAAACCGAATATCAGAGATAAGCTATCCTTCCGAATATAACGTTCCTGTCATTTTGACATTCAATTATGATGTCGGATTATGTCATATCTTATTTATAATTACTAAATACTACCGTAATGTTTTATTTTAGGATAATAGATTTGTAATAACTTAGATGTATAAAATTTATTGTCGAAAATCTTGGAATTACTAATATTAAAACACCGAGTTATTGTTTTAGATGCTGGATTGTTTTAGAGGTGTAAACATCAGTTAAACTAAATTGAAATGTAGACCCAATTTTTCGACGCCATGCTATTAATAAAGCAAAATATATCTAATATTTAAACAAAATAATTACTCAAATTAAGAGGCGGCTAAAACATAAAAAATTTCGTTACTGTCAAAATAGTTTCAAATCCACAAACTTTTCAAATGTAGATGGCGTAGTCTGTTGTAAAATACCAGAAAATACAAAATAAAAATTAAAAAGTAAATTCTTGTAAAATAGCGCGTTACGTAACTCGGTGAATCACGCAATGTTTTCAGTTCAAGTGAAAGAGTATTTTTGTTTGAGAAGAAGTGAGCTGTTACAGGATTGTATAAGTGGTCGTTCCTTTTTTTTATAGTTGTTATTAATTAGTTGTTGGTGTTATTTGTTAGTGTAGTGCGTTCGAAATATAGAATTAGTGTTTATCTATTTATTTATTATTGGACTTTAGAACTTTTATTAGATTTATAAGTGCAAATAAATTAGCAAATCAAAATAATAATAAAGCTACAAAATCAAGTCTATACAAAATTAAAACTAGAAATTGAAGAAAAAAGAAAAATAAATAAAACATCACCTAACTATCGGTAAAATTATGCAATGTTTGATATGATAAATATGAAAATAGTTATTTACGAACCAAGTGCGTGAAATCATATTTCGCGAATGAGTGACCAGTTTAAAGCGCGAGCCGTAGGCGAGCGCTTTATGGACACGAATTCGCGAAATGTTTCACGCACGAAGTTTGTACACTATTTTTGGTACGAGAACTATAATAATAATACATATTGTTAAATACGTTATTGTTTATGACACACTACTAATCTCTTGATATTAATTAAAAAAAATTGAGTTGGCAGTATTGATTATTTGAAGTGACATTTAATTTAAAATTGTCAAATTCAAAAAATTTCATACAAAATAAAAGCTTAACCAACAACATGAATTCTGATAATGAAATGCAATGTACACCGCCTGAAATTCGCGAAGCTACCAATATTGCAGTGGATAATTTATTACCCATAAAATCAAAAAACGTATACAAAAACACTTATACTAAATTCATAACTCAAGTTCCAGGAAGTACCAACTTTACTTTTACGCACTCGTGTTTAAAGTGACTTTTTACGCACGCAAATTGAATCGTGAAATTACAGGTTTTGATAAGCGAGTACAAAAACAAAATTACAAAACGCAGCGAATAATACAAAATTAAACATTTGATTTTAACACTATGTCTATTTTAAATATATAAAAGAATAAAGTATAAAAACACGGAATATACTTGAAATAATTCAAATTTGTAAATATAGACATTCAATTAGTGACAAAACTAACATATAATATTTCACGGAACACTCGGCGTTCGAAATTTCATTTCTTGCAGTGTCGCTTCATACAGTCTCTCGCGTCACCACTAGACTAATCGCATCGACAAATTGGTGGAAATGCGAGAGACTGTATCGAGGTACACTTCGAGGAATAAAATTTCGAACGGCGGGTGTTCCATATGGGCTCAATTTACATCTTTGCTTTTAAAGTAAATGCAAATTCATGACCTAAATGCTCTAAATTATAACAACGTAGTAAGCGTTTTCTTGGCAAATTAAACAATTTAATTTGTGTGAAAAAAATTTTGAAGTGTATTTGCTACGTGTTTCCATGTCCATTTTTATACAGTTTTGAGTTTTAGATAGACCTGCTCATAGAAGAATCACAAACTAGTCGGGGCCAACAATATACCGTGAAATCAATCAGAATAAAACTGTTTCGGATTTCTTTTAGCTAATCGAATCGCGGCTAACTAGTTTGTGACTTTTCTATGAACAGGCCTGATATTTCATTCCTACTTATAATTATTATTAACTTAACAATTTTCCTAAATGACTTAAATATCTCATATGCTCGGATGTATCTTGAGCATTTGTAGTAACACCAGGCAAACTACTTGTTGATAGATTATTATGATGAAAAATGTTATTTCTATCAATTGTAGTGGTTCCGTTTGAACATCCCAAAAGGTTTGTATTAGTCTGAGATCCGAGCATATGAGATATTTAAATCTTTTTTTCAAGGAGGATTCAATATAATCCTCAGCCAAACTTGAAGACTTCCAACTCCCAAAACAACATAATTTTTTTTTATAACCAAGATGCGCTCATCAAAGCATTCTAAACAAAGTGCTTAATACTTACTCTTAACTTACTACTACATTATTGAGATTACATATCATTTGATTTAAAAATATTTGCAGGATTTGAAAACATAGCTAAAACACTTGCTACTGACCCCGAAAACGAAGATTACATTTCTCCAGACTAACAATAAGTGCACAAAGATATGCAAGGACTGTAGCGTAGTAATAGACACACACAATATATCCTATCACTATTTGATTCGGCACAATTATGTCCCGAATTAATTAAATTGGTGTATAGAGTGGAGTGATCAGATATCTCGTGTGTCTAACAATAAGTGGTTTAGAAAATATAAATTTTTTAAAATAGGCTCTTTTTTGTTTGAGCACTGCTGAAATGCAGTCAATCCACTACGGTAAGCGAAACACTCTCGCTTTAAACGTAAACAGAAAATGTATGGGTTAACATGCTTCTTAATTTCTCATTACTGGAATAACATAAATCCATATGTCTGCAAGGGAGGAGTTTCTGACTGTTGGCATTTTAATGTTTACACGGCAGTAAGAAATGATGGGTGGTGACTGCATCGTTATCAAGATAATTTAAACGGTAAAGCAAATTTTTGTCTGTAATATAAACTGATTAAATTTCCCTGTAGTTCCAAGATATTTGCATATTTTAGAAACAATGAATATTTAGCACATTTACCTTTGGCGAAGCATAATAAAATTTTTTATCAACATGATGGAGCACCGCCACATAACGGATACTTAATTCATAATTTTTTGCATGAAAGATCAACGGATTGCTAATAACAGACCCGTCTTGTAGCCACCCCGTTCACCGGATTTACCAGTATTAGATTTTTTTTTGTAGTTAGTATAAAAAGTTAAGTTTATGCCAACCATGGATGATTGTATGTGACGTGTGAGAAATGCTTTTCAAAGCTTATCTCCACATGCAATTAGAAAAGCTACTTATCATGGAGTACTCGAAAGATCTGAAAAATGCTTGGAGGTTCAAGGACGGAATTTTGAACATTTATTAAAGTGGGTGAGGTTTAAGTAGTAAAAACTACGTTCTTACGTTCAAATTATTATATATTGATTACTAGTTTCGGCTATGATGCCATCTTCAGATCAAACGTCGATAGGTTAATTTGTCATTATTAAATAAAATAAAACACTGAACATTAGATTAAATTTATCAAACAAGTTAAAAAAGTTAGAAATCGAACAAACACCAACTCAATGCAACAATCGAAGATCTTCGATTTTTTTTATTTGCAACAACAGTGTAAATGCAAATAAATTGCAAAAATTCGAAAATCGTCGAAATCTCAGGGATAGTTTCTACCCGCCAAAACGGAGAGCGCCGATTGGGTACTACACATGTGCAAAGTTTCAATCCGATAGGTGAGTGAAACTTCGCACCATTCCCTCGTACTTTGAATCTCTCGCCCCTACGCGGCTCGAGATTCAAACTTGTACTCGCATTACATAAACGTCATTGTGACACTTGTGTTTTAAAATACTCTTACAAAATAGTTTGCTTCTTTGTACTTTAGTTTTACCATGTGCTAAGTTACATTATGTTATGCAATGTCTTGCAATGAATGCTTTTGTCAGTATAAAGCGTACATAGTGCAGTAGATGGTCGGTTAGCGTTATATTTATTTCATAAAACAATGGTTCCTGGAATTTCTGGCTTTATTTTGAATATAATGTGACTATTACATTACCAACTGAATTGTTGGATGCATTGATAATGTGATAGTCAAAATAAAGCCAGAAATTCCACGAACCATTGTTTTATTTAAATAAACTACTCGCTATAAACTTTGATTCTTTCCAATTATATTTATTGCCTTTTTTATTTTATTTGGAGTGGATTGTAAATGTAATTTTATTACTCTGAAACAAGAGTTGATTAAATGATGCGACATATTATATTTAGTTCGCGAAAACAATGATTGGTTATTAATTAATTACTAAATTAATTGATTTAATTCTTAAAGCACTCGACTTTGAAATTATTGCGTTTCAAATCTAATTTATTGGTACAAGAATGCCATACAATAAACATTCTTCGAGTATCGATCACACAAAGTATATCGAGATCAAAATCAGATTTCTACAAACGCTATGTATACAGTGCGTCCGAAAAGTCTGGAAACACCCAAATAACAACGTACCTAAGTAATATTTTTTGAGAAAGATTATGAAAATTAATGTTTTAAAAAGAAATATATATATATAAATAATAGAAAAATAGTGTCGTTCTTGCAATGATCTTGAAAAAGTTATGACGTCATGAATTTTGTTTTTCAAATGGCAATATGGCATTTCTGCTTCGTTTTTGGATAGACGCTGTCATTCTCTAAATGATACTTAAAAAATATTTGTACCTTACATAAGAAATTTTTTGAAAAAAGTGCCAAAATATTATTCCAAAAAGTAAAATCTTCGTCACTCGTCCTTATCCAAACCTAATAATGTAGCATCTAAAATGTGTTTTCCTTTGTATTAGCTGTAGTAGTATAATTATAACAAGTGGGCTAGTGTTTTAAACATTTTAGTTGTTTGTCACGTTCTGTCAGCTAATTTGAAATTCATGAACAATGAGTTTAACAGAAAAAGAACGTATGGAAATACTTATGATGATTGGTTTTAGAGACAGAACCCGTTTATTTAGAGAAGTTTGTCATTTATTTAATGACACTCATCCAGACCGTGCTCTAATTAGTTTCGAGAAGAAGGGCGTATTTGTGATTCGTGTAAGCTATGAATATTTTTAAGCGTCATTTAGAGAATGACAGCGTCTATCCAAAAATGCCATATTGCCATTTGAAAAACAAATATGTGACGTCATAAGCTTTTCAAGGTCATTGCAAAAACGACACTTTTGTTACTAAAATATAGCTTTTTTAAAATGATGTTTTATGATTTTTCATAAAATACAGTAATTACGTTGTTATTTGGGTGTTGCCAGACTTTCCGGACGCACTGTATACTTAAAATAAAATAAATCATAAGATAAGACTAATCTTGGCTATTTTTATTCTATTCGACAATTACTCGACCCTCTAGTATTATCTTTAATAACTATAGGAAGTTGTGTAGCAAGTACGTGATACTCATTAAATTAGAAAAATAAAATGAGTGCTCATTTCTTATCTGTTGATAATATCCTGAATACGTTTGGAAGAATTATATCGTAAATTATCTTACAGATTTTATCCATTGTATTTGAAATGATAAAGCGCTATTTTTTCACCAATAAGAAAATACGCGAGATTACATTTGAATTCGATTGCAAAATTTCCCAGTGTTCTATTTGCCGAATCACAATTTGCATTGATTAATTTACGAGCTCTTTCCAAAATGTATTTCAATATTAAATTGTCTGTTTTATCGTTTCTTATATCGTTTAGCAGTGGATTTACCCCTACGACGTATGAATTTATCGACAAAAATCGTAAGTCATAAAATATGTAAGATAAAAGGTAGTAAATTAGGCATTTGTATATATATTGCAGTGATTCCGGAATTGAAATATCTGAACGCTACTGTTAATCCGTGTGAAGATTTCTACCAGTTTACGTGCGGGAATTTTAAAAATGTGCATCCGTTACCGGAAGGGAGGTATAACTGGGACCATTTCACCATTTTACAGGACGATATTCATCAAGTGGCTAGAGGTAGGTTTAATAACTATAAATGATTTCAGTTATAAATTGTGAAATCACCTTAATATAAACATTACATCCAAAAAGCATTTAACGACAAAGTCAATATATTATACTCATCCAGAGAAAAGGTTCGTGCACAATGGAAGCCGATAAGCTGTAACAATTATTAAAGTATGTATTTAACGTAAGTTACACCCAGTGCCGGCTCGAGGTGACTTTATATATCGGGCAGGACACCATTTTGCCGCCCTTGTAAACCCATTGCTTTCAACTCTTATACTGCTTAATCGTGCTCATTTACCGCCAACGTTGCAAAAACGAAACGATTTCTAAAATATTCTTTTGAATGATGATTTCCAATAAAAAAAAAACCTTATAAGTTTGACACTTATTGGCTTAATACTACTCTAATACAACGACTATTCGTTTTACGGTTTAACATAAATAAATAAAAATGAGCAAAGTTTATTAAATACAAAAATTAAAACATAGGCATAATTTAATTGTGTACGTAAATGAATGGAAATCTATTTATCGCAAAGCAAGTGCCTACCCATTCAAAATAAATATATTGCTATTAATAATAACAATAATGTATCTACTTTTTGGGCAATCACGTTTCTCATCGGTAATAATGCCAAAGGCTTCAGTTGAGAATTTCCCTTAAAACTTTAATTTACTGAAACCCATTTCAGCAGCCAGCCACTGTATTGGTACTGTCAGCAAAGTTTTCAGTGTTGCCCACATGTTTTGAAACCATATTTTTCAAATTACTTATTTCTATAAATTGTACAGTTTTGAAGGATGATTCAGGACTTTCTGGAATAATATTACGTCAAAGAATTCATATCCGTTTATATTAAAACCACACCCAGTCACTAACAAGAACCTTTTGTACAGATTTTTGTTTTAATTTCGTCATTTCCGATATGTTAGTTAAATCAAATAAAGCGTCAATTTGTGTTTAGAATGTTTCATCTATTCTACATAAACCTTTTCTCAAACAATAGTAGCATGATGTCTACTCTAAAGTTTAATGTCAAATCAATAGCTACCCGGAGCATAAGGAATAATTTCTGCAACTTCATTTATTGGCAATGTAGTAGTGTTACATCAATAATGAAACGAAACATATGCAAGAAATTTTGAGCACACTCGTGTACACGTCTGGTCATCGATAGAATGAGATGGTCGATGTCTGCTTGTGGAACCTCGTTCCAAGCAAGTTGAACTTTGTGGATTAACTGTACCAGGGTCTGTGGAGGATGGTGCAACGTGGACAGTATCCTCACCTTCATATCCTACACATGTTCGATGGGATTTAAATCCGGTGAACGGGGTGGCTACGGCAAAACGTTAACGCTTACTTATTGGAGAATGTCCATAGTTCGACGAGCAATATGGGAACGTCTTGCTGTAAAAGGACGTGTGGACGGCCACTAGATAAGGTAGTAAAGTGGTTTATAGGACATCATCAACATAACGCCCAGCTGCCATACTGCCTCAAATAAAGACAAGTGGTGATCAGCTACCATGGGGAATAGCCCCCAAACCATTACTCCAACAATCCTGTGTATATACCTCTCAACAGCAAACTCCATATCACGTCGCTCTCCACGGCGGCGTGGCGTACCTAGGCAAAGTCACGATTCGTCGTTCAAGACGACATTATACCGTTCTGCCTCCCAATGTGCCGTTCTCTGCACCATTTCAAACGTTGACGACAGTGGTCCGCAGTCAAAGCAAGCATAATCCTGGACGGTATGAAAAAAAAAACCAAAGGCTCGAATGCGGCAATATAGGGTGTAGCACCTAAGACACTTCGGACCATAGCTCCCCTATCACATAAAATATCGAAGAAAGTCTTAGAGCAAACTTGTACATAATTACCCTAGCCATCTTTTTAAAATACTTCGGGTCAGCAATGGCGTGCCGTATTCCAGTGGCGTTTCAAACTTTTATATATTTTTTAAACGTAAGCGCCGGTGCAATTTAGTTGCTGCAAAAAGAAAATTCAAACAATGGTCCGACTGTGAGGAAAAAATGTTATAACAGCGAAACCATGTTACATAAAAAAATAAGCACTCTTCGAGAGTTTTCCAAATCTGCTATAAAATATGGGGTGTATATTTTATAGCAGATTTGGAAAACTCTCGAAGAGTGCTTATTTTTTTATGTAACATGGTTTCGCTGTTATAACATTTTTTCCTCACAGTCGGACCATTGTTTGAATTTTTTTTTTGCAGCAACTAAATTGCACCGGCGCTTACGTTCCGAATTTAGGGATAGACCAAGACTACTTGTACCGTCACATATTTTTTTTTTCAAGTGATTTCTGATAAGAAGATAATTTTTGATTGGCATTCGCAAATACTCAGTTGTTTCTAAAATTTCAAATGGCACCCCCCAAAAAAAAGTTACATCGCTGGATACCCGAAATTCCAAATTTTTCACTTTTTCACTCCTAGTACCAAAAAAATAACACATTTCATAACGAAATTTTTAAGAAAGAAAAAGTTGTTATGTCAATTTGTCGGAAAATGTCTTTTTCCGAATTTAAATCTGTTATGATAAAACAAAAGAAGTGCAATTGTCAAAAATAAAAAAAACAGGAAAAATAAGAATAAAGTGACAGTAGAAACATTGTTCTTTCATAAATGTTGCGAAAATGCTCCAAACTCAAGAAGAAATGGTTGACATGGTGTTTATTCTTGGAGAATGTTACAAGAATTGTTTGTTGGCGTCACGAGTATACGCTGACAAGTATCTTGATGCATTTTGATGCATAGCGCATCAAAATCCACGAGCATTTCAAAGAGTGTTGTATAGATTTTGAACTGCTGGGACTGTTCAACGAGCAACGAGAGTTAGAACGAAGCCAGTTTTGAATAAAGATAATGAATTGCAAGTTTTGGAGGTGGCTGTCATATTAGTATCCGTGATATTAGCAGGAATACTGATATTTCAATGCGTTCTGTGCATCTTACTCTTCAGAAGTACAAGTTCCATTCTTTCAAAAGTCAACTGCATCAGGAATTACAACCTCAAGATTTTTAAGCCAGGCAAAATTTCTGTATGTGGGTTATCAACAAAATTGACCCTGATGAAATCTACCTTATGCGCGTGTTATTTTTCGATGAATCAACATTTCATAAAAAATGTGGTATTCAATCGCCGCAACTTTCATTATTACGCCGATGAAAATCCGCACTTCATGAGAATTGGAAACGACCAGCAAAGATGGTCACTCAATGTTGGGCTAGCATACTGGGAGAACACCTACTTGGTCCTTACTTCTTCGACGGGACCCTGAGCGGCAACAAGTATTTACGGTTCCTTCGTGACGACTTGGTTGAACTCTTGGAAATGTCCCTTTAGTCGCTCGACGACAGCTGGTTTTCCAACACGATGGAACGCCTGCACGTATCAGTCGTTCGGGAATATCTTGAGGAAAGGTTTCCAGAACCATGGATTGATCGTGGGGGTCTAGCCACCAAGGTTTCCAGTCCTCACGCCCATTGACTTCTTTCTCTGGGGTTACATCAAGAATGAGGTCTACAGGACGGTACCAACTACAGCCGAGGATATGCGAGAGAGGATTCGCGCGGCTTTCCGTGGTGTAGCCAGCAAAACTGGCTTCGTTCTAACTCTCGTTGCTCGTTGAACAGTCCCAGTAGTTGAAAATCTACCAATACTGTTTGAAATGCACATGGATTTGGATACGCTCTGCCAGGATACTTCTCAGCGTATAGTCGTGATGCCAACAAACAGTTCTTGTAACATTCTCTAAGAATAAACACCATGCCAACCATTTCTTCTTGAGTTTAAAGCATTTTCGCAAAATTTAACAGAGAACAATGTTTCTGTTGTCACTGTATTTTTACTGTGTTTTTTAACAATTGCACGTTTTTTGTTTTATCATCCGACAAATTGACATAACAACATTTTCTTTCTTAAAAAATTCGTTATGAAATATGTTGTTTTTTGGTACCAAATAAAAATTTGGAATTTTTAAAAATTATGTGAGGGTCCAGTTAGTCTATCCCTAAATTCGAAACCAATTCAGTTGCTGGGCGCAGAAAGGAGAAGAGAGAAAGATTTTGGGAAGCTACTGTAGCTGATACCGAAAACGACGACCGTGCTCGATTAATAGGTATATAACTTGCAATGTGTCGATCTGCAGTACTGTTCATTATGCATTACATTATTACAATGTTGCGTTTTCTTCGATCATTTATTTATGTCTTCATTTGCAGCAATTTTAGAGTCCAAACGTAAACCAACTGATCCAATTGCACTGCAGAAGGCAAAGGCGGCTTATGTGTCTTGTTTGGATGTCGAGTATGCCGACCATTTGACCCTGCCGCAATTAACAGTAATGGATAAACTCGGAATATGGCCCGTGATATCCGCAGAGGAAGACCCCAATGTAGAATTCTCTTGGAATCTTGCCGCAGACCTCGTTGCCGACTATGGAGTACCACTGTTCTTTAACTATCGTATCCTCTCTAATTATTGGGATCCTAGCGACAACTTCATTTATGTAAGTTATAAAAAAGGTTTGTTTTTTAGAAGTTCTACTGTAAGGCAAGATTGTTTTATATACTCTTAATATGGAACATAAAATACCTATTGGTATTAACGTTTGGATTAATTTATTTTTGAAAATGGAATTACGAGTGCAGGAAGGACTGAAGTGAATGACGATATCCCTCACATCTTATAATAGAAAAGGCTGAACATATGTCCATTATATACAGGGTGTTAGTTATGTCGCTTACTATTAGATGATGCAGAAAAGATGCGTTAGGCCACCCTGCTTAAAATAAGTTTAATTTCAAATCAATAAGAAATATTCATTGGATTATCTTTAAATTTTAAGGCAAAATCCTTCTTTTCATTAGGTGAAGTTTACAACTTCACTTGACGCATGTCCTTTGATAGTAATAATTATAAATTTGTTTGTTTCAATATTAAATTTAGCCAATGACGTATCTGTTGAATGTTTTGGATCTTAACGTGATAAACATGTAAAGACACGTTAAACAAAAATTCAGTCAGAGCTGTTTATTTTTGCGTCGTATCTGCTATTTTAGATGCACATCTACTTTACTTTTTTTTTTAGAAGTTTCTAGTTGACTCTTATAATAATATTTTTTTTTTGTAAGCCTACTCGTACTCACCTATTCTCCAACACCCAATACTGAGTGTATGTAAGATAAGGGTGATAATACACTGCGACCGGAAAGGTCTATTGTGTCTCCTATTCTTGCTGGTCGTCAAGTCTGATGTTTCATCCTGTTCCTCACAAAATGTACATCCAAGCCTACTCCTTTCAGTTTACAATAGTCTGATAAGATTTCTTTCAATATGCGGATATATTTACTGAGGTTGATGCATCCTATAGATCTCTTCCGGTATAGGTTTCTAGAAGAGTTTTAGCTTGCCTCACTCCCTGGAGATTCTCCCAGTATTTGGATTTCCTCTGCGCTACTTCACTTTTGAGTTTCTCCAGTATTATACTATTACTTATTCCGCAAAAAGGTTCAGGCCCTACAAATGGTATTCCAGCCCCTTTCTTAACGAGATTATCTGCCATTTTGTTTTCTTCCACTCGTGTATGCCCCGGAACCCAAAGAATGGTTACTTTGTTGCTTTTGTCTAGCTCGTTCAGTTTTTCTGGACACTCCTAAACCACCATGGAGCTAATTATATTTGAGTTCAGCGCTCTGATGGCTGCTTGACTATCAGATGTGATAATCTCTTTTCATAGTAGTACTGAATTGGGCGCATCTTTGGCATATGGCTCTCGGGCGTATCTTAGATTTGGTCACCTTCAGATTCTGAGCACTATGGCTAGCCATTCCTTCCCCGATTATTTCGCGTGTGGTCCTTTTGACAGTGCTCTCCACTAAAATGAAGAGGAGTAAGCTTGAGTACCATCTCAATAACTGCTATTGGACCGGTTCTCATTGCCCCAGTTATGTATACGATAATCTTTTCACTTTAGGGAGATTAGCTCTCGCAGTAGCCAAACTAGTGTTTTTGCTCCAAGCCACCACCACAAGTGATTACTGGTGTCACTATTGCTTCCAGTTATTACCTGCAAAGTTTCTAGAAATCATTAGGACATTTGGTGGTTACTTCAACCTCATGCTTATTCCATAGAAGTTAAATGTTCAGGATACAGCCTCAGTGGATTTGCCTATTTGGTGGGGCTGCAACGGCACACTCTCCAGGATATCATTATCTACCGCCTTTTCCACCGTTTTCAGAAGTAGTGATGTTTGACTGATAGATCTTTGAGATTTCAAATGTGTAGTATACTTCACCCCTACTTTTGGTATGAAAGTGACGTTGCACCTCCTCCGGATTATGTGTGGTAGGATTTCGTCTTGCCCTTTCTGAAGTAGAACTGCGATAATTCTATCTACTCCTGATATTTTGAAAGCTTGCTTGCGTGTTTATGGCCCATTTCAGCCATTCGCTACTACATATGTGTCTAGCCAGTGTTGTAGTTTTCTTGGTAGGTATTCTGTGTTCCTCGTGTAAGTTTTCCGCGGTGAAAAGAAAAAATATCTACTGATCAGAGTTTTTATTTGATTTTATCAGAGAGGGTACATTAACAAGCATTAACTCACTGTAAAAAGAAAAGTGCAAATTATAACAAGCTATACGATACAATTAAGAATAAAATAAACTGAAATCATAACGGATATCATGGGCAAAAATCGCCACAACACATACTTTTTAGTAATCCTAAGGTTTGATACAGTGTCGCCTTCCTTCCTTTGAACTCGCAATTTTTTTGGGGCGACGACAGTGTGTCTTCGGTGAATCGGCGTATCGCTATATATCGGAAAATGTGCGAGGAAACGATCAGATTTTGTAAAAGTTGGATTTACGCTAGCCAATTACGTGAAGGCCACTGTGCGACTGGACGGACGAAAGTACCTGCGATGGTCAGTAAGCTGCACACTTCAGAACCCCTTTATTCGGGCGCGTTTGCACGACAGATGTAGCCCTACGTTAAAATGATAATAGAAATAATTTAGTTATAATTAATAATTAATAAAGCGAACCGGGAGTATTTTATCGGAGAGGCGATTACAGATCGTCTGTGAACCGAATCGGGAGACGTTCACAGAAATGCCCAGATTTCGTAAGGTCATATTGATGTGAGCTCATTGCACGGAGGACACTGTGCGACGCGATGGACCTGTTACCTGTCGGTAAGCTACTTATTTCAACGGCCCGTTAGTACTCGCACTCTTGCACGGCAGATGGAGAGGTATGCTAAGTCATAATATAAATAATGGAGCGGTAATATAAATAAATTATTTAATAAACTATTTATTCTACTACCTTTGGATCTAATTTGAAAATACAAGCGTCTATTGTTCTGTATTCTTATTCATAGTACCTACCATGATAAAGAAACATTTTCTAAACTTCCTTTAATGAATTCTTTTATTGTTATTTTTTTTTAATAATTTAGATTAATTTTTTCTTATTTTCTCTAACATAGATATATCGCGATGCGTTATCCAATCCTGCAACAGTTTATGGAAAATTAGAACCCAATCGGGACGATTACCTGGACGCACATCCCAGAAGCAGAAGGGGTACAGATTCTAAATCGGAGCCCATACCCTTCGAAGCATTCCTTCGTAGTGTTGCCTTCTATTTGAGAGACCTTGAGGGCACGTGGAAACTGGACGACGATATTATTGAAGATTTAAACGAAGTGGTAGCTTTTATGAGAATATTGCAACCCGGAGGGGTAAGTACGCAAGTAATAAGATTTTCTGCAATATTGATTGTACATCGTTAGTTTCTGTGCTTTAAAAGTAAATTAGCGTAAACTAAATTTTTCTATATGAGAATTAGCTAGCTCCCTCGACAGAAAGGAAGCAACAGTGGAGATATCGATTCTTAGTCATGGAAGTGATATCTTTTCTCTTGCTCTCATCGTTATATACTTTTTTCTCCGGCTCTACAAGCTTTACATATGCATATAGACTGCTGATGTTGAATTACATAGTTGCTATATTTAACGCATGTAACGGACATCCTTATAGGTTGTCGGGATTAAGTTCTCGGTTCCCCTAGAAATCAAGAAAATAGTAAGAATAATCCTTAACGGACGAGAAAATTCTCAAAATTATAGAATTCACAAAGTCTTGACGCAACAATGGTTGCATAAACTGTATACATACTTCCTTTTCTCTAGCCCTCATCTACACCCAAAACCTGAGTAGGAGTAAAGATTAGTATGAGTCACGTATAGATTTTGAGTGAGCATATGTATGATTTATGTCGCAAACGAGGATAGTGCCAGAACCAACTTTAGCGAACCTCAATATAAAAGGTCTACTGTTTACTTAATTAGATGGTTTACTGGTTTAGTAAAATCTTATATGGTTTTGAAGCATCCTTAATTGGACGTTACTCTATTGGGTAATTCTCCTGGAGATGTTTTTCGCTTAGAAGATGATGTAGTGAGCTACTGTAGATAAAATATTTGTCCCCTAATACTACGGCACCTATTCTATTCAGAAAATTTCCAACTGAGGTAACAATTTATACTGAATTAAACCTCCAACAATTCTCTTTATATATCCTACGTTGACTATCACTGAATTCATCTTTTACTTGTTACGATTCTTGATCTTGTGGTAGCATGAAAATCACCTTAACAATAAGTATAATTACCTATAAATAAGAAAATCAATGAAATGAAAATAATTTATTGTTAATTATCACAATTACATTAGGTACATTTCCATGGAATTTTCATAATTATGTAGGTACGTGTTTTGCAATTGCTAGTAATAGAATCGTGCGACAAACAAGTTTTTATTTGGTTATATCGCAATATTCCAAGAATAGTAAGTGAAAGGAAGGTGGTTTCTTTTTTTGTTGTGGGAGCCAAATAAATAAAATTAAATACAAATTTAATCTCCCATTTATTTCGCCCATTCAATCATGTCAGTCATTCTAATACCTTGGTGCCCTGTACCAGGTCTCTGGTTTGTTGAATTTCTGGTTAATTTTTTG
The DNA here is from genome assembly GCA_949128085.1 of Cetonia aurata. NCBI lineage: Eukaryota > Metazoa > Arthropoda > Insecta > Coleoptera > Scarabaeidae > Cetonia > Cetonia aurata. The sequence goes on from OX421889.1 coordinate 20,108,137, forward strand.
GCATACCAAAAATTGCCTATCTTTTGGGTTCGCGCATATCTCCATCGTTGATTCCCATTTTCCGTAGGTGTCGCTTCAGTGCAGTGTCTTGTTAGGACACCTACCACTGAGGTTTTGTAGTTTTTCAGTCCTCTTTTTTGATGGTTACTTAATAAAGACCTTTCCATGTATTTGCGTGGTTGTATTATTCCAGTGCTTTTTGTCTCTCTCTCTCTTGGACCCAACTCCTTACCTACTGTTGCGGTGTGTTTTTGGACAGGTTCTGGGCTTGTATAAGCCGCTGATTCATTCTTTGCTAATTCATCTTTTTCGTTTCTTTCGATTCCCGAATGCCCGGGCACCTACAGTAAAGTGGCTTTATTATTCTTGGTCAGGCTATTCAGTTCCCTAATACATTCCCAAACTAGTATTGGTTTTACTCTGGGATTCAGTAAAGCCCTCAGTAATGACTGGCTATATATTGCAATACAATCCGCTTGTTTTTGTAAGCCCTCTGATTAATTTCTGTAGCACAATGCAATATTGCATATACTTCTGCTTGAAAAACAGTAGCATATTTTCCTAGCGGAAGAGTGATTATTGTACCTCGCACCTCACTGTATATTCCAGGCACAGCCCCGTTCTCGGTGTTTGATGCGTCGGTAAACCTGATAATTTCACCGAGCCTGTCTCTTTCGTTGATTCCAGCTTATTCGATTCGTGATTGCCTTCGATATAATAGACTATTCCTCTATATTTCCCAATTGTCATTTCTTGCAATTTGAGATGCCCCATTCTTGTCTCCTCTATCATCACCCAATAGAAGGGAGGTATCATGGATCTGGCCACCGTCATATATGCCCGGTATATTATATTTGATCTTAAACCGCATGTTTTTCTAGTCAATATGACTGTTGTCTTCGTCCTGGTTTTAATTCTTTCAAGCTATCGAATCCAAGTTAGCCAAGGTATTTCACTTCCTCAGACAGCTTTATGTCTTCACTCCGGAGCTTTAGCGGTCATCGACTATCAGTTTTTCCTTCTCGTGAATGTTGTCGTGCTTGTTTTGGACACTTTTCCACCTTCACCACCTGGATTCTGGATTCTGGATTTTTTGGAGGGTGGCTACTGCATTAGGGCACACTGGGCCCATTATGCTTCCTCCGTTTACGTTGCCTAACCTAGGTTGCCAACCAGCCTATTGTCTTCACAATCGCTAGGACATTCTCAGGGGAGCCTTCCTGACACTGACGATGTCAAGCCGAACGTCCCCAAGTACGGTTTTCCTAATGAATGATGATAGGACAGGGCAGTCGCAGAGAACATGTTCAGCCGTCTCATTCTCTAATTTGCAGCCCCTACAGATTGGACTGGCTTCTAATCGCAGCTTAAAAATTTGTGCTATTAACTGACAGTGTCTGGTTAGAATTCTCATCACTAAGCGGAGGTTCTCCCTTGACATGCTCAGATAGTTTGATGCCGTTTGCCTATCAGGGTAAGATAAAGTGCCCCTGGCCTAGTTGTCATCCCAAGTTTTAATGAATTGCGCATGGGTGATAATTTTAATCTTGTTACACAAGGAAGATATGGCAGGCCTTATAAACGGTCCAGGACCGTACAGAACTGTCCCACACCCGCGTCTGGCCAGCCTACCAGCCTCGCTATTGCTCATATTACCGTCGTGTCACCAGCTTTTGTACTGCCTGCCAGTGTTGCCTGGATGTCTGCCTTAGAGGTTTCAGTTGCAAGGATAAATGGATAATTCTAAACCGGGAATGGTCTCATTTCCAGTCTTGGTGTAGCCTCTGTCTTTTATTTTCAGAATATGTATTGAGCTTTCAGATTCTCTGGATAATATCCTAATATCTCTCGCTGCTCTTTTTTAAACGGTCATTTACAAAAATTATTGTCTTAATGTATATTAAGCATTTTTTTAACGAACTAGTATTTTTTATACAACTACAACTTCTTATTTAACTGGTAGATAAAGCTTAAGCAATTTGATGCTAATCAGCCACCCCGCAGAGCCAAAGCTCTCATTTAATTATCATTATAGCACCGGAAAAAAAAAAACGGATTACTAGAGCGCAATTCGAACCGGCGACCTAGTTACGGCCAAGATCCCTTAAAGGACGTTATCATTTGACGTTATATATGCATTTTAAATAAAATGATATTGATTGCGTCATTCATTTGATATAATTGTGTGCCTTATTAGAGAAACAAACAATTTGGAAGGGCACACAAAAAAATGGAGAATCTTAAGATAACATGTGTCCATTTACTTTCTGCTTGAGGAATTTCTGAGCGTAGTTTCTAATTTTATACGTTCCAGTTAATTGAAGATAACGCGGATATTCTACCCTTAGACAACTTAGTTACTGTTGGAAAATTACAGGAGTGGACTGAAGAACAATTTGGGAAAGATTATCCCGTAAGTAATTTAACTTGTTTGCTACAAAGGAAAAGTACTTTGAGAATAATGCGTATCAAATTGTTTTAGTTGAATTGGGTGGAATATTTAAATCACCTCTTCAAAGCGTCTGGTGTCACTATTGCCCGAGATACTAAAATTTATCACGACGGTCCTAGGCTGTTATATGGAGTCCTAAATTTGTTTGGGCAAGCCGAACCCAAATTATTGAAAAGTTTTGTCATGACCAGATTGTTTACTCATATGGCCCCAGATAGTAGCGAATTTTTACGAGAGGCATTCGACACATATTATAGGGACCAAGGCTACGTAGTTTATGACAGGTTAATTTATATAATTATCTCTTTAAATATATATGTTCGGTTGTTGGCTTTCTTCTTTCATTAGTTGTTAATAATTTTCTTAATTAATTCAGGCCAGATTATTGTCTTCGGAAAATCTTGGGTTACCCTAACAACGTTGAATACAGCATGGCGATAACCTACGAGTATCAACGTTATCATTTCAACGTGAACAAGCTACAAAAAGTAAATCATGATCACCTCCAATCTTGGCTGTAATTTTTAACAAAATAAATTTTTTGCGAAGGCCTCTGAAATGATGGGAGATATCCAAGAAGCCTTCAGAGACATTCTGAAAGAAACCGATTGGATGGACGTGAGTACCAAAACTAACGCGTTGAAAAAGGCAGAAGAAATGATTACCTTGTTGGGTTACCCAGAATATCTTGAGGACCAGTATTCTGTAGACGAATATTATGACAGTTTAAGGGTGTGCACCTGGGAGCATTTTTGGAATACGCAGCGGGCTAGATCGTTTTCGCAAGCGGTAAATTTCAAGTTAATATCGCAGCCTAGAAATAGAGAACTGTAAGTATATGGTTTTTACTCATTTTCTAAGCAAATCCAATGCTATGTTTATGATCTTGTAGATGGGATATATCACCTTTGGAAGTAAATGGTTTTTATAGTTGGGCCGCAAATAGAATATGTAAGTAAGAATTATAAAAAAGTCTGGGAAGAGCTGTTTGAATCTTCTTTTCAGATGGGAGTTCTTTTAAAGCGGAAGCTTACATCCTTCTACGGACTTAATAATGTTTTTAACGTAAAGATTAGGTCAGTTTAAGAAAATGCTCCTTATACAAAAAGTACGGTAACCCACAATTTTTCAAAATATAGTTATTTAAAGTTACGCGTTTGGGGGCGACCCAAAAAAAGGATTTTTTGGTTTTATACCCTTTTTTTTTTTAAAAAAGAACAATTTTACAATAAAACGAAAAAGTTCTCTATCGTAAAATTGATTGTGATTTTTTAAATGCTTATATATAAAAACTTAAAACATCACAAAAGATAAACTGGTAATAGCGATCTTGTAAATTGTAATCAAGTGCCATATGTGACATTAAAAAGAACTTAACCAAAGAGAATAAGCGCTCAATAAAGAGATGCATATTGTTGTTGTCATGTTTGTACTTTTTTTTAAACAGGTGTGGATATACACGTATGTGGTTGCAGAAATGTGCTGCATCGTACTCCAAAGTTCAAGTTTTCGTATCGGAGTACCTTATTAGGCGTGTTTCACTACTGCATGAACATATCCGGTTTTAGAAAAGATTCCGTTTCTTTCTCATCGCTGCATATAATAAAAGCAACTCTGTTTTATGGATTGGCAGCAATTAGATGGAGAATTCCTAAAGTCATCGATGAATGCGCTGAATACACTTCATCATATAATTTTAGTTTCAGTGGATTAGTCATGCAATCTGTTAATATTTTTCGCTCCTTCTCCAACAGTTTCTTGACTGGCTCAGAGGCGTTTGTTTAAAATCAAATTTACCATCGGCTATTTCTCCGTGAAAAATAAATACTTCGGGTTTGACGTTGCTCGCGATTGCCAAATCTTTAACTATCTGTATGGGTTGTGTTCCAGGAATATCGGTAGCTACTATACCGATTGATGCAAATCTCATAGCTGCTTCTTAGTTCATGAATTATACTTTTCGTGGTGCCTTCATATAACAAATACGTACGATGCATATAATATACTATAGTGAAATGGAGACCTCAGGGGTCCATATCCCGGCTATCGACTTGATCAGCTGATAACGTTCACTATTAACGGAAGACCATACAACATAATCATGACTAATCATGTTTTCTGTGAATTTTTGAAATGAACAAAATTACTAATAAATTTTCTAGTCAAATGGAACAAATATAGCGTCTCAAACAGTCACAATAAAAATATTTGTAACAATTGTGGATTCTAGACTTTTTATATAAGGAAGAACTTCTTAAAACTGTCGTGGTTTTTATATTGGAAATATTTTTAAGTCCATAGAGGGGTGTAAGTTTTTGTCCGTGTAGCTTTTGAATGTGCGAGTGTAATTGTTGGTTCAGGCCACTTTCTTAACTTTTTAGTTGCCATACGTAGGTGCCTGTATTATTTTTAATAATGCTTTCATTCTGTAGTATTACCCGCTAGTATGCTGAACCCAGTCTTTTTCGACGGATCCATCAGGTAATTACTCATCAACATTTAGTAAATATTCTAAACATTATCTGCTGCGTCTTTTCAATTCTTCAATTGCTACTTTATCTGCTCAAAGTGCCTTGGACTATGGGAGAGTCGGAGCCATCATGGGACATGAAATTACTCACGGATATGACAGTAACGGTAAGCTCTACAATGAGGAAGGCTTGATGGTAGATTGGTGGTCAGCGGAAACTGCTGCGTTATATTCGGAGAAGGTGGCATGCTTTCTAGAACAGTACGGCCAGTATTACATAGACGAAATCGATACCTATGTAAGTGAAAATTCATTTTGAGCGAGTTCGAAGGTATATGGGAAATTTTGATATCTCCTAGGTTGATTCTTCTAGAACGTTAAACGAGAATTTGGCCGATAATGGTGGATTGCGCGCTGCATACAGGGCTTTCCGGAAGACGAAGGAAAGAGATTCTGTTGTCAAAACGGTGAAAGACTTTACGGATGAGCAATTGTTTTTCATTGGCTTTGGAACGGTAAGTTTCTGTTCGTTTTTTTTTTTAAATTCCGCTTTATTTTCATTGTAACGGGTGATTCAGTAAGGGTGGTAACTAGCTGTATCTCGGAAACTGCTACGCATACAGCTTCCGAACAAAAAAATGCATAACCAATGTGGCCACTAGAAGTATCCTAGAATTATTTTAATAAGGACGTATCTGCTATATTCAATCATAAAATCAGTGTTATCTCAGTAAAAAGGCAGGTTGAACCAGCCCAAAAATATTCAGATTGGTTGAACGGTTCAGGAGATATTAAAATTTACATATTGAACAATTGATTGGCTTCCCCGCTTCTTATTATGGCAGATATGAAACAAAAGTCATTAATCGAAATAATGGGACATCAACCCAGCTTTCGAGCGATCCATTCAAAACTATAGCTCAACCTGCAATTTTCTGAGATAATACTGATTTTATGATTGAACATAGCAGGTACGCCACCTAGCCGTGAAATTTCGAACATTAAAATAATTTTCGGATAATTCTGGTGGCCACATTGGTTATGTATTTTTTTGGCCCGATGCTTTAGGCATACCAATTTCCGAGATACAGCCGGTCGCTACCCTTACTGAATCACCCGGTACATTAGGTTGACAGCTTCTTCTTGCAATTTTGTTTAAAGTTGTATGTAATTTTGAAAAGGTTCGTATATTAACCAACAAGTAGAGCTGCATATTTTTTTGGTTAGTATTGTTAATACTATTGCATTTACTAATTGTATTATTGGTATATTCGATATGGTATAATTCTCTATTAATTGCAATGTTTTTTATGTATATTTTCTTTTGCTATTTTTGAATAAGTACACCCCATCTTAAGATATTAATTATTTTTTTGAAATATTTTATATAACAGTCAATTTTGAAATACTAAGACAAACGTATTTGCAACACAAGAATAAATTTTACACATTTTTGAATGTCTAATTGGTTCAACAATTTCTAAAATCATAGCACAAAATGTTTTGGAATACATAGAAGAAGAGATATAAAATAAAATAAATTTTGAAGTATTTTTTCCGAAAAATATGTAGATGGCTGCTAACAGCATTATAAGAAGAAATAATGTAAAAATATAAACTGTGACTAAACTGTAAGCGCGTTTTTATATCAATAATTATTAGAAGACACCATTTACTGTCCTACTGTTGTATAGTTTTCATTGCACGATTTAGTGACTCGGTAGCAATAAATATTGTAGCAGCACATTTTAAAGTAGGGTATCAAAATGATGGTAACTTAATCCTCTTTGAAGATGATCAGTGAGCCATCATAGTCCTAATCTAAAATCTACATTTTTAACGTTTAAATGCACACCAAAAAGATGTATATAAAATAAAAACAGGAAAACAAAAGATCAGGTTTTACAGTAACAAATAGCAAGCGTACATTTTAAGAACTTCAAGTAGAAACGAAAAGACATTTTAAACGAAAAATGACAAGTTTCATAGAAATGTACTTAGAATGTTATCCTGTACCAAAATATAAAAAATATACAGATTTTTCGATTTACGAATCGACAAACTAAATCATGAAAGCTGTGTTAAAAAGTAATGTCCCATACTTAATTCCCAATTTTTCTTTCTGTATTGCAAATATCGTAGAAGTTATGGAGGTGAGATACCTTTCTGCAAACCAGCCATCCGATATGTTTTAGTCTTTTTTTTTAAAGATACATACATGCTTACAGATGTGGTGCATAGAAGAAACGGAGTACTACCTACAACAAATGTACAGAACGAATGTCTACCCACCGAACAGATATAGAGTCAACGGGGCTGTTTCAAACATGGAAGAGTTCGCTGATGTGTTCAAGTGTCCGGTAGGTAGTGCCATGAATCCAGCAAAGAAATGCGTTTTGTGGTAAATTTTGGACACACAAGCAGTAGTATGATGTAGTATTTATTTTTTATTTTTATTTATATTGTAGAAATAATTTGTTGAAAATAATAAAAGCTATTGTGAAGATTGTTTGATTTATATGTATATGATCAAGAGTGACACATAGTGTATGTGACTGGTTGCTTAGTTGTTCCAGTACTACCTTATCTAATTAAGCAAATAATTGGCAAAAAAACCTTTATTTAATGCAGTGCTACCAAGAAATTATAGTTTGGCCACAGCAGAACCTTTTTTGAGTTTTGTTTTTAGGTTTTTGTTTTTTTTTTTTGAAAAAAAGCAACTAATTTTGACGACAGTAAAAATGAAAAGAAATACCTCTTATAATAAATTTGACCGTCAAGTGGTGCCCCTAGTAGTAAATGTGGGCATTATTAAGGAATTCGGAAAGACTACTCAATTGTAAACGTTTCAAAACAATTACGCAGTACTAAACAATAAGCGCAAAACATAACTCTAACATACTTAACCTAAGAACTAGCGGTAATAATGGGTGCCGGGACACGAGGATATAAAAGGCAACATAATAACTGACGAACTAGCCAAGGAGGGCTCCAAGAGCCACTTCATAGGTCCAGAGCCCGTATGTGGGATTACAAGGGATTCTGCTAAAAGAGAGATCTGGACCTGGCTGGACAATGCAAGCATTAACAAATGGAGGACGAGAGCAGGTCAACTCCAAGCTAAAGCGCTAATAGGGGATGGGGATGCCAAGTTCTCTGATAACCTACTTAGACGCAGCAAGAAAGAAGTTAAAACCATTACTGGGTTGGTAACTGGACACTGTCCCCTGAAGAAGCATCTTTGCAACACAGGCCGAGTAAGCGAACCGTGGTGCAGAAGATGTGAGCTACAGGAGGAAACGAGTTTACATGTAATCTGCACAGGTGAGGAGTTGAAAACACTCCGGCAGGAACATTTCGGGAAGGGTCTATTGGAGCCCTCGAAGGTTCTCAAGTTCCCACTGGGCAAAATACTGGGCTTTATAGAGAACACCAAGCTGCTCGAGTGGAAGTAAGAGATTTAATAGGGACGGTACAATGAGCACCCAGCTCAAGTGCCTGGACTAAAGGTGTCCCCCTAACTTTATGAATGAATGAAAAAAGCGGTAATAAATGTACGGGTGTAGCGTTCGAATGTCTTTACCTATTATTACTTCAACTGATTAAAATGTTATTTTGAGAACCAGGTCTTTACAATGAGGAATTCTTGTTCCAATAATGTTCAATTCGTGTCACTGCATACTTTCGTCCAAAAAAGTTTTGACATTTTCAAGTGTGTCTGAAAACCTGATGAATTACAGTTATGATTTTTTTTTAATTCTGTAAACCGACTGCTTATTTCTTTTAAATTGATAGTAATTATCACATTATCACAAATTGTAAATACAAGTACACACTTACGGTTTTCTTAGTGTTATCTACATTTTTTTTTTATTAATTTATCTTATTGAAATATTCGAAGTACTTTAATTAGGTGCCCTTGTGTTACTTTTGAGAAGTTATCTAATCAAGTTCTTTTAACACGTCGTCCATGTGTTTGATAATTATCCACTAGGTTGTACGTTTTAAGATTAAATAGATTTAGGTATGGAAATTGTAAAGAACCAGAGGCGTAGCGTGGCGGGCGCGGCACTTCACGGAGGGCGGTAAAATTTCCACATACATTGCGTTTTTATTTGTACCCTGTACAGGGTATTCCAAATTGGTTGTCAAAGTTGTCAAGATTCGATCTCTTTTTCCGAGATTTTGTCAATGCCGAAAACGAAAATTAATTATATTCTTTTGTTTTTGAGGTACACCTACCTAGCAAAAAATTGAGTTTTCTTGAGTTTTAGGGTATGCGTAATAACTCGCTTGTCTTTAACGATACGAAAAAAACCGTTTTAACATTATTTTAAAGCACTTTTATGAGTAGAATCGACTAGTTAAGTCAGATTGTTATTTTTTACACTTGTGTTGGTCTGCAGCATAAAGTTGATTATTTTAAATATAAATCGTAGTAGGCAATTGCACAGTTATAGATGTTTTCTTTTTGTTTTCAGAAATAAATAGTTTATGGGGTCGATTTATCTAATAAAATATAAAAGAACTAATTATTTGCATGTTTAATTTAAAAACTATCATCTAGTAGCCCATGACAGAGAAAAAGACTGTAGAGGAAATTGTGTGATGTGCATGTTAAGTATAAATCTGGGAACTGTGCGTGTTGAGGTCGTTTTGAAATGAAATTTGAAATTTTTGAAAAGTATGATGTGCTGCAGTGCTACATTGAATCAAATAAAGATGGCGCTTATGCTGCTGATTTGTATTTTAATCGCTAACCGGGCGGAAGGGAATGGCAGAATATATAGTAGACTGAAGGAAAACTTAATTATGGATCCTTCGACAAACCACGACTAAAAGAGGATTCTAAAGAAAGATAAGAAGATGATGCTATTAACGTTTTAGGAGTTGTTGTGGAAAATCCAAAAATATTAAGCAAATACACTACGAAGTCTAAAAATTTAAATAAAAGAACTAATTCTTTTATATTTTATTAGATAACTGGTAGAAATCGGCCCTATAAACTATACATTTTTGAAAAGGGAAAAGAAATCTAACTAGTCGATTCTACTTATAAAAGTGCCTTAGTAATATTAAAACGGTTTTTCGTATCGCTAAAGACAAGCGAGTTATTAGGTATTCTCGAAAAATTAAATTGTTTGCTATAACTCAAAAACAAACGAATATAAGTAATTGTCGTTTTGGCCATATCGCGATAAAAGAAATGGACAATTGGTCAATCATTTTTTCCAATACGTTACGGTTATTGAAATGCCCTATTCTGACGAGCAATTTGGACCAGCCCGTACAATAGACAATAACAAATTTCTTTTTGTCGAAAAGTTGTTTAGAATTTGCGTAAATTTTGGATTTACACACCTAGATATGAGGGCGGCGAATTTGGCTTACTGTTGGGGCGGCTGAAACCCACGCCACGCCACTGTAAAGAACAAACACACATTAATACACAAACAGTTCAAACACGAATGGAACGTTTGGCTGGATGTATTAGTATTTATTTATCCAGTATTGATATACTGGCAGAAAAGTAGCGAGCTGTGGATTGCATGCTTAGGGTATAGGCGGACCTACGCACAAGATCGGAACACAAATTTGTTGACGTTTATCATAGCTCAGTGGAAGTAAAATGAACGAGATACTTTTTTTCTCGTTAGAGCTCACTCTCATAACGCTATTGATGATATGAACACGAAATTAATAACCAATTATCTAAGTGAACTATTGCTTATAAATATGAGTTACGAAGTTTGTAAAACTATAGTTAACCTAATATTACATTTGCATTAGTGAAAAGGGAAATAATAAGACGATACTCATTTGATAACTGAAAAGGGCAATAAACTTTGTTTTTATTTATACTTATTTTTATATCGAAGCATCAGATAATGTAAACTATAAATTCCACAGACAGAGCTCATAAATAATATCAAAAGAAAAAAAAAAAAAAAAGAATAAAAAAGGTGTTGTTGGAACCAAATTTCATTAATATCAAGTCGCTCCCGTACAGCAGGAATAATATTAGTTTGCAATAATGCAGGATGGCTTAACATGAAAAACCGTAGGGAACTATTCATTCATTCATTCATAATGTTAGGGGGACAACTTTAGTCCAGGCACTTGAGCTGGGTGCTCATTGTACCATCCCTATTAAATCTCTTACTTCCACTCGAGCAGCTTGGTGTTCTCTATAAAGCCCAGTATCTTGCCCAGTGGGAACTTGAGAACCTTCGAGGGCTCCAATAGAGCCTTCCCGAAATGTTCCTGCCGGAGTGTTTTCAACTCCTCACATGTGCAGATTACATGTAAACTCGTTTCCTCCTGTAGCTCACATCTTCTGCACCACGGTTCGCTTACTCGGCCTGTGTTGCAAAGATGCTTCCTCAGGGGACAGTGTCCAGTTACCAACCCAGTAATGGTTTTAACTTCTTTCTTGCTGCGTCTAAGTAGGTTATCAGAGAACTTGGCATCCCCATCCCCTATTAGCGCTTTAGCTTGGAGTTGACCTTCTGTCGTCCTCCATTTGTTTGTACTTGCATTGTCCAGCCAGGTCCAGATCTCCCTTTTAGCAGAATCCCTTGTAATTCCACATACGGGCTCTGGACCTATGAAGTGGCTCTTGGAGCCCTCCTTGGCTAGTTCATCAGCTATTATGTTGCCTTTTATATCCTCGTGTCCCGGCACCCAAATCAGCGACACCGTGTGATCCTGTGCCAGTGAGTTGAGGGATTGTTTGCAGTCTCTAACTAGTTTTGACCTAGTTACTGGGCTCGAGACTGCCCTGATAGCAGCCTGGCTATCAGTCAATATACTTATTTTCCTCCTCATGCAGCCCCCCTTTGCAATCATTTCTGCGCAGGCTGCAAGGGCGAATACCTCTGCCTGGAAGACCGTCGCATGCTTCCCCAGGCTTATGGATACCCTTTGATGTGGGCTCGGTTCGCAATATTCCAAGAATCGTAAGTGAAAGGAAGGTGGTTTCTTTTTTTGTTGTGGGAGCCAAATAAATAAAATTAAATACAAATTTAATCTCCCATTTATTTCGCCCATTCAATCATGTCAGTCATTCTAATACCTTGGTGCCCTGTACTAGGTCTCTGGTTTGTTGATTTTCTGGTTCATTTTTTGGCATACCAAAAATTGCCTATATTTTGGGTTCGCGCATATCTCCATCGTTGATTCCCATTTTCCGTAGGTGTCCCTTCAGTGCAGTGTCTTGTTAGGACACCTACCACTGAGGTTTTGTAGTTTTTCAGTCCTCTTTTTTGATGGTTACTTAATAAAGACCTTTCCATGTATTTGCGTGGTTGTATTATTCCAGTGTTTTTTGTCTCTCTCTCTTGGACCCAACTCCTTACCTACTGTTGCGGTGTGTTTTTCGACAGGTTCCGGGGTTGTATATTAAGCCGCTGATTCATTCCTTGCTAATTCATCTTTTTCGTTTCTTTCGATTCCCGAATGCCCGGGCACCTACAGTAAAGTGGCTTTATTATTGTTGGTCAGGCTATTCAGTTCCCTAATACATTCCCAAACTAGTATTGATTTTACTCTGGGATTCAGTAAAGCCCTCAGTAATGACTGGCTATATATTGCAATACAATCCGCTTGTTTTTGTAAGCCCTCTGATTAATTTCTGTAGCACAATGCAATATTGCATATACTTCTGCTTGAAAAACCGTAGCATATTTTCCTAGTGGAAGAGTGATTATTGTATCTCGCACCTCACTGTATATTCCAGGCACAGCCTCGTTCTCGGTGCTTGATCCGTCGGTAAACCTGATCATTCCAGCTTATTCGATCCGTGATTGTTTTCGATATAATAGACTATTCCTCCATATTTGCAAATTGTAGTTTCTTGCAATCTGAGATGCCCCATTCTTGTGTCCTCTATCATCGCCCAATAGAGGGGAGGTATTATGGATCTGGTCACCGTCATGTATGCCCAGTATAGCATGTTTTTCTAGTCAGTATGACTGTTGTCTCCGTCCTGGTTTTAATATTTCAAGCTATCGAAACCAAGTTAGCCAAGGTATTTCACTTCCTCAGACAGCTTTATTTCTTCACTCCGGAGCTTTAGCGGTCATCGACTATCAGTTTTTCCTTCTCGTGAATACTGTTTTGGACACTTTTCCACCTTCACCACCTGGATTCTGGATTCTGAATTTTTTGGAGGGTAGCTACTGCATTAGGCCACATTGGGCCCATTATGCTTCCTCCGTTTACGTTGCCCAACCTAGGTTGCCAATCAGCCTATTGTCTTCACAATCGCTAGGACATTCTCAGGGGAGCCTTCCTGACACTGACGATGTCAAGCCGAACGTCCCCAAGTACGGTTTTCCTAATGAATGATAGGGCAGGGCAGTCGCAGAGAACATGTTCAGCCGTCTCCTTCTCTAATTTGCAGCCCCTACAGATTGGACTGGCCTCTAATCGCAGCTTAAAAATTTGTGCTATTAACTGACAGTGTCCGGTTAGAATTCTCATCGCTAAGCGGAGGTTCTCCCTTGACATGCTCAGATAGTTTGATGCTGTTTGCCTATCAGGGTAAGATAAAGTGTCCCGACCTAATTGTCATCCCAAGTTTTAATGAATTGCTCATGAGTGATAATTTTAATCTTGTTACACAAGGAAGATATGGCAGGCCTTATAAACGGTCCAGGACCGTACAGAACTGTCCCACACCCGCGTCTGGCCAGCCTACCAGCCTCGCTATTGCTCATATTACCGTCGTGTCACCAGCTTTTGTACTGCCTGCCAGTGTTGCCTGGATGTCTGCCTTAGAGGTTTCAGTTGCAAGGATAAATGGATAATTCTAAACCGGGAATGGTCTCATTTCCAGTCTTGGTGTAGCCTCCGTCTTTTATTTTCAGAATATGTGTTGAGCTTTGAGCTTCTCTGGATAATATCCTAACATCTCTCGCTGCTCTTTTTTAAACGGTAATTTACAAAAATTATTGTCTTAATGTATATTAAGCATTTTTTTAACGAACTAGTATTTTTTATACAACTACAACTTCTTATTTAACTGGTAGATAAAGCTTAAGCAATTTGATGCTAATCAGCCACCCCGCAGAGCCAAAGCTCTTATTTAATTATCATTATAGCACCGGAAAAAAAAGACGGATTACTAGAGCGCAATTCGAACCGGCGACCTAGTTACGGCCAAGATCCCTTAAAGGACGTTATCATTTGACGTTATATATGCATTTTAAACAAAATGATATTGATTGCGTCATTCATTTGATATAATTGTGTGCCTTATTAGAGAAACAAACAATTTGGAAGGGCACACAAAAAAATGGAGAATCTTAAGATAACATGTGTCCATTTACTTTCTGCTTGAGGAATTTCTGAGCGTAGTTTCTAATTTTATACGTTCCAGTTAATTGAAGATAACGCGGATATTCTACCCTTAGACAACTTAGTTACTGTTGGAAAATTACAGGAGTGGACTGAAGAACAATTTGGGAAAGATTATCCCGTAAGTAATTTAACTTGTTTGCTACAGGAAAAGTACTTTGAGAATAATGCGTATCAAATTGTTTTAGTTGAATTGGGTGGAATATTTAAATCACCTCTTCAAAGCGTCTGGTGTCACTATTGCACGAGATACTAAAATTTATCACGACGGTCCTAGGCTGTTATATGGAGTCCTAAATTTGTTTGGGCAAGCCGAACCCAAATTATTGAAAAGTTTTGTCATGACCAGATTGTTTACTCATATGGCCCCAGATAGTAGCGAATTTTTACGAGAGGCATTCGACACATATTATAGGGACCAAGGCTACGTAGTTTATGACAGGTTAATTTATATAATTATCTCTTTAAATATATATGTTCGGTTGTTGGCTTTCTTCTTTCATTAGTTGTTAATAATTTTCTTAATTAATTCAGGCCAGATTATTGTCTTCGGAAAATCTTGGGTTACCCTAACAACGTTGAATACAGCATGGCGATAACCTACGAGTATCAACGTTATCATTTCAACGTGAACAAGCTACAAAAAGTAAATCATGATCACCTCCAATCTTGGCTGTAATTTTTAACAAAATTAATTTTTTGCGAAGGCCTCTGAAATGATGGGAGATATCCAAGAAGCCTTCAGAGACATTCTGAAAGAAACCGATTGGATGGACGTGAGTACCAAAACTAACGCTTTGAAAAAGGCAGAAGAAATGATTACCTTGTTGGGCTACCCAGAATATCTTGAGGACCAATATTCTGTAGACGAATATTATGACAGTTTAAGGGTGTGCACCTGGGAGCATTTTTGGAATACGCAGCGGGCTAGATCGTTTTCGCAAGCGGTAAATTTCAAGTTAATATCGCAGCCTAGAAATAGAGAACTGTAAGTATATGGTTTTTACTCATTTTCTAAGCAAATCCAATGCTATGTTTATGATTTTGTAGATGGGATATATCACCTTTGGAAGTAAATGGTTTTTATAGTTGGGCCGCAAATAGAATATGTAAGTAAGAATTATAACAAAGTCTGGGAAGAGCTGTTTGAATCTTCCTTTCAGATGGGAGTTCTTTTAAAGCGGAAGCTTTACGGACTTAATAATGTTTTTAACGTAAAGATTAGGTCAGTTTAAGAAAATTCTCCTTATACAAAAAGTACGGTAACCCACAATTTTTCAAAATATAGTTATTTAAAGTTACGCGTTTGGGGGCGACCCAAAAAAAGGATTTTTTGGTTTTATTCCCTTTTTTTTGAAAAAAGAACAATTTTACAATAAAACGAAAAAGTTCTCTATCGTAAAATTGATTGTGATTTTTTAAATGCTTATATATAAAAACTTAAAACATCACAAAAGATAAACTGGTAATAGTGATCTTGTAAATTGTAATCAAGTGCGATATGTGACATTAAAAAGAACTTAACCAAAGAGAATAAGCGCTCAATAAAGAGATGCATATTGTTGTTGTCATGTTTGTACTTTTTTTTAAACAGGTGTGGATATACACGTATGTGGTTGCAGAAATGTGCTGCATCGTACTCCAAAGTTCAAGTTTTCGTATCGGAGTACCTTATTAGGCGTGTTTCACTACTGCATGAACATATCCGGTTTTAGAAAAGATTCCGTTTCTTTCTCATCGCTGCATATAATAAAAGCAACTCTGTTTTGTGGATTGTCAGCAATTAGATGGAGAATTCCTAAAGTCATCGATGAATGCACTGAATACACTTCATCATATAATTTTAGTTTCAGTGAATTAGCCATGAAATCTGTTAATATTTTTCGCTCCTTCTCCAACAGTTTCTTGACTGGCTCAGAGGCGCTTGTTTAAAATCAAATTGACAATTTCTCCGTGAAAAATAAATACTTCGGGTTTGACGTTGCTCGCGATTGCCAAATCTTTAACTATCTGTATGGGTTGTGTCCCAGGAATATCGGTAGCTACTATACCGATTGATGCAAATCTCATAGCCGCTTCTTAGTTCATGAATTATACTTTTCGTGGTGCCTTCATATAACAAATACGTACGATGCATATAATATACTATAGTGAAATGGAGACCTCAGGGGTCCATATCCCGGCTATCAACTTGATCAGCTGATAACGTTCACTATTAACGGAAGACCATACAACATAATCATGACTAATCATGTTTTCTGTGAATTTTTGAAATGAACAAAATTACTAATACATTTTCTAGTCAAATGGAACAAATATAGCGTCTCAAACTGTCACAATAAAAATATTTGTAACAATCGTGGATTCTACACTTTTTATATAAGGAAGAACTTCTTAAAACTGTCGTGGTTCTTATATTGGAAATATTTTTAAGTCCATAGAGGGGTGTAAGTTTTTGTCCGTGTAGCTTTTGAATGTGCGAGTGTAATTGTTGGTTCAGGCCACTTTCTTAACTTTTTAGTTGCCATACGTAGGTGCGTGTATTATTTTTAATAATGCTTTCATTCTGTAGTATTACCCGCTAGTATGCTGAACCCAGTCTTTTTCGACGGATCCATCAGGTAATTACTCATCAACATTTAGTAAATATTCTAAACATTATCTGCTGCGTCTTTTCAATTCTTCAATTGCTACTTTATCTGCTCAAAGTGCCTTGGACTATGGGAGAGTCGGAGCCATCATGGGACATGAAATTACTCACGGATATGACAGTAACGGTAAGCTCTACAATGAGGAAGGCTTGATGGTAGATTGGTGGTCAGCGGAAACTGCTGCGTTATATTCGGAGAAGGTGGCATGCTTCCTAGAACAGTACGGCCAGTATTACATAGACGAAATCGATACCTATGTAAGTGAAAATTCATTTTGAGCGAGTTCGAAGGTATATGGGAAATTTTGATATCTCCTAGGTTGATTCTTCTAGAACGTTAAACGAGAATTTGGCCGATAATGGTGGATTGCGCGCTGCATACAGGGCTTTCCGGAAGACGAAGGAAAGAGATTCTGTTGTCAAAACGGTGAAAGACTTTACGGATGAGCAATTGTTTTTCATTGGCTTTGGAACGGTAAGTTTCTGTTCGTTTTTTTTTTTAAATTCCGCTTTATTTTCATTGTATCGGGTGATTCAGTAAGGGTGGTGACTGGCTGTATCTCGGAAACTGCTACGCATACAGCTTCGGAACAAAAAAATGCATAACCAATGTGGCCACTAGAAGTATCCTAGAATTATTTTAATAAGGACGTATCTGCTATATTCAATCATAAAATCAGTGTTATCTCAGAAAAAGTGAATGGGATAGAGATACCATTTCGAAACTCAATAGAAACGCCATTAAATGGTATACAGATGGCTCCAAAACGGCAGAGGGAACTGGAATAGGGATATATGGGCCTAGAACCAAATATTTCGAAAGCTTGGGGATGTACCCAAGTATCTTCCAGGCGGAAATACACGCCATTGAAAGATGTGTCCAGGTCAACATTGACAGAAGCTATGAAAAGCAGGAGATTATCATAATATCTGATAGTCAAGCAGCCATTAGGGCGCTGAGGTCAAACATAATCAGCTCCAAAATGGTTTGGGAGTGTCTACAAAAACTAAACGAGCTAGGCAAAAAGAACAAGGTAACCCTTTTGTGGGTTCCGGGACACACGGGAGTGGAAGGAAACGAAATAACAGATAATCTCGCTAAGAGAGGGGCTAGAACACCTTTTGTAGGGCCAGAACCTTTTTGTGGGATAAGTAGCAGCATAACACTGGAGAAACTGAAAGATGAAGTAGAGCAGAGAAAATCCAAATACTGGGAGAATCTCCAGGGAATGAGGCAAGCTAAAACTCTTCTGGGTACCTATAACCAGAAGAGATCTGCAGAATGCATCAACCTGAGTAAAAATAATATTCGGATATTGACAGGGATCCTTACAGGCCATTGTAAACTGAACGGACATCTAAGCAGGCTTGGAATAGCGAAGGAAGCCGAATGTAGATTTTGTGGGGAACAGGACGAAACGTCCATTCATCTACTCACAAACTGTGTTGCACTGTGCAACTCAAGGGCGCTGCACCTGGGAGCATGTGAAATCGAAGAGGGAGAGTTACCTAATCTGGGGCCTTCGGACATTCTGCACTTCTTGAAAGGAATCAGACTGGACGGCCAGCTGTAAATACAGCGAGAAGAGGGGACACAATAGATCTTTTAGGTCGCAGTGTACTATCACCCTAATCACACATACATACATACATATCTCAGAAAAAAGGCAGGTTGAACCAGCCCAAAAATATTCAGATTGGTTGAACGGTTCAGGAGATATTAAAATTTACATATTGAACAATTGATTGGCTTCCCCGCTTCTTATTATGGCAGATACCAAACAAAAGTCATTAATCGAAATAATGGGACATCAACCCAGCTTTCGGGCGATCCATTCAAAACTATAGCTCAACCTGCAATTTTCTGAGATAATACTGATTTTATGATTGAACATAGCAGGTACGCCACCTAGCCGTGAAATTTCGAACATTAAAATAATTTTCGGATAATTCTAGTGGCCACATTGGTTATGTATTTTTTGTCCCGATGCTTTAGGCATACGAATTTCCGAGATACAGCCGGTCGCCACCCTTACTGAATCACCCGGTACATTAGGTTGACAGCTTCTTCTTGCAATTTTGTTTAAACTTGTATGTAATTTTGAAAAGGTTCGTATATTAACCAATAAGTAGAGCTGTATTTTTTTGGTTAGTATTGTTAATACTATTGCATTTACTAATTGTATTATTGGTATATTCGATATGGTATAATTCTCTATTAATTGCATTGTTTTTTATGTATATTTTGTTTTGCTATTTTTGAATAAGTACACCCCATCTTAAGATATTAATTATTTTTTTGAAATGTTTTATATAACAGTCAATTTTGAAATACTAACACAAACGTATTTGCAACACAAGAATAAATTTTACACATTTTTGAATGTCTAATTGGTTCAACAATTTCTAAAATCATAGCACAAAATGTTTTGGAATACATAGAAGAAGAGATATAAAATAAAATAAATTTTGAAATATTCTTTCCGAAAAATATGTAGATGGCTGCTAACAGCATTATAAGAAGAAATAATGTAAAAATATAAACTGTGACTAAACTGTAAGCGCGTTTTTATATCAATAATTATTAGAAGACACCATTTACTGTCCTACTGTTGTATAGTTTTCATTGCACGATTTAGTGACTCGGTAGCAATAAATATTGTAGCAGCACATTTTAAAGTAGGGTATCAAAATGATGGTAACTTAATCCTCTTTGAAGATGATCAGTGAGCCATCATAGTCCTAATCTAAAATCTACATTTTTAACGTTTAAATGCACACCAAAAAGATGTATATAAAATAAAAACAGGAAAACAAAAGATCAGGTTTTACAGTAACAAATAGCAAGCGTACATTTTAAGAACTTCAAGTAGAAACGAAAAGACATTTTAAACGAAAAATGACAAGTTTCATAGAAATGTACTTAGAATGTTATCCTGTACCAAAATATAAAAAATATACAGATTTTTCGATTTACGAATCGACAAACTAAATCATGAAAGCTGTGTTAAAAATTAATGTCCCATACTTAATTCCCAATTTTTCTTTCTGTATTGCAAATATGGTAGAAGTTATGGAGGTGAGATACCTTTCTGCAAACCAGCCATCCGATATGTTTTAGTCTTTTCTTTTAAAGATACATACATGCTTACAGATGTGGTGCATAGAAGAAACGGAGTACTACCTACAACAAATGTACAGAACGAATGTCTACCCACCGAACAGATATAGAGTCAACGGGGCTGTTTCAAACATGGAAGAGTTCGCTGATGTGTTCAAGTGTCCGGTAGGTAGTGCCATGAATCCAGCAAAGAAATGCGTTTTGTGGTAAATTTTGGACACACAAGCAGTAGTATGATGTAGTATTTATTTTTTATTTTTATTTATATTGTAGAAATAATTTGTTGAAAATAATAAAAGCTATTGTGAAGATTGTTTGATTTATATGTATATGATCAAGAGTGACACATAGTGTATGTGACTGGTTGCTTAGTTGTTCCAGTACTACCTTATCTAATTAAGCAAATAATTGGCAAAAAAACCTTTATTTAATGCAGTGCTACCAAGAAATTATAGTTTGGCCACAGCAGAACCTTTTTTGAGTTTTGTTTTTAGGTTTTTGTTTTTTTTTTTTGAAAAAAAGCAACTAATTTTGACGACAGTAAAAATGAAAAGAAATACCTCTTATAATAAATTTGACCGTCAAGTGGTGCCCCTAGTAGTAAATGTGGGCATTATTAAGGAATTCGGAAAGACTACTCAATTGTAAACGTTTCAAAACAATTACGCAGTACTAAACAATAAGCGCAAAACATAACTCTAACATACTTAACCTAAGAACTAGCGGTAATAATGGGTGCCGGGACACGAGGATATAAAAGGCAACATAATAACTGACGAACTAGCCAAGGAGGGCTCCAAGAGCCACTTCATAGGTCCAGAGCCCGTATGTGGGATTACAAGGGATTCTGCTAAAAGAGAGATCTGGACCTGGCTGGACAATGCAAGCATTAACAAATGGAGGACGAGAGCAGGTCAACTCCAAGCTAAAGCGCTAATAGGGGATGGGGATGCCAAGTTCTCTGATAACCTACTTAGACGCAGCAAGAAAGAAGTTAAAACCATTACTGGGTTGGTAACTGGACACTGTCCCCTGAAGAAGCATCTTTGCAACACAGGCCGAGTAAGCGAACCGTGGTGCAGAAGATGTGAGCTACAGGAGGAAACGAGTTTACATGTAATCTGCACAGGTGAGGAGTTGAAAACACTCCGGCAGGAACATTTCGGGAAGGGTCTATTGGAGCCCTCGAAGGTTCTCAAGTTCCCACTGGGCAAAATACTGGGCTTTATAGAGAACACCAAGCTGCTCGAGTGGAAGTAAGAGATTTAATAGGGACGGTACAATGAGCACCCAGCTCAAGTGCCTGGACTAAAGGTGTCCCCCTAACTTTATGAATGAATGAAAAAAGCGGTAATAAATGTACGGGTGTAGCGTTCGAATGTCTTTACCTATTATTACTTCAACTGATTAAAATGTTATTTTGAGAACCAGGTCTTTACAATGAGGAATTCTTGTTCCAATAATGTTCAATTCGTGTCACTGCATACTTTCGTCCAAAAAAGTTTTGACATTTTCAAGTGTGTCTGAAAACCTGATGAATTACAGTTATGATTTTTTTTTAATTCTGTAAACCGACTGCTTATTTCTTTTAAATTGATAGTAATTATCACATTATCACAAATTGTAAATACAAGTACACACTTACGGTTTTCTTAGTATTATCTACCTTTTTTTTTTATTAATTTATCTTATTGAAATATTCGAAGTACTTTAATTAGGTGCCCTTGTGTTACTTTTGAGAAGTTATCTAATCAAGTTCTTTTAACACGTCGTCCATATGTTTGATAACACTGGGCAACAAATTTTCGAAAAGTTCATGCTTCCAAGCTGAAAATAGTCATTTCTTAATGAATTCAATTTGCTGAACACGAAAATGACTAAGAAGAAGCTGAATTGGCTACGGGTTTTCTGTAATATGTACGCATATTTCAGAAAAAGTGTACTTATGTCAATATTATAATACATGGTAAGAAAACATTTACGCATATTTCAGAAAAAGTGTACTTATGTCAATATTATAATACATGGTAAGAAAACATTAGTCTGCTTCTGGCTTTCGACTTCTTTTGGCCTGCCGTTTGTAGTGGACTTGTGGAGCATCTCTACTGATTGTCCAACAATATTATGCAATAGCATCTATACAATGGACAAAACGTCAATATCTCTGGAACGTGAGCCAATCAACTTTTTTCAATGTGATATTCGTGTTCAGCACGTTGAATTCATTCAGGATTGGGTACTTTCACCTAAGAAGCAATTTCACTGTTGACCAGTGTAATTATCCACTAGGTTGTACGTTTTAAAATTAAATAGATTTAGGTATGGAAATTGTAAAGAACCAGAGGCGTAGCGTGACGGGCGCGACACTTCTCGGAGGGCGGTAAAATTTCATATACATTGCGTTTTTATTTGTACCTACCCTGTACAGAGTATTCCAAATTGGTTGTCAAAGTTGTCAAGATTCGATCTCTTTTTCCGAGATTTTGTCAATGCCGAAAACGAAAATTAATTATATTCTTTTGTTTTTGAGGTATACCTAGCAAAAAATTGAGTTTTCTTGAGTTTTAGGGAATGCGTAATAACTCGCTTGTCTTTAACGATACGAAAAAAAAAACCGTTTTAACATTATTTTAAAGCACTTTTATGAGTAGAATCGACTAGTTAAGTCAGATTGTTATTTTATACACTTGTTTTGGTCTGCAGCATAAAGTTGATTGTTTTAAATGTAAATCGTAGTAGGCAATTGCACAGTTATAGATGTTTTCTTTTTGTTTTCAAAAATAAATAGTTTATGGGGTCGATTTATCTAATAAAATATAAAAGAACTAATTATTTGCATGTTTAACTTAAAATCTATCATCTAGTAGCCCATGACAGAGAAAAAGACTGTAGAAGAAATTGTGTGATGTGCATGTTAAGTATAAATCTGGGAACTGTGCGTGTTGAGGTCGTTTTGAAATGAAATTTGAAATTTTTGAAAAGTATGATGTGCTGCAGTGCTACATTGAATCAAATAAAGATGGCGCTTATGCTGCTGATTTGTATTTTAATTGCTAACCGGGCGGAAGGGAATGGCAGAATATATAGTAGACTGAAGGAAAACTTAATTATGGATCCTTCGACAAACCACGACTAAAAGAGGATTCTAAAGAAAGATAAGAAGATGATGCTATTAACGTTTTAGGAGTTGTTGTGGAAAATCCAAAAATATTAAGCAAATACACTACGAAGTCTAAAAATTTAAATAAAAGAACTAATTCTTTTATATTTTATTAGATAACTGGTAGAAATCGGCCCTATAAACTATACATTTTTGAAAAGGGAAAAGAAATCTAACTAGTCGATTCTACTTATAAAAGTGCCTTAGTAATATTAAAACGGTTTTTCGTATCGCTAAAGACAAGCGAGTTATTAGGTATTCTCGAAAAATTAAATTGTTTGCTATAACTCAAAAACAAACGAATATAAGTAATTGTCGTTTTCGCCATATCGCGATAAAAGAAATGGACAATTGGTCAATGATTTTTTCCAATACGTTACGGTTATTGAAATGCCCTATTCTGACGAGCAATTTGGACCAGCCCGTACAATAGACAATAACAAATTTCTTTTTGTCGAAAAGTTGTTTAGAATTTGCGTAAATTTTGGATTTACACACCTAGATATGAGGGCGGCGAATTTGGCTTACTGTTGGGGCGGCTGAAACCCACGCCACGCCACGCCACTGTAAAGAACAAACACACATTAATACACAAACAGTTCAAACACGAATGGAACATTTGGCTGGATGTATTAGTATTTATTTATCCAGTATTGATATACTGGCAAAAAAGTAGCGAGCTGTGGATTGCATTCTTAGGGTATAGGCGGACCTACGCACAAGATCGGAACACAAATTTGTTGACGTTTATCATAGCTCATTGGAAGTAAAATGAACGAGATACTTTTTTTCTCGTTAGAGCTCACTCTCATAACGCTATTGATGATATGAACACGAAATTAATAACCAATTATCTAAGTGAACTATTGCTTATAAATATGAGTTACGAAGTTTGTAAAACTATATTTAACCTAATATTACATTTGCATTAGTGAAAAGGGAAATAATAAGACGATACTCATTTGATAACTGAAAAGGGCAATAAACTTTGTTTTTATTTATACTTATTTTTATATCGAAGCATCAGATAATGTAAACTATAAATTCCACAGACAGAGCTCATAAATAATATCAAAAGAAAAAAAAAAAAAAAAGAATAAAAAAGGTGTTGTTGGAACCAAATTTCATTAATATCAAGTCGCTCCGTACAGCAGGAATAATATTAGTTTGGAATAATTCTAAATACTGCCTGCCAGTTAAATTTCCTTTAATAAAAAAGGTCCGATTATTGCGTTCGCATTGGTGTATTATAATGTAGGTTTTTACGCGACCAATAACGAACATTTGCGCGATTATGATGCCCATGAACGTAAAATGTTTTTTCATCAGTAAATAAAATATTATTCAAAAATAATTCGTTATGATATTTATTTATCATTATTTCGCAAAATTCCATTCGACGGTAACAATCATCGGCTCAAAGTTCGTGAAATGTGCTAAGTTTGAACGACCGATATTTATTCTTATGTAAAAGGTTTAAAACACAGTTGTACTAATATTACATTCGCCAGCAATTTGTTTAGAGGTCATAGTAGGATTTAATTCCGCTAATGCACGAACTTGAATTTCGATATCACTGACATTTTTCACTGGGATATTTCTATTTTTGTCGTTTATTAATATAAACGTTGTTTCCAAAATGTTTACTAATAGTAGTCGCGTTAGTAATTGATCTTTCGGGATAATTTACTGCAAATAAATCGTGTGTAACTTCCGCTGGATTGCTAGTGTAAAATTGTTTTACTATAAATAGTTTTTCCGCGGGCGTATAATATTTAATTTTTTAATAAAAGTACTGATCAAAACTTAGTAACTGTTATAAAACTAGGACTGCACCCTCAATATCTTGCGACGCTTTATCGATTAATGAGCGAAGTGAATCGGACACTGGCTTCGCTTGAAGTGAATTACGCATGTCTGGCGACTAGCATATATCCGCCAGGGAGTCCCTCAAGGTTCAATTTTAAGTCCTACGCTTTTTTCTTTATACACGGCTTCCCTACCACACTGTCTTAAATACACTAAAATTCATATGTACGCCGACGATGTACAACTATACTACTCGTTTCATCCCTCGCAGTGGGTTGCGGCAGTAGAAAAAATCAATTCCGACATAGCTAGGCTACACTCCGAGTCCAGAAACCTCTCCTTAATAATTAACCCTATCAAATCTCAAGCTATAGTTTTTGGAAATAAAGAGATCACAAATATATTACATGCAATGATTACGATAACTATAAACGACAAAAAAATTCCTACGGTTAAGAGTGTTAGAAATTTTGGGTTGGTATTGGATAATTCATTCCGATTTTGGGACCATATTAACTCTTGTCGGCAGGCATCGTATGCCAATTTAAAAATGATATATCCGTTCCGGTCGGTACTGCCCCAAAAGACGAAAAAAACCTTATGCGACGCATACGTCCTATCGCGCTTTGCATACTGCTCCGAGATATACCATGCCTGCTTAGACGTGGCCACAAGTTACAATGTGCAGAAAGTACAAAACTCATGCTTGCGCTATATTTATGGTATGAGAAAATATCAACACATATCACATAAACTGATAAATGCAGGATGGCTTAACATGAAAAACCGTAGGGAACTACAATGCTTAACTTTATATCATAAGTTACTTTTATGTTAGACCAGTAAAGGTCGATAAAAAATCTCCTGACCCGGCTGTCGTGTCGTGGCTAAGGGTTTGCACCAGGATCAACGGCGCCGGATGGAGCACGTCATCTGTCCGATATACCAGGCACTTCCATGCTGTCGTGGTCATGTCTCGCGAGCGTGCGGTGTTGGGGGATCTTGGCTTAACCGCCCGGATCGAGAGGAGACAACCTCACAAATAAACCTAAATCCTAAGGCAAAGGGGTCCGGGCGAAGGGATGCGTGGCTAAATAGAAGATTAGTCTGCGAGGACCTCAACCTTGGGGCACCAGGGGGAACTCCACTGTATTTACCCCTCCATCCTACATGCGGGGCTCTGTAGAGGTGGATTGTTATTTCCCTAGCTACTCGTGGGATCCATTATGAGTAAGAATCCTAACAATAAAGAGCGGGATGTTACCGCACAAACTACCGGGACTACTGATAGAGACAAACCATCTACCAGCGCAACCGGGACAAAAGAAAGGACGGGCCGTCGTTCGACACCCCGTCCTAGCTTAGGGCAACCAGGAGGCCTGGATGATCCGAGGAGGAAGGGCCTCAGCGGAGCAGGCGTAAAATGGTACCTGCGCTTTCTTAAACAGGGACTAACACCTGAGGCAGCCAGGGAAAAAGTAGTCAAGCAAAAGCTTGAAAGAGAGAAGGCACTGCCACAAACGACGGCAGGAACAAGCTCGGGCAAACGGGGCAGTGAGCACATCTCACCTGCCCAAGCACCCCGGCTTAAGAAGAGGAAGACAAAACCTCTTACCTCTAGTGCAGCAGGCACAGTTGGGCAAGCCACCAGCTATGCCACGGCTGCAAAGATAATTAAAGTAGCAGTACTACCTGAGGAATACCCTCAAGTAATGCTGGACGCAACCCTGCTGTCCTCGCTGGAGGAAGCTCTAGTCGAGGCAATGGTGGGGAGCGTGGTACGCGGTCTGCAGTTTGCCGGCATACACTTCCGTCAGGGAGCAATGCTGGTCGACTGTGAGACTGAGCAGACAGTTAACTGGCTCGACCAGGTAGTAGGCTGTCTGCCATTATGGAAAGGACCCAAACTGGTGACGAGGAAGGGAGACGACCTCCCAAAACCCCACGGCATGACAGTTTTTCTTCCAAGAAGCAAGGGTCAGGAAGCAGAGAAACTGCTAAAGCTGCTGGATATCCAGAATCCTGAAATCCAGACAGACCTCTGGAAGGTCATGCCCCTTAAGGAGGAAGGACACGGCCAAGTACTCACCATTGGGATTGACCCCAAATCTTGTGAGGCGATTTTGGCAAAGGGATGCAGTATCCACTACCGGTTTGGTAGGATCCCTGTGTCAGGGCTCAAGAAGAGCCAAGGAAAACCAGAGTGCAAAGAGACTACCTCTGAGACCTCTGGGGCTACGGCAGAACAGCGGGAGACCGACGAGAAAACCTCGCCGGCCTCTCGAGGTACACTGGACGACATCAACCTGGATGACGTCAGGATCGAGTCCGATTCGGATGGAGAAGCCACTCTGACGCCACAGGAGTGTGCAGTACTGGAGGCAGTTGACCCTCCATCCGACTAGTCGTCTTCACTAGGCTGGCGCAGATTAACTTGCAGCATGCGAGGGGAGCCTCTGCTGTGGCTGCAAGGTTATTCGCCAAACACGACCTGGGACTTGTATTGATTCAAGAACCTTGGATCAATCGAGGACAGATCAAAGGTCTGTCATGCAAAGACTCACAGGTAATATGGGATCGCAGGCAGGAACACCCTAGGGCCTGCATCCTAATCAGGAATAATATTAAGTATATGTGTGTTTCAGAATTTATGACTCGGGACCTGACAGCCGTCATGGTACACCTCGATATTGGGGGAAAAAACCGAGCCATTGTCATTGCCTCCGCATACTTCGCCAACGACGGGACAACACCACCGCCTTCAGAAGTGAGAGAGCTGGTGAGGTATTGCAGCAGGAAGAACCTGCCGCTGATAGTAGGCTGCGACACGAATGCACACCACGTCATGTGGGGAAGCAGTGACGTCAATGAAAGAGGTAAGTCCCTTTTAGAATTTTTATTAGCTTGTAACCTCCAAATCCTCAATGTGGGCAAAGAACCAACGTTTGTTACAAGGGTAAGGAAGGAAGTACTAGATGTGACATTTAGCAGCTTTAGTCTGAGTAGTATGGTTAAAAACTGGAAGGTTTCAAGTGAACCCTCCCTGTCAGATCACAGGATAATAGAGTTCACTTTAGAGGGACTAGACTCCTCAACCTCCCATAGCAGGAATCCAAGGAAAACAAACTGGGAGCAGTATACAGTTTGCTTAAGAGAAAACCTGAACCAGCTGAGTACAAGCGGGACAACACACCACCTCAAACTGGAACAGGACGTAGAACACTTCAGCGAGGCGATAACAAAGGCTTTTGAAGCCAACTGCCCGCTAACCCCGAGGAAGCCGGCCAAGGATACCCCTTGGTGGAGCGGATATCTAGCAAACATCAGATCTGATGTTCGTCACCTGTTCAACAAGGCAAAGGTTGACGGGGACTGGCGAAGGAATAAAGAAAAGTTGACTTTATACAATAAAGAGATAAGGAAGGCTAAAAGGCAAAACTTTAAGAACTTTTGCGAAAACATCACTTCCACTCCGGTTGCAGCAAGGCTTCACAGGGCAATGGCAAAAGGTGGAACAAGACCTGTGATGGCCTTAAGAAAGCTAGATGGTAGCTACACGGAAAGGGAAAGCGAGCGGGCTACCCTACTCCTTGAAACGCATTTCCCCGATAGCGAGCAGACAGATCCAGAAGACGCAACTGGAAACACCAGGAGGGCCAAACCTGAGGACTGGGAAATTGCCAGACGGATCTGTACAAGACAGCGCATGAAGTGGGCTATAAACACCTTCCAGCCTTTCAAATCGCCAGGAGCAGACGGGATTTTCCCCGTGCTCCTGCAGAAAGGGCAGGCAGAAGTAATACAACACCTTGTAAATATAACAAGGAGTAGTCTGGCGCTGGGATATATACCCCAAAGTTGGAGAAGGGCAAAAGTCACCTTCATACCAAAGATAGGGAAGGAGGATGGGACTAACCCCAAATCCTACAGACCCATTAGCTTGACGTCATTTGTACTGAAAGCAATGGAAAAAGTAATAGACAACTATGTCAGACTGGAGGTGATGGAAAAGGCTCCACTTCACAAGAGTCAGCATGCATACAGGGCAGGCAGATCGACAGAGACTGCCCTGCATGAGCTAACCGGAATCATTCAGAAAACTCTGGATGAAGGAGAAACAGCGATCTGTGCCTTCCTAGACATCTCCGGTGCGTTTGACAATACCTCTCATGAGGCGGTCAGACGAGCGCTGGAAACAAGGGGGGTGAGGAAAACAGTAACCAGATGGATAAGCGAGGTGCTCTCTACGAGGATAACTGAGACAACAATAGGCGAACAGACTATTCAAATCAGATCCACTCGTGGAACACCCCAAGGCGGTGTATGCTCGCCTTTCTTGTGGAGCCTGGTAGTAGACGAACTGCTGCACAGGCTAACAACCTCCGGCGTACAATGTATAGGATACGCTGATGACATTGTTATAATAGCAAGAGGCAAGTTTGAGGGAATTCTCTGTGACCTAATACAAACAAGCCTTAGAATCACTAGTGAATGGTGTCGATCAGTGGGGCTGAGTATCAACTCGGCGAAAACCACAATTGTACCTTTCACGAGGAAGAGGAAAACCTCGAACATGAAAGACATCCATTTGGATGCAACAGTAATTGAATGTAAAACAGAAGTCAAATATCTAGGAGTAACCCTAGACCAAAAACTTCTGTGGAACAAGCATATTGAATTAATAATGAATAAGGCAACAAGAGCCTTGATGATTTGCCGGAACCTAGCAGGCAAAACATGGGGTTGCAACCCAAAAATACTGCGATGGCTGTACATCGGCATAGTAAGACCTATGGTAACGTACGGGGCGATAACCTGGTTCCAGAAGGTCACACAGGTCACAACAAGGAATGCCCTTGACAAGTTGCAACGGTTGGCATGCGTATGCATAACCGGAGCTATGAGAACATGCCCAACCGCGGCCCTGGAGGTGATCCTCGACCTCACACCCCTACACTTAGTAGTGGAGGGGGCGGCCCATGCGGCAATGTACAGACTAGTCAGAACGGGGACTGGAGGATACGAGACCCCGTGCCAGAGGGCTTGGTCACCTCGAGCGGGATTCTCCCCACTTCTAAGTCTACCGAATGACGAGATGGTTAGGAAATTCAGCTTCGAAAAGTTTTTTGTTACGAAGCTGAGCAATAAGAGAGATTGGAAAGGAGAATCCTCCGCCTACTCCCTAAAGGCAAATGCCATTAAATGGTATGTAGACGGTTCCAAAACTGATAAAGGAACAGGTGCAGGGGTATTCGGGCCAGGAACCAAATACTCAGAGTCAATGGGAATATACCCCAGTGTCTTCTAAGCGGAGGTAACTGCGATTGGAAGATGTGCTCAATTGAACCTTGATAGGAACTATCGGAAGCAGAACATTGTGATTTTCTCCGATAGCCAAGCAGCCATAATGGCACTGAGCTCTAACACCATCAGTTCGAAATTAGTCTGGGAATGTCTTGGCAGACTAAACAATCTAGGCAAAGAAAACAAAGTTGCGCTATGATGGGTACCAGGACACACTGGAATCAGCGGCAACGAGGTAGCTAATCTACTAGCGAGAAGGGCCGCCACAACTTCGTTTGTGGGACCAGAACCGTTCTGCGGCATAGGGATGAGCACCTACAAAAAAGAACTCAAAGATAGGGAGGAGACGCTCAGAGCTTCCCTCTGGGAAAATCTCCCGGGTCTGAGACACTCCAAGATATTCCTTGGAAATTACAGTAAGGAAAGAGCAAAGACCCTGCTAGAACTAAGCAGAAACAGACTACGCATCCTTGCAGGTTTTCTGACAGGGCATTGTCATCTGGGGGAACACATGACAAGGATAGGTCTGAAACAGAAGCAGGTTTTGTGGAGCGGAAGGTGAAAGTCCGGAACACCTAATATCCGACTGCACTGCCATCACAGAAACTCGTACCAACTATTTTGGCAAAGACGTCATAGACGAGGGAGAAATACCCTCCTTGAAACCATCACAGCTACTGCAATTTATTAAAGTTCTTGGACTGGATGGGGAGCTGTAAGTGCGGGCAAATCCTAGCAGCTTACAGCTGATGTAGGGGGGCACAATAGATCGATAGGTCGCGGTGTAATGTTACCCTAATTAGATCTAATCTAATCTAATCTACTTTTATGTAAAACACCGCCATATTTGTATGATAAAATACGATTTAGAACTGATGTACATAACGTGACGACTCGGTTTCGGGGACTAATATCATCTCCCTCCCATAGGCTTGTCCTATTTGAAAGATCTTTCACCTATCAAATATATAAAAAGTATAATGATATAACGTCACACCTTAAACTGCACTCGGTGCCACTGTTTAAAGCAAAATTGCGTTCTATACTGTTCATAAAGCAAGACTTGGTTTGATGTACATTGCTTCAGATAACCCTTTTAATATATGGTTGATAGCTGCGTAACTCGATTTAACTATTCATTAATTTTATTTGGCATTGCCATATTTTACTTTTTTTTTCTTCGCTATGGCTTGATGGTACTTGCGCAGACTCTTAGGTTAGTTTAGATGTAGGCTTACAATATATAATATTTTTTTTTCATATCAGACATGGTTAAGCTAAAGCAGCACGCATATTTTTTTTTTATGTAACTGAGCTTCGCCATGAGGTTGGACAAAATTTGATTCATCATTGCAGCTTGATTTATGGTTTTCTTCTGTTTTTGTACACTTTCTGCCCGTAATGCAATAACTTTAATTAATTTTGTAAGTATTTAAACTTGTTTGTTCAATAAAGGTATATTATTATTATTTGTTGCCTCGCCCCGCGATGATTTGTGTCAAATTTTTGGAGCTGTTGAGAGCATTTTGTACTAGTTAGACAAGGGTAGAAAATACCGGTATCTGATTAGCGTTAAACGGCGACGACATACTGCGGAGTGGAGATGGTATATCGAATCGTATATCGGATACACTCGCCCAGCAGAACAGCATGCGTATTTCCCGACTTTGTTAATTCATAGAAATCATGTTTTTATCCTTCTTTTACTCATATTACGGCAATCGCCAGGTTAAAAGTGAGCTCTTGGTAAAAAACACATTCTATGTAAATATTCTGTTATTTTAAAAAAAAGTTATATGTGGTTATATATGCAATATCGTCATTTGACCAGGTCATTTTAATTTTTGCTTAGGTTATTATAAATTATATTTAATAAAGCTTCTACATAATCTATAGAATTCTAAAATTTTTTGATATAGAAGACTGCTTTTAAAATCCTTTTACTATAATTAGTTCCTTGGAATGAAGAAATACAAGGATTAATTAAAGAGAAAAAATATTTATGGGAAAAATACTTAAGTACTAAAAAATCGGAAGATTATAATAAATATAAAGAAAAGAGAATGAAAGTGAAAAATGCGGTAAAAATAGCGAAGAAGGATACATGGATAAAATTCAGAGAAAAAATTAATCAAAATTTTAGGGAAAATCAGAAATTATTTTATGGAACATTAAAACAGTTAAGAAACAAAAAAGAATATACAATGATGAACGTAAAAGATAAACGGGGAAAGATAATAACGGATGAAGACAAAATATTGGAAAGATGGAGAGAATACTTCCAAGAGTTTACCAAGAATGACAGAGACATATCAAATGAAAGCACAAGTATGGAAATGGAACCAGAAATAAGACAAATATCTGAAATAGAGGTAACGGAGGCTATAGTTAAAATCAAAATAGGAAAAGCACCGGGAGCAGATAACATTACGGCAGAGATGATCAAATATTTAGGATGCGAAGGAATCAAAGAACTCCATAAAATAATGAACCTCGCAATTACATCAAAAGGAATGTCAAGGGATTGGAATACGGCAATAATCCTGCCCATTTTTAAGAATGGTGATAAAAGGGAATGCAAAAACTATATGGGAATAACGCTATCAAGTATACCGGGAAAGATATTAGCAAGAGTAATGGACACAAGAATTCGAGAAATTGCGGAATACACGATTGAAGATACGCAATATGGATTTAGAGGTGGGAGAAGTACGCAAGACCTAATCTTCATAATAAGGCAAGCCAGTGAAAAAGTGATTAACAAAAATAAAAAATTACATATATGCTACATGGACCTACACAAAGCGTTTGGTAGGGTAAGGAGAGGTGATATATGGAGGTCATTAAAAAAGAGAAAAATCGACGAACAAACCGTAAGTCATAAAATCAATGTACAAGGATAACATAAATATAGTAAGAATAAATAATGAAGAGTCGAAAGAATTCAAAACGACGGACAAATAATTAAACAGGTCAACGATTACAAATACCTCGGGACGATAATTGCAGCCGATGGAAGGATAGACAAAGAAATAGATGATAGGATGAAGAAGGGTGGAAAAATATATACTATGATGAAAAAGACATCCCTAGGAAAAAAAAGAGGTGCGAAAGAACGTTAAAGTCGACGTAATAAATAAAATAGTAAGGCCAACGCTGATGTACAGCTGCGAATCCTGGACGCTAAACGAAAAACATAAATCCAGAATTAATGCCATGGATATGAGATTCCTAAGAAAAGTAGTAAATAAAACGAGAATAGATAGAATCAGGAATGAGAAAATAAGGGTAGTATTGGGAGTAATGCCAATACGAATGAAAATGGAAGAAGGACAGCTAAGATGGTATGGACATATTTGTCGAATGTCAGAAGAAAGAACAACTAAGAAAATTTATGAAACTAAAATATCTGGGAAAAATTCAAGAGGAAGACCAAGAAGAACATGGAACGATGAGATAAGGGAAGCATTGATCGAGAGAGAAATGAATTGGCACGAGGCAAGAGAAATGACAAAAGACCGGAAAAAGTGGAGAGAGAAGATAAGGGCAAGGAATTAACCTCAAATCTTGTAAATTGTAATCAAGTGCGAGATGTGACATTATAAAGAACTTAATCTAAGAGAATAGATAATCATAAAGAGACGTATTATGTTTGTTCTATTTTCAAAAAGTGTAATAAATAGATATACGCATATGTGGTTGCAGAACTGTGCTGCAACGTAGTGCTTTCTTGAATTTTATCGTCTATGTGCTCTGAATAGGAATAATCCGAGGATAAAGTTTCCATATCGGTGAACCTATCAACATAACCTTTTGCTGGATGCTGCAATCATTGGTGCCTTTGTCTACCATATGGAACATATGCGGTTTAGGTAAAGTGGAAGTTGTGCTGTATACGTGAACTTCAAGCAAGATCCGAACGTAACTAACTGCACTTGGTCTGAAGGAGGAGGATCAGCTATTTTTCATGTGTTTAACGACAACAAAATGCAGTGTGCACAAATTGTGAGCTAACATGCATTATCATTTTTCTTTCATTCTTATGGTTGCATATCATGAAAGAAATAGTGTTTATTGAGCAGGCAGTAAGATCAATAGATTACGACTATAGCATGGGCAGGGATGGAGGGTTCCTAAAATCATCTATGAATCCATTGATTATATTTTATCATCATCTAACTAATCTACGGATGCGGAATCAAAAAATGCGTACAACTCTTTAGGCTACGTTTTGCAATATTTTAATTTTGTGAATCAGTCTTTTTAAGTCAGTTTTCTCAAATGTCATTTTATAATTGATGACTTTATACTACGTCGGGCCAATGATCCGACCAATTAAAATCATTAAACCGGAAGTTATATATTTAAAAAGAAAGCTATAATCTATATTTTTAATTACACGATGATGCAAATATGGCATTTTAACTAATTTCACGTTTTGCAAACGATTAGACATTGAATTTACACAAGTACGAATATATTCTGGAGGAAGTTAATTCCAAATCCAATCTTGTCTCCTAACACTTGGGCATTTACAGATCTAAAGTTTATTCTGGGGATTTTATTATTAACATAACTCCACACATTCTCCATTGGGTTTAAGTGCGGGCTTTTAGAAGGCCATGGCAAACTGGATGGTTCCTTATGATCTCTAAAAGATTTTCATTTCGTTCATGAGTTGATATCTTCTTTCGACCGGATCCCCTTCTTCTTTGAAGATTTCCCTGTATCTCTCATTTGGCTTTAAGTCTTAGAATGGTGCTGTTATTAACAAAAAATCTTGCAGCTAATCTACTAGCCGACCATGCTTCCTCTATTTAGGTAATTATTTGGTTTCTTCGGGTATAATTCAATTGCGGCATTATGAGTTTTAAATTTTGACACTTAAAGCTTGACATTTAAAATGAGCTCTAAGATCTATAAAAAACCACATTACATAGAAAAATTTCAAGTCTACGCATTTTTTGATTCCGCAATCGTACATATTGACTAATCAATTAACTAACCAATAAATTCAGGTATTCTTCTGATCTAAACCCTAGAATCATTGATTGGACTACAATTTGTTGTTGTTCTGATGTAAATAATGCGTGCAATATAAATGAACACACCCATTTTGTTTTGGTAAATAGGTAAAGTTTGTATTAATGTTAATAGATATTGAAATACCCCGCAAGATTTATAATAACATATTACTAACTATGTTAACGGAAAACACTTAAATGGATAGTAGTTAAAATAAGGTAACTGACACCGACGTAATGACGCGGATAACATAATTACACCCATAAAATAATAATTAGTGATTGTGTAAGGTGGACGGATGCAAATCTATGCCTACCTTTCTTACTAGCGTATTTTCCAGGAGCTCTGACCGCATCATTTTACAATTTATTTAAATGTAAACGAGATATATGGACTTATAGTACTTTCTTGTCGACCAGCATAAGTAGATATACAGTATGAATAAAAAGTGAGGAATAAATTCGAAATATATGTTTGCCTTTTTCTTTTGGTGAATTCTTGAGAAATGTTAATTTCTATTTTCAATTTTACACGAAGAGAGTAAGAAAGTAAAGCCATACACTATAGTTCACTCTTAATATGAACAGCTAAGAATCTTTGTTACTAAATGGAGATCTGATTGACCATAAAACATCATGTAAGAAGGTTAAATTTGATTTACTTCTTTAGTAACCGTTAACTTTTGTTCCTATTTATCCCACACAATTAAGGGCCTCCTTAAACGTGATACCGTTATTTTATATATCTGAGCCTTTATTACGAGACATTCAAATCTTTCTTAATGTTTAGTTTTTGTTAGTCTTATAAAATATAGTCTATTACACAGTTATATTTTATAAAAGACCTTTGCCAAACACAGTCGAAAACTTAAAAACTGAATCATGTGCAGATTGCAACAGCAGGACGGAGACGGAATCTTGGTACTGTTTCGTCTGTTAGATATGCGGATGTGCGATGTATATCTATGAAGAATGTGCCGGCATTACAAGCCGTTTAGCCATTTCTGTATCCAAGTGCTCACTATAATTGATGTGACTTTTCTTAATACAAAAAAAAAAAACAAAACGAGCAACTATACCAGACACTTTAGATTATATTTACTTTTCTAGTAAAACTATTCGTACTTTCTGATTTCCTCTATTTTTAATAAAAAAAAAAAAAAAATAATAAAAAAAGCCATTTTCTTTGAAGAGGAGGAATTTTCATAAGACACAAAAGGGGTCTGTACCTCCCGCGTGTGGGATTCTCGTGAGGGGTGTGCAACCACGAGCCTATCCACTAAACTTCCCCTATTTCGCCATGCTTTGTGTGGTCGGAACCATCTCATTTAGACATATCATTAAACACACTGGGCACTCTATATTCTTCCCTGGATGGCGATACCGGCTTGCCTTTCCCACTCCTCCAGTTCCTCCAGCAGCAATCAATTCGTTTAGCCAGCTGTGTAATGATATTCCAGCTTTTTTCAAACTTTACGATCTCTCCAAGCATGTTTTCAGATGTTAAATTTATGTCTATTTCAAAGTTGACACGCGTTCTCTTGCCAAACCATTGCCTATACTCAAAAATCGTATGGTGATGCATGTCTTTAGTATCGCAATACGCACAAAGATCAGTGTCATTCTTCTTAAACCGCTTTGCATATGCTCTAAATACACCATGCCGTCAATATTTGGGTCATATGATAATCTACCGTCCTAAATTTGCAATTCATCCACATTCGCAGGTTTGGTATTAATTTGTTGGTCCATTGTGCTACTCTATTATTCTGATCCCATCTGCTTTCTCACCTGTCCATTATGATACTCTCTGACATTTTTCGGGCCACAATACCACCGTTCTCATACATGTACTTCCTTTTGTACGCTTCAAGGTCTATCGGAGCCGTTGCCGTAATTATTTGTAGCGCTGCAAGTAACGTCGTGCGGGAGGCTGACGCTACCCTCAGCAACATCTTCGTCTGCTGGCTTCCCACAAGAACCCTGTACACTTTCTTCTGCAGAACCGTATGCCAAATTGGTGCCTAGAGAGTATTCTTCGTTTCTCACTACACGGACCACCTATGTTTGGCATGACTGTGGCTGGTGGTCCAGTGACTTGAGCGCTTGGCTATCAGTCACGGGGTCCGGGGTTCGAATCTCAGAGCCTGCTCTCAGAGTGAGGTTTTCGTGGTTTTCCTCACTCCTTGGCAAATGTTGAGAGACAAACACCTTAAGTCGCTCCACGGGCGCAGGCGTAATAATAACTCATGGCCGGCCGATGCCTCCTGTAATTGGCGAAAGCTGTTGGGGGATGTAAAGGCATGAATTATTATTATTATTATTATGCAGGTGAGCATATGCTGTCCGCTCCTCCGCTTTTCTGCAGACATACTTAATGTGTTCCCCGAAATACAGTCCGTTCATCTAGGATAATTCCCAAATATTTGACGGTCTTTCCTGGCACCATCCTTGTTGTTCCGATGTTAAAAGAAATGCTCTCTTTATCCCGCATACCTTTCGGAATTAACGCCTCAGTTTTTTCGGGTGCCAACTGCAATTTATTTTTAACCAGCCACATGTTAATGTTACTGAGATTTTCATCTCTTCTTTAACAAAAATCCAAAAGAAAAAGTGAAAAAATCCCTTACCACAAAAATTAAAAGATACAAATCTAAATACGTATTTCGGCAACTAAGTTGCCATCTTCAGTAGAAAACAAGTGAAGAGCAGTGTTTTCGGCTAAGGTAAACCTTGGAAGATATGCTCTTCACCAAATCACTAGTGGAATAACTCTTCTTATAAATCTATATCGATCTTCAGCAGCTACCAACAACGCCAGATCATACGCATAACCTATTAGTTCGGATTGTACAGTTAGTTGTATTTCAAAAATATCATTAAAGAATATGTTCCACAGGATAGGTGCAAGGACAGAGCCCTGAGGTACTAAAGCTTCAAGTGCATGCATTGTCGATTTCCCCTTGATAGAGCCCTATTGCCTATGTGATAGTCCACCATATACCTCAATTTCTTCAAATAGTGTGGACCTAATCAGTATTTCATACAGTTTACTGATAGTGTTAAGCAAACATAAGGTAAGACATTCTGTTCCATTTCTGGTTTTTGGATGTAACACCACCTTAGCCTCTCGATGAACAATCTGCAATTCCAAAACAGAGTTCATTCAAACCAAAGCCATTAGGTGCAGGAAAGATGAAACTATTTTTGTAAATCAAAAGAAAATTATTATCGTCTTGCTATGCTATCAAAGTCATAAAGTATGGTGAGCATGTTTCAAGAACAATTTGCTTTGCACTCTTTGAATCACGTATGCGTAATTTTCTTCCTTGTTGAAATTTCACCACTGCAACAAATGAAAAGTTTCAAATTGCAGAAGCGGTGTATATACTGCCGTCTCTTGTTTGTTTCTCATAAGATTCTTACTTTATATTCTTTAATTATACCTATATGAGTTATTGAATATTGTGTATAAACATAGAAATAACCATTCTTATCGTTTAGACATTTATTTTTATAATACTATGACATATGACATACATACTAATGACATTTTTATCCGTCATTTTGTAACGTTGCAGTTATCCATGCAATGCTATTTAAAAATGTATTGAAACTATTTCCTGTCTAAAGCATTTTTTTGCAGTGAGTATTCCATTAATTGTAGCATGAATGATATTAATTAAAGTAATGGCTTTAAGAACAAGTAAATAAAATAGCACATGAACCTGGAAGTTTACATAGTAGATGTTTGCATTACCCTCATTATTTATATTTATGGGGGAAATGTAAACAGGGTTTCGGGTAAACGAATGTTGGCAGTTGATTTGAATATAAAATTAGAGTTGCTATGCGGCTCCGAATAATTTGTTATTCAGATGTATACTTGGATTCAGATAGTGAATTCGGATACACAAACTCAATCTATAGCATGAGAATCGGTGGATGGCATAGTTCTACCACACGAGATCTTCTGGTCTGCCGTCAGTTGTGGCCTATCGACCACTTAAAGCTTTTAATGAGTAATTATTTCCCTACGAATTGCAAACTATAATTTGGATTTTCTTCATTACCTCGTACTTGATATAGTCACGTTCTTCTTGTAACCTGTCGATTGTCCTATAGGATAGAACTTTAACCTACTAACACTACTAATTAATTAAATTAGAACAAGCAGTGTTTACGTCAGTTCTCTTCTTTTTTTTTTTGTTTTCTTTCCGCTTCAGTTATTTGGGATTGGAACAATGCCTACAGATATAGTAGATTCACGCGAAAAGGAGTGGCGAAGTACAATATCGCTTTCCTAGCTTGACCGCCTATGTCGCTCTTGCCCTGATATCCCGTTTTCCGCATTGTGTCTTGCAGCGACGACGGGACTACTAAGGTAGGTGGCTTTTTAAATTTATAATTAATAAATTCATCAAATGAGTTTACTTATTTCAGTTTTTTGCTTGTTTCAATAATACAGCCTTTAATTTATGACGAAATGTGTTTAAGTTAGGAGAGTCTACAATGGAAGAAGGCAGTTTATTAAAGAAAGAGAAAAATATGTAATACAGAGAATTTTTACAAAGAGATGTGTCTGTCTTTGGGAGATTAATATTATTGCATCGATAGTTGGCTATCGATAGTGGACCATCGATAACTATCGATAGTGGAGTATCGATATTATCGATAGTTGGCTGTCGATAACAATTAAGAGTAAGGATAACTATCGTTATTTGGTTATGGATAATATAATTATGGTTAACGCACTATCGTATAGCAGAGGCAAATGCAAAAATAAAAACTGAGATGAAACAGTAATATAATGTATATCTCTTAAACTTTATAGATATACCGATAGTGTGTAACAGTGTTTTCTTTTTAGCGAGATGTAATTTTGAGAACTCTCTTGTAAACGTAAAAATAGGGTGAAAAATGTTGCTATTATAAGAAAATATAGATGGTTCAGAAGTAGGTCAATCTAAGTCTGAAAGTTAATTAAACGTTTAACGTACATAATAAACTATACTATATAATAATAATTAATTGCGATACAATAATAATAGTGATATGTGAAAATTTGCACAATAATAATGGTTTTGCAGAGTCTTTTGGCAAGTACTTTGAATGGCTTCTGAAAAGCCCATATATTAGTCAATGACAATTTGACGTTAAAAATTGAAAAAAAAAAACAATGTGATTTAACTTCTGATACTTACTGATCTTCTGAAACAACTAATCATACTTCGCAAACTCCGAAACAGGAGAAGAAAACAACAACAAACAAGAAGAGAAAGATTACATTGCTTCATTCTCGTCGGAATAAGTAGACGAAATTATAGAGTGCAGTTTATCTTTAGAAGATTGTGATTGCTTATTTTGCAGGCAATATCTGTGCAAAAATGTGTAAGGACATTAATTACTTCTTTTTAATCGAAAATTTTAGCCTGATAAATCCTGACATTTCGCTCTCAAGAATAATTGTAGTTGACATGGTAAATATATTATGATGAAAATTATGAAGGATACTAAATATTTTACCTTGGAAGATAATGGGGGTGACCATCATAATAAATACTTAGTTGATCTCACAATTAATGCGATATTAATTATTTATTATATATATTATAATATTAATCACATTATATAAAAAAGGTTTTTATCAGAAAAGTCTGTAAGTTATTGATAGTTGACTATCGAAACTACCAATAGTGGACTATCGCTAACTACTGATAATAAATCTTATCGATAGTACTATCGATAACTATCGATAGTTGGTCCGACTATTTTTAGTTGAAAATACCGATAGTGCCCAACACTACATTTTCGTTTATGTTGTTTTATCCCAAACTTTTTGTACTTATTTCTGTGCAACTAAAATAAAACTGATTTGGAGGAGATTTCTTAGAGGTAGTTTTTTAAAATTCTGCGAACCATTTCAGTGACATATTGCTTGATTTGGTATATATACAAACAAGACATGTATACCGCTTGTAACAAATCCCCAGTATGGATAATAGCTCTAAATCGCACAACTTCTGTCTTATTGAATCGATAATCTTTCAACGTTTATTAGATACGACATATTTCCGTATGTTGGCCTTGCTGTGGTCACACATGTGGTTTAATACAAAAATAATTTAACCACTACAGTTTTAGCAAATTTAATAAGAAATGATATGCATAATTGTAAATGTATAAGTGAAAGTTGTGGTATTGTGCGTGATGTCATAGGATTTTATTACTGAAGAAATTCCAAAATTTATTAAGTAGTTGTAGGCTTTTATCAAATGAATTACCACAATAAATATCCAATGACATTGTCATTTTTGCTTAATACATTTTGACCTAATAAATCTAATTCTGTCTCAATTTACATATATGAAACGTTTTCATGGAGTATATACATAATATACATAAATAACCGTATTTCAACGTTTGGTTTTAGCATCAATTGACGACGTATACAAATTTGGTATATAGCAAAGATCTTAATAAAAGCTAGGTGAACAAAGATTTTTTCGTTTATAATATATTTGAGGGTTTATTTATTTTTTTCAGATCTCTAAAGGTGCAATAAAATATCAAATATTGCTTCATATAAAATATACTAGTAAACTCCGAACCGT
Source organism: Cetonia aurata (assembly GCA_949128085.1). NCBI lineage: Eukaryota > Metazoa > Arthropoda > Insecta > Coleoptera > Scarabaeidae > Cetonia > Cetonia aurata. The sequence continues at coordinate 20,150,101 of OX421889.1, forward strand.
TCACCCAGCCAATTAAATAGTCGTTTGATGACGGATTACGTCCCAAGACAGCGGACCGGCTATGCTGCACCACCCTCTACTAGCCCTTGTACACACCTGTGATTTGGGATCGCCGGTACACCCTGTACATTCCTTTTTCTTAATTCCTGCCTTTCACTTATAAAAAGACTCGACGCTTCGCGTCTCGCAGTGGTTGATTTGATAACGGGTTACGATCCACCTCAGAAGACCCGCTAAACCCCTCCCACTTGTAAAAAGACAGTCGTTGGTTTGATCCCCATTACGACCAACTTCAGCAGACCCCCTATACCGCACCACTCTCCGCTAACTCCCGTCTACACCTGTGATTGGTTTGAGATCTTCGGTACACCCTGTATATTCATTTTTCTTAATTAAAAATTACACATACTGTATATGTTGTAATAATTAAACGTGAAATTGTCACCCTATATATTCATTTTTCCTAATTAGAAATTACGCATACTGTATCATCATTATTTTCCGTTGTAACACTAAAGCAATCGAAGAAAACACAAAATTCTTATTTGCTTTATATATCCGTCAACTATAGATAATTTACATAGTTGGTAACCGACGTCTTCCGAACAATGGTTATTACATTAATTATAATGTTAATGTTTTACCATTTCTTCCATCCCTTTTGTGCTTATTTCACATCAAATTCGTCGTCGTTCAAGGTTTCGATGTTTTGATGTTCTGTGCACGACTATCTGCTAATCACCGGCAATATTACATAATCGGACCCTTCTCGCCGGCGCGCGGAGATCGACCTTGGGAATTGTCGGTCCGTTACCGAAAATCATGAAAAATCGAAATTTCGGAAAAGATTTACGCGTTTTCCCGCTTTTAACAACGAACAGGAATACCCCTAGTACCAGACGACCCAAGATCTACGCCCCCTAAAAATACTCCGGCGCCTATTCGCGGTCTACGACCGGATCCTTTGTAACAAAACATACCAGCTAGAGGCGTCCACGCTACTAATAGCGTACTGCTTTTGGATGCCTTTTAGTATTGTTAACTTATTTAAAATAATATGTTATCAAGGCGCGTCACTGTGGTCTTTGATACCCTAATCGGCAGCTCAATAATCCATAAACACTTAATCCAGGTGCCTTATAATACCCTTTCGGATGTAAGGCGTAGGAGTCGATTCGTCAGTTCGTCAGTCCGGCTCACGCCTGCATATCCCCCTCCAGTGCACTCTGTCCCCCGCACTCCCCTTAATATTTTTTTAAATTTAAATTATATTTTTTTATAAATTAAGTAACTTTAATTCTATTGAATACCACTCAGAGTCATCTGTGATACTCTTTACAAATTCACAAATAAACCAAACCCCAATTTGCAGGTGACCCTGGCTGTATATTTCCCCCTCTCTCAATGATTTCGCTCTCCTATCAATGACTAGAATGTTATACTAAATTTTATTTAGTAACTCATGGGACGTGGGAGGGATATATCGCTGTGACTAAAGCTCTTTACAACTCTTAATATACCATTTAATATCAATGAATTTATAATGTGATTGTTTAGTTATCATTAAGAGATCTTTTCCTATACGTTATATCAAATAAAACACCGATTAACAGACGAACATTTATTTATGTTAGTTTGATTCCAACAAAAATTTGACAAAGAAATAATCTTCCTGCATATAATCTCAGGTGATTAGGATCATTTGCTATATAAAAATAACAACAATAAAGATTTCTTAATTCTGTCGTTTTAAAAACATAAGTAAATTCAAATATCCCACCAAACGACCTTTCATAAGTCAATGCGTCAACGCATGAAAATAAAATATACTGACAGGAAAATCATATAGAAATAGTCCAAAGAATCGTTACCAACATGAAATATACAAATTATTAAAATCTCACCAAATAATATGACAATTTATCAACAAATTTTTAACCTTGAAATACCTTGTACGTATTTCGAATTAAATAGTTCAAAAGAATCATAATATCGCTTACTACAGGTACAAATAACTCCTGCAATATATGTTCCGAATTACAGAAGTAATTTCAGCTCCCATGAAGTGTACCAAACACCAGCAGGAAACCCACAGACAAAACTTGCCTCGAATGTGGTTCTTCAAAACATCAGGGAAGATTCCAGACCATCAAATAACTGGTTACATATCATCTGTGCACCAAACATGAGGTACTACCATTCAGGGTAAGTAAATTAAACTATTCAGCAATTCAAAATAAATAAATAAATTTCTAACAATTTTCAAGATACAATGTTTCGAAATAATACTCTACTTTTCAGAAGATCGAGAAAGAACACCGTTCTCTTTTTGTTTTCAATAAACTACCCATGACCAAGGAAAACTCTCTCGGGCAACACCAAATAGAAATAGAAAATTCGTTACCACAGATTCGGTCGAATTAAACATTCCCAATGACGAACACTAGTTTGAAAATGCAAGCACACCGTCATATCCATAATTACGTTGCTTAAATCTATACAATCATGTCAGGATTTTATAAAAAAATTTAATACTAATTTGTGTGATTTGGATGACTTCCTAATTGAATTAAATTCGAAATTAAGTACAATTAATTTTATAATAGAAAAGGAAAACAATGATCAACTACCATTTTTAGATGTTTTGGTTATTAGGAATAATAATAATATAGAAATAGATATCTTCCGAAAAGACACCAATGTCAATAATTTTATAATAGCGGACTCAACTCATAGTTTTCATCAAAAAATGGCCTCTTTTAATCTTCTTATCCATCGGTTGTTAAGTTTTCCGCTTACAAAAGATAGATATGAAAAAGAATTTTGTTTAATTAAAAAGATCGCGAAGTACAATGGTTTCAATTCGGAAATAGTAACTAAGATAATTAGGAAACATAAACTTAAGATTCATATTCAGGATTCCACATGTTTGCTACCTCAACAAACTCGCGGTAATAAATTTGTTTCTTTGCCATATCATTCAACCACACGTAAGTTAAACAGCATTTTTAAAGAACAGGATCTTCAAATTGCATTTAAGTCGAGCAGTTCATTAAAATCTCTTTTGGGTAACACTAAAGATAAAATTGAGGTAGCTCAAAAATTGGGATTTATGAAATAAGTTGTAGAGATTATAATCAAAAATATGTTGGGCAAACTAGGCGCTCAATTTCAACTCGTTATAAAGAACATATTGCACATTTCAAATACAACAGACCAGATAAATCTCGCGTTGCTCGACATATTTTAGACACAGGTCACGGTATGCCTACAGATAGCCTTAGGCTAGTTAAAACTGTAAATAATTTTAGAGTATTAGATAGTTACGAAAGTATTTATATACTTAAAAACAAATGTAAATTAATGAATTCCGACAAAGGACCCGAAAACACTACGTTTAACACTGCTCTTCACTTGTTTTCTACTGAAGATGGCAACTTAGTTGCCGAAATACGTATTTAGATTTGTATCTTTTTCATTTTTGTGGTAAGGGATTTTTTTCATTTTTCTTTTGGATTTTTGTTATAGTTTTCAAGCCACAGTCTCCACCCATCACAGAACAAAATAGGACAAGAGAAAACGTTTCTGCCCACTTTGGTCAAAAAAATCGCCTCCCTTCTTGGTGTTGTAGTTTACTTCTTATGCAATATAAATATATATTTTAAACTTCTGACTATTTAGTCTAACTGTTTACATGACACCGTTCAATATTATCTTATAGATAATAATAAATTTTGTACGTTTCGATCATTCTTCTAGTGGACGATGTGTTTTTGATTTATGTTGAAATATTTCTTACTGTATAAGCGAGTACAAAATGTTACTTCAACTTATATTTGAATTAATTAAGCATTTTATAGGATTTATGTAATGTAAAATTACTGGAAATACGTCTACAAACAGGGAAGTACCGCAAAGCGCACATATACGTTTGTATCCCTTGTGTATGTATACGAACCTATACCTTGCATACGTTATTTTACCCACGGAATATTGTGCTAGTCACTGGATGTAATCTGTTGCTGTCTCCAACTTTAGTGTGCTAGCATACCTGTATCGGTACAGATGCTTTCGTGATATCTATGCTGTGTACGTATCGCGACAAGTCGTTATCATAGATTGTTTTTTTTTCTTTTTACAAAACAAAAGTCTTATTACTATTTTTATTGTTCCACTTGGTTTTATTTTTAATTGTGTTTTGCGTTAATTGGTTTTATTATTTTGTATTTAGGTGAGTTTTTTTGTTTTACATAGTTTTCAAACGTATAAAAAATATTTAAAATAAAGATACATTAATTAAATGATTAATTTCTTCTAAACTAATACTGGATTTGTATTGCTTTTTATATCTATGTTTCATTATACAAAATTATTTTACATTTTTTAAAGACTATTTTTAATGTATGTTTTTAATAATGTAAAACATAATGCTATGATTATAAGATGCATTATAATGTGTACTAATAAGTTATTAAGAATACACAACATTGAGAATTATTTTCTTACTACTTAGGTATGTATTATACATATACATATAGGTATAATTGCTTAAGATATGTTACGATACATAAATGTTTATTACAGGTTTAAAAAACAGGTTTTATTGAGTCATATAAGAAATCGTGCACCTTATAAATAAAAAAAAAGAGATTGGACAAAAACAAATCGTTCAAAAAACTACCTGCTCCTTTAGTTCTACAAAGAAACGCCCAAAATTTACTAATAATTAGAGCAGATGGAAGATACTGAAGTAGTCAAAAAAAAAAAACCTAGAAGGTGTATATAATTTGCTTTGTATGCTTCATCCAAAGAATGTACGAATCAATTATTTTAACTTTATATACATTTATATCTAATGAATTTATTTTTTGTCGATTCGTTCACTTCTAATATATTTCGACCATTAAGATTTTGGTATTTTAATATTATTCGACATAATCAAATCTAATTGTGTCCTAACTATTCTCCCAACATAAAAAGTTGAATATTTTCCAGTTGAACAATGAGAAGTTACTCTCTAGAAAAATTACCTTTCTAGATAATAATTTTACAATGATTTAATTGTGACAATTTTTTATTTTACTATATATTGTGATTTGTAATTTGGTTGATAACGACTTGGCATCTTTAAATATTGAAAAAAAAAATAACATTTAGATTAATTTTTGAGCAGAACTCATTGCAAATGCTTCAGATATACTTGCAGAGCATTTTAAAGAGGAAAATAAAAAAAGTTGCTGTTTTTTATTTTATGTGGAAAAACAGCTGAACCATTCAAAACAACTAGTAAGATAGAATGTTTATGCATCCAACGGTTAATCTGCTAGACCTTTTGAAAATAACTAGAAATTTTTACAAAGGTTTTTCTCTGTATATCTATGCAGAAGGTTGCGTAATAAATTGGTTTTAAACAATCGCATTATTTGCACTGTACATTCATCAACAAATTTTAATTGATCTAATACGAAAATAAAATGTAGCGTTAGCAAAAATAATTATGAGAATATTTACGTTTATGAAGGTGAATCCAAGGTTGCAAAATGCATACAATAAACCCGTGTTGCATGTAACTTGTTTTTTTAAATAAATATTCGCCGAGGTAAGCGTTTGAAATGGCAAGGTATTTTTCAAATAATTTTAAAAATGTGCTTCCAAGGATTAGTTTTATTGGCAGTTTGGTACCTTATCAGCTTGTATTGTGTAAAATGGCGTAATAAAATTACCGTGAATGCGATATGCGTTGAGTGTACAAAGAAACATTGAATGCTTTTTCAAGTTTTATATAGCTCTCATTTAGATATCCGATTTTTCGAAAGCCTTGGTAAAAGTTTGAGTCCAAATAATTATATTGTAAAGAAGCATCCGTGTGCTTCGACTAATCATTCCGTTCGCTGCGGTCGCTAGGGCCTATTGAAGAGCGAATGTTATCTTTAAAGTTCATCCAATAAACTCAGGCCGTTAAAGTAGCTTAGAATCCTTTTGAATGAGTTCTTTTTCAGATTTTCTAGCGAACTTTTGTTCAACCTTCCCAAAGATCGCATATCTGGTTTTTGTTGTGGCGGGGTAGTGGCAGAAGATGTGCGCAACTGTCTCTTCGTCTTCCAAACACAGTCGGCATTGAGTCGCATCAGAGAGTCCGATTGTGTGTAGATGCTTTCTGAGTTTGTAATGACCGGTAAAGACAGAAACAATGACTTCGACACTAGTATATACATCAATTCGCATATTTACCATCACAAAATTTCTTATAGACAGCCAACATTTTTACTGTTTCACTATTGTACCTGAAAAAAAGCAGGAACTTGGTATAATCTTTTTACATGGTTTCTCATCCCCATAATCGAATAGATGGGATGTTTCTTTCATTACGCCATAACACGTTATTTTCCCAGCATTTTCTTTTTAATATGAAAATTTTTATACACGTTCTATATCAAACAGAGAGACCAGAATGCAATTAGGTCCGTTTGATTCTATTCTATTACAATTATCCTTAAGCAGCATGTTTCGGCATCTGCCATTTTCAGATTTTAAAACATCATTTTAAAAAAGTTATATCGTTTTTTCATTAGGTACATTATTATTATACTCGTCATTAGCATAAATATGAATTCTGAGATTTTACTTCAGTGGATAGATTAAAAATGAAAAAAAAAAAAAATGTCTTCGTCTTGCGAGTTGAAAGTTTAGCTTGTGTCCCATAGGGAGCGCACTAACAACCGATGGTGGATAAAGCTTGAGATGCTATAGCGATAAAAGTGGGTTTGCACTTGGAGTGATGCCGATGACGCCTGGTAGGTAGAAACCCGTGTCCGCTTCTAGTGTTATTTCCCTTTCGTTGCTTTTGCTAGTATGGTGATTCTAACAACCATGGGCTCCGCCATGGTGGTATTTTTTCGGTTCTGATTATGTTTAGACATTTTTTCTTTGACGTTTTTGTTTTTGCCAAAAATGAATTTAACATTTCATGGATTCTTCTTGTGACTTCAATAATTGAATCAATGCATCCTGTTGTGAAAATTATGAACACATTTTATAAAACTCTTTTGCTTATTTTCACTTTGTTTGTTTACTATGTGTGATTTTATGTTACAAGAAAATGATCAAATTACTTGCTAAGCCAATGATTACTTATATGCTTAATAATAAGGACACACAACAAATATTTTTCTGTGAACGACAACTCTATTAATATCATTACATCGTAAAAGTTATTGCTTGAACAATTAGCACTACTTATCACTACAATATTTGCTTACGAGAATGCGCTAATCACGTTTGCAATTCATGAATAATGCCGCTAAACAGAAATGCGATTCTATTTACTATATGTAACAATGAATTCTTTAACGCCTTTACTTAATTTTGCTAACTGCTCCACCTTACATGTTATGATTTTTATATGATTATACGTGATTATGCATGCAGTAACATTCTAGAATTATTTTCCGTGCAGCGTTTATTTATTCTATGTCGTTCGCATATTGTTATATTACTGTTTGCTTCCGAGCTTTCGTTAGTAAAATACTTTCAGGCACGATTTATGAATGTACGGTTAAAAGAATACTTCTGCTGACTGTGAGTTTATCAAGTGCTTTTACGACTTTCAGTTAGGGTTACCTATATACACAATTTAAATATAATAGAGAAAAAGGAACCGATTCATTGAACAGAGAGATACATTTTTTTTTGTTACATATATTTTCTAATGACGCCCACGTTTCGACTACAAACTATAGTCTTTTTCAAAGCTACAAAATTATTATAATTAAAAAAGTAATTAATTCTACAGAAACCTCTTTAAATGATGTTTCCTAGTTTTTTATTGAAATCTACGGATTTAATCGGTTCTGCACCGGTAATTGGGAAATTTATGCTTCGTTCTTCGTGTTGTTGATTACGTTCATAATTGATAGTGAGAAGAATTGATCAAAACTCAAATCAACGTTACTATGTTTACAAATTTTGTTGGTAATAATACTAAAGAAAAAGGTATACAAAATAGTTTACACGGGATACAGGGTGTATGAAAAAGTACGCACCCTAGGGATTCTTTATCTCTCTTATTTTTGTTATGAACTTTTGAAAAATTTTAACAATGCAGAAAGTTTGCGCACCTTTTGAAATCAATCAAGACCCCTTGAACGCAATTTATCTTCTACCGTATACAGAGTGAGCGCTTAAAAACTAAAAGGGCTTAAGAAGTAAAGTAGGTATCTTTATTTTCAAAAAAAAACTGGAAAATGTCATTAAGAAAAGTTGTTCAGAATTAATAGCTCTACTCAAGTATGAAGTCATCCAACCTAAAAAAAATGCCCTTTTTGGATCACCTTATAACTACGACATAAAAGCGGGATGCCTGCCAAGTCATTATTTTCTTAATTAACTGGCACTAATAAAATATTATTACAAATTTTTAGCCTTGTGCTAAGCACGTTACTCGGATCGTCCGCTAGCCCTTCTTAGATTGTAACCCTGGCATTGCTAATCGCATTAAACTGGACATAGCCGTCAATTAAAATGATTTGCATTTTGCATAATCAAATAGAAGCAGTAATGCGTTTAGAAATGCATCAATGCTGTTATAAAGTGATTTCATTCTCAGGTGAGAGGTGCTTGAAAAAAGCTTGTTATAACAACCCAAAAATAGGGCATCCTAATTGACCAAGCTTAAATTTCCGGGATTGTTTTTATTACTAACTTTGCGGCATAAGGTTACCTGTGATTTTGTAATGTATTAACAATAATTTCAATTCTTTTTTTCGACTTCTAGTGCCACTTTGTCAACTTCATTCTCAGGTGAGAGGTGCTTGAAAAAAGCTTGTTATAACAACCCAAAAATAGGGCATCCTAATTGACCAAGCTTAAATTTCCGGGATTGTTTTTATTACTAACTTTGCGGCATAAAGTTACCTGTGATTTTGTAATGTATTAACAATAATTTCAATTCTTTTTTTCGACTTCTAGTGCCTAGTGCGTTGAACTGTCAACGCGTCACTTCCGTTACGTTACCGTCCATGGACGCTAAAGTACATATCGAATTGAACTACCAACGTGTGACTTCCGGTGCTTTACCGTACTCTTCTGTTAAGATTCTGAAGTTTTTCTGGGTTCGGTTGTCAAAATAGCTGACAAACAATCTGCTATTCAAATATGAGTGATCTGTATTTTGAACACTACAAATGGTAATCAAGTGGTAGTTGATAAAATATTGTACATACCACGGCTGGAAGGTATCTTTATTGAATTCATTTCTCCAAAGGTGTTCGATAAAATATCACTTTCCAGTCTTGATACATAAATAACTATTATTGAATATGTCGAAAAATAAGATACAGCCAGAGTCATAAATCTCTGATACTATGAGCGCGACTATCTGTGATTGATTACCACACGGAGATTTTCTTGCATAAATGATAAGCTAAGAAAACCTTGAACTAAATTCAGTGTTATTCCACTAGTGATTTGGTGAAGAGCATATCTTCCAAGGTTTACCTTAGCCGAAAACACTATGTTTAACACTGCTTTTCACTTGTTTCTACTGAAGATGGCAACTTAGTTGCCGAAATACGTATTTAGATTTGTTATCTAATTTTGTGGTAAGGGATTTTTTCACCTTCCTTTTGGGATTTTTGTTATAGTTTTCAAGCCACAGTCTCCACCCATCACAGGATAAAATAGAGTTTCTGTATGAAAGTATAAATATCTAGTAACTACCGTTTTTAATAGTTTGCATTGTTTTGGTATAGTTTTATTGATTGATGGTGATGAACTACTTCCCATGTCTCCAATATAATATAGTGTAAAATTTGTTTAAGTGATTGTAGCAGCATTTCACGTTATAAAATCAAACCATGTTAACAATCTAAAATTACCAAAGCTCTACGATATCTCACAGGATACTCTAGGAGGTGGAGCAGATAAGTTGCCCAAGTAGATATCTATCCAGGCGTCACTATTTGTTGTTCCAGAAACTCATTTTTGTTAAATTGTCAGATACTGAGTAGGTAACTGCTGCTTCAACGTTTTATATAAGAATTGCTCAACAGACTGTTTGATATCTACTATTTTGTACCTATTTAAAAATACCTGATTATTTGTTATTCCGTGTTTTATTACTCATAAAGGCCTGATGCTAAAAGAAGTAATCGAGTGAATTGCAAGTATTTTTGTTTGACCTGTAATCTTCAACCCCTTCACCCCGTATAGCGTCGTATATTCCAAGAGTCTTGCATCACCCGTCACGAACATCATGAAAGCCGGAGCAATTTCTGATTGGGAATAATTAGTATTCGTTAAATATAAACGTATGAGTATAGTAGTGTAGCATACCTATCATGGCGTGTCCGAAAAAAGTTGCGCAATCAAAAACATAGGCAAGAATCATGAATAATAAACGCGAATCTAGTCACTTTCTTATTGTATTTGCATATCTGGAGCGGTTACGGGATCAAACGGCTCAATCGTTTGGAGAAATTGTAATGCCAGTTTCTGCTTAAAGAATAAATATGCATGGCAACTTTCTAATTTGTAATTAAAATGGAGGTTCTCACCTAAATACCTATGACCCGGTAGACTACATAGAAATATTAATCTTTATTTATAAATTTGCCGCAGTTTTATCATTCCATAATGTGCGCTTGTTGCACCCTACAACGACAAGTCGAGGAGGGACATACTTCTGTGTATAAGTTGCATCTATTAAAAAACCTCCGTCTCAGACATAGATCCACCCCGGTATGGTTGAACATTCCTTTAGGGTGGTGCCCCGTATTTAGTGATCAGCTTCTTTTTTCTTAATTCATAATACTCCTTGTATGTATGAGTAAACCTTTTGCCATGACTCTCGACTCTCCACCATTTTTCGATTCCGGCGATAACACCCTCAGTTCATCCTCGAGAACATCTCTTTCTAGTAGTTCTCTTCTGGAACACTGAAAGAATGTATGATGGGTACATAAGCAAATGTGCCGTCGTTGCCTATGCGACAATCAGAAATCCAATTAAATTTACTTACTCTGTAAATAATTTTTACATTCCTCGATACTTGCAGATTAAAGATCTAGGTGTTCTGTTAAATCAACGAATTCAGTTTTCTGAGCACATCTCAACTATTTGTAAATCAACATATCAGACTTATGGCTTCTTAGTAAGATCCTGTAAAAAAATCGGAAATGCTGATACTCTGAAAATGCTATATTATACACCAGTGCGACCAAAGCTATAATACGCTTCAATAATATGGTATCCCATATATATTTACCAATGGCTACAACTTGAAAGAGTGCAGAAAATATTTCTAAGTATCTAACCGTTAAAAGTTGTGGTAACTATCCTAGGAATAGATTACAATGAGTTACCCCCCGAGCACAACTTCTAAGCTCTATTTGATCACAGAGAGGTTGCCAGTGGCAGATTCTTGGTAAATCTGATCAACAATAAAATGGATGCACTAGAACTACTATCTGCGATTGCAATAACGGTGCCTTCGTATGGCACACGCTTGACGGACACTTTTTTCATTCCAACAGCAAGAACCAATGCTTTGGCAAAAGCTCTGATTTCCTACATGTGCAGGAATGTCAACAAATTTTACGCCCACCCTTTCCACCTGCCTTCTTAGACCTAACTCTATTTCAATCCTTAACATTAATTGCACATTTACACTTTCAAATTTTCATATATAATTTTACTATTATTTTCATGGATTTAAATTGATATTTTAATTTAGTGTGAATATGTATTATATTTTATTCTCTTTATATTGTCTTATTAGTAGATTACATTAGTTGGACAATAAAGAATATTATTCTTATTATTATTATTATTATCATCTTTCTCCGAGTACTGGTACGGACACACACAAATCAGCACAAAACGGGCACAAAACGGTGACAATCAAATGTTGAAAAAAGAACAGTGTGCCTACAACGTCAAGTTGGATCTTTAATCGTGAATATCTTGAGAACGGAAAAAGAATTTTTTTTATTTACAGCACAAATTAGCATAAAACGAGCACAAAACGATGGCATAGTAAAATTTTGAAAAGTCAAAAGTGTGGTAGCCAACTTGACGGACCTTCTGGAGAGGAATCCTGCGTTTCGTCAGCAGGGCAATCTCAGTCTTTTCCATCGCCAGTTGTATATATATTGCTATGTATCATGCTAAACAAAACCCACAGAATCATAATATCGACTATAAAATTGTTTATGTAAATGTATTTTTATTTATTTGTTTATTTATTTATTTATTTATTTTGTCAACGTATGTAATAATTTAAACTACAAACTTACTTATTTCGTATCTAATTCAATTAATGCTTGTAACCATGGATTTTAGGGCATGTGTACGTCTTTCGATTAATGTTCGACGAGGAATTTTTATGCTGTCGTATCGTTGGAAACGATTTCTATGATCGTTGCTGGGGTTCTTTTATCTAGGAGATATTGAGTTTGTTGAAAAGAAATGTGGGGACTTCTTTTTCGGAATTAAAATAATTCGCGGGTTGGAAGTCGCGGATGTGCAGTTGGAGGGGACCTGGTGGACGAGTGACCTTGAAGTGTTCTCGTGTGCACCTAGCCTATCTACTGTTACCAGTGATCAATAGCGAAAGCCTATGGAGGTCACATTCGCTGATCTCTACAGAGTCAATAGGAGACAAAGAGGTAGCTATAGCGACATTCCTAGATATTGAGGGAGCATTCAACAATCCTACCATAAATTCAATTATTGAGGCTTTACGGAGAAAAGGCGAAGTTTCTACAGTGGATCAAAGCCAACCGGAACGAAGCATAATTACACCCACAATCAGCGAGCCTACTACCGAAGCGGAGGCGGCAGGGGGTGTCCGCAGGACGAAGTTTTGTTTTACTGTAGGTTACCCTAATGGACGACCTAATCCGAAAACTGACCAGAAAAGGTTTCAACTGCTCAGAAAACACAAGTTATTACGTGCACGAGAAAAAGAATGCTTGAAGGTTTACAAGCACTAATGGTGGTGAAAGAATTCCATATGTCAAGCACATACCAGAACACAACATACAAAGCTACTGTTGTCCTAGGCAGCGGCAGGATGTTGTGTGTAAAAAATTGTGGCCTCAGCCTCAAAATGACTCTTGGGTTATAAGCAAGGGTAATTAGATGCATGATAACATACGGAGCAGTAGCATGGTGTTCGAAGGTGCGGCAGGCGGGGGTGATTAAAATGCTGGGTGGAATACAAAGGCTGGTTTGCCTGTGTGCCACGCGAGCGATGAGATCGACCCCTACTGCCGCAATGGAAGTAATTTTAAACCCGCCACCACAACATATTTATATGCAAGCAATTGCTGGACTGCATTATACAGCTTTAAACAAAGTCAAACACCGTATAAGTGAATCGCACGGTGGTGATCATCAAAAACCACTAGCTGAACTTATGGAGGCACCCTTTACGGGGATGCCATGGTTTAGAAATTTAATCTGGATAAGAAGTAAAAAGGTAAAGGTAAAGTTCTGGCCGGGGAAGGTGGTGAGGACACATGCACTTAGGCCACTCTTACCGGGCCCATTGTGCTACCTCCCCAGGGTGCCGGACACACCAGGGCAGAAGTTTTTATTGAAATGGTCACCCATCCAACACCTTGTTATGCATATTGCTGTTTGACGCACAAAACTGACAATGATGCAACGTACCATTAAGCCGTACTGCCGGCGGATAAGAAGTATCAGATTATGATACCAGAGAAGAAAGACTGAGGGAAAGGCTCTCCAGTAAGAGCGAACTCGAACTGGTATACAGACGGTGCTAAAACTGATTTGGCGTAGAAGACGGAATATATGAAGGAAGCCCAGAAAAGCCCTTTCGGTAACCTTCAGCAAAGATACGACGGTGTTCCAGACTGGAGGTGGCCACAATTCATTATTGTATCGGAGAAGTAGAAAGATGTGTGTCCTGAGTGTGGTTGCTTTTCGTATATTTATCTAGAATTTTGTAATATCTATCACAATTTAAGTCCATAAAGTTTTCAAATTTACTTACAAGGATTGGAGTACTACATGTATAGTCCTAAGATGATGGAAATGCAGTTATTTAGAGATTTGGGGGAGCCTTTTGTATAATCCTGGGATTTCGAAAAACAACATTTGAGGGAGTTTGCTGTGAGATCGTTGTAACACCATTTGGAAGCTGAAATGATTGTTTTGAATATGGAATTATTATTTGGATTATACTAGAGCAGTTTTTGTACCTGAAGTAAGCGATTTTTTTTCATCCATTGAACTTATAACCGGCATATAATGCATAAAGGAATTTGAGGTTATATTTATTTGAATGATAACTGTGAATCTAGTGAATTTTGTTATGTGAGGTTGTATTTTAGAATTTTAGGCAGAGGATTGCAATAAAGTACAATGGATTTATGAGCGTTAATCGTTTTAATGTGGTTTTAACGTGTTATATACATAACCGGTGCATTATTAGTACGCTATTGTATTACGTGACATTTGTAGAGAGTGTCAGCGGGAGATACTATTAGGAGTTGCCAACATTAGAAAAGTTTCTTACATGTTGCGGTGTTACTCACTTCACAGTATTTCATTCTGTGGATTAACTTCACGAGCAGTTTAAGCTGGCATTGATCTAATAGTTATACTTGATTTTATGACGGGAATTTAGTGGGAGATTTGAATTTTATTTATGATATTAAAAACAAGAAATAAGAGTTTTTAGTTTGGATTAAGATTCTAGAAATCTTATTATTGTGTATCTAAGCCAGTAAAGAACTTAAAATTATACTTGATTTTATGACGGGAATTTAGCGGGAGAGTTGAAACGAGAAATACGACTTTTAGTTTGGATTAAGATTTGGATTAAGAAATCTTATTATTGTGTATCTAAGATAGTAAAGAACTTACTTACCCTGAGGGAATCTTTAGAAGATTCATTTCTTTGTTCATCAGATTTATTTAGCTATAAATAAATAAATTATACTATATTGTTGTTTCTTTTATTGAATGTATTACAAGAACATCACTCACTAATAACTACTACAGTCACATTAAAGATACTTAAATGTTATTAGCTATATTAATATAATAATCAGTGATTCAACGGAGTGACATCTTATTCGTTTGCGGTATACTTAAAACCCTGTGGTGGGGACAAATTTACTCTTCATGCCCTCTAACATTTGCGATCTAGCATATCTTTGGAATTAATGAGAATATAATAGATGATGCTGAGTGGTGTTTAGTAGAATAAAAACAGTATTTACTTAAATAAAAATTTAATTAAAATTTAAAAGATTTATCTACAAGTTTCGTGGCAATATATATAAATATAATGTATATATTTAATTATGCGAACCTAAAAAAATAATAAAAAGTACCCTTAAATAAACTTATACCTATCAAACTAGTCATCTATTACACGAGCAAAGAAGTAGGTACAATGTAATACTAATAATACTCAAACTTTCCTAATGATTACATAACGTATATATTACCACAGCATTTAAAATTACAGCGCACCATAACAATACAATTAAACCTGTTGTTTATTGTTGACGAGCGATAATTTAGGTTATTATTTTGTATTTAGAGTGTCATGACTTGGTTGACGCAACTATACTGCGTAACTGGCGCAGAATTACCTTCAAATTATATTATTACAGACTTATCTTGACAATTTCCTTCGTAAATATAATATAAATATACAGGGTTGGTTAAAAGTACGGAGACGGCGATTTCTTGCCGTTAATGTTAATTCGAAATTATGTTCAATATAAAAAATTGTTATGCGCATTTAACAATACTTATTTTTTTTCAAAGCGTGTTTAAGCTACGTCTATTTACTTTACTTTTTTAAAGCAGGAATCAGTCGATATAGCGTTCTTTTTTTCTATTTACAATAATATTTTTGTTTTTGTTGTTTTACAAGAAAACGCCGGTTCAAGTATTTAAAAAATGATGAACAAAATTATGTGGAATAAGGTTATCGGCCACTATATTGTCAATAAAATCAAATTAATAAAACAAGTAAATTAAAGTAAGGGTTTAATTTATCCTACATTACTAATTTGATAATGACCTAATCAATTGGCAAGGCTCTTAAGGGAATTCCCTAAAAATTCTCTCTATTACTTTTTTCACAGCAATACTGTGTTTTACATTGCTTCCTGGTTTTCGGGTCGTTGCGACGGCAAAATTAACTGAAGAGAACAGAGATTACTTAGCTGTAGCTTGAAGACAAGGGGGCTTCGAAGCTGATTGGACAGCACGTGGTTTCTGTGTTTTCGGGTCAAAACGAGTCCGTCACAACGGCAAATTAACTGAACTGGAACAGAGAGCGCGCGTAGCGTGCAAAGCCCTTATAAAGGCTCGGTAAATAGGTACAAAAAAAAGGATGAACCAATAGCAACGTCGAGAGATGCACAAAGGATCATAAAAAGCGAAGCTTCTAAGAGGTTGGCGCGTAAATGAATGAATTTAAAATAAGCGAGTTTAAATTTCGTGGCGCGTAAGTTAAATAGTCCCGCGCGAAAAGGAACCGCTAAGTGACGTAACGGTTTTTCTAAAGTCGTAATTGCAGTTGCCAGATTAAAAGTAAAGAGAATGAATTTAAAATTGCCTTCAAAATAACGTTTATATCGCCGATGTTGTCTATGATTGAAGCGAAATGAATTATTGAAATCAATGTCATTTTCGATTCAATGCAAAGTATAACAATTCGTACAATACACGAAATAGAGCCAACTTCAGGTTGCCCCTGAATAGATTTGCCGGGTGCTTTTAACGAATTAAATACTGTAAACAAATTCAAATTTGTTTTGCGCAATCATTTACTTGAGAATTGTGTTTACTCTCTTGACGATTTCCCCGGTACTTTTGAATTGGAGTGCAATTATACTTAACATTGTGTTGTCTAAATTTAATTATTTTTTAACTTGAATTTATTATTTTCTTTTCTATCATCTTTATTTGTAATATGTTTATACTTCTGAACATGTCCATTATACTTCTTTGCATTTTTTATTGGACGAATAAATCTATTTATCTAGCTATGTAAATAAGTTGCAACATAGCAACCGGAAGTGAAGATAGCGTTAATGACAGCAACTAAGTATAGTAAGAGATACATTATATCTCTATATATCTCATACTGCATTTGAAGGTTCAGATGATCTTTAGTACAAGGACTAGCAAAAGTACCAGTACTACACACAAGGTTTGTAGTCCTTTTAAACATACATGTGTTAATTCAACCACAACGTAAGTTCCTTATTCAGCAAACAAATGGTACATTCTCTTAGATATTAATTCTATTTCATTTGTTACTTCTTCTTCACATCCTTATGCCCATTATAGGCATCGAATGAGTTGGTCACGACCCACTTCCTCCACGCTTTCCTATCTCTAGCTAGCTCCTTCATTTCTCGCAGCGTATTTCCCCTTGCCCGTCCTATTTCTTCTATTCTTTCGTTGCAATTCTTCATTGGTCTTCCTCTATTGTTCCTATCCACGCTTCTTGCTTCAAGCACCTTTTTAATCAATGATTTATTTTCCATCCTTACTATATGGCCGTACCATTTCAGCTGTGTCTTCTTATTCTTAGTAGTTATTGATTCACTTTTTATCTTATTTCTTCATTGCGTATTTTATCTAATTTTGGGCTTTCCACATATTTTCCTTAAGAATTTCATTTCGGTTGCAATTATCCTCCCATCATGTTTCTTTTGCAGAGGCCAAGTTTCACTTGCATAAGTCATTGTTGGTAGAACTATTGCGTTGTATACTCTTAATTTGGCATTTCTGTCTATTTTCCTTTTCCTCATAATTGGCTTATTTAGGGCGCAGTATAGATTGTTTATTTTCTTTAATATGTGGTTTATATCAGCATCTATCTTTTCGTCTTCAGTTATAATACTCCCTAAATATTCATATGCTGGAACTCTTTCTAACTGGTTCTCCGTAATGTGGATTATTGCATTTTTATTCCTGTTGTCATTGTTGTTTATGATCATGGTTTTGTATTTTTCACTATTTACTTCAAGTTTAAATTTTTGTATTTTCTCTACCCATACTTGCACTAGTTTTTGCATCTTTTTGGCATTATCCGCTACCAATACTAAACCATCTGCATTGAGTAAGTGACTTATTTTGACTGGTGTCATTTTATTATATCCGATTATTGTTTGTTGTTGTTCTGTCCTTATTCTTATGTTCTTTATTAATCTATCTATTACTATTATAAATAGTAGCGGGATTGGATTATTACCTTGTTTTATTCCTTTGCCCATTTCGAATTTCCTTGGCGTATTTCCATTCATATTTACCACTCCAATTACTCTCTTGTATATATTTTTTATTACCCTGATTAATTTTTTGTTTACTTTGAGTTGACTTAGGCTTTTCCATATTATTATCTTCCTGTCAGCTGTGTCGAAAGCAGCTTTTAAGTCAAGAAAAGTCAAGTGTAATTCTTTACCCGCCTCTATCTTCCTTTCTATGATATTACTAAATATATGGATGTTGTCGTTTATTCGTCTACCTGGTATATATGCAGCGTGCTCATCTTCCAATTCATTCGCTACTTTAAGAAGATTATTTATTTGATATTCAACCATATCTTACTGTTGGAGGCAACAATATCGGCTTTGTCGGTTTAAACCTACGATATTGTAAAACTGATCCTTATCTTTATTTAAATCAACATATCTGTATGTTTGAAGCAACATTTATCAAATGAATCAACAGAAAGCAGAAATTACAGTATAAGTTAATTGCAACCACAACAACACTTGAACCAAATATATTGTATACTTAGTTATACTTACCCATATTTTAATAACTGCATAGGCTTCTTATAAGCTTGCCTTTGGTTTTATCTCATACTATGATGTGTTTGTTCCATTTGTACTATCCTTTTTAAAAGAAATGCTGGCAATAAGTTTTTTGCTTTCTTATTTTAAGTTGGGTGATAACATGGTATTTCTTTATTTTTATAGTGTTCATGCATATTCTCTTCAGCAAATTAATAAATTTAGTTGAAACGTCAGAAGAACATAAACATTCACAAACATATTCTAATGGTATGAGGCATTTACAAACAGTTTTAAAATGTTTGTAAATGTTTATATTTTTCGTCGTTTTAACTAAATTTATTAATATGTTGAAGAAAAAAATATGCTTAAACCTATGTAAATAAAATAAAATAAGGAAAAAAAAAACATTAGTAATAAAACAAGAAAACAAGATACTTATTATGTTATATTACACTTAATAAACGTAACGCCACTAATTCAAGATGTTTATTCAATTTTATACATGTTTATATTATGTGCATTTTACGATTATAATATTACAACAAGTAATACTAAACATTTGAATATATTATCCAAACATCTTAACAGCGTCCAACTGCTCCTAAATATAAAAAAAAAGAAAAACCCATTTCAAACTATTGTATTTTTTCTTTAACTGAGAAGATAAAATATACAATTTGTTGTTGGGTAGTTTATGAATTATAACTTGTAGAAAATAAGTTACTTAATTTTGTCAAACAATACTGATGGTCTGGGAGTACTTCATAAGCTTGAAAATGTATTGAAAATAATACTGTTGTATGATACATTACATACGGCTAAAGAAAAAAAACCTTCCTTTAATCAGTCTTGTCTATAAATATTTTTTCAATCTTGAAAAACTTAAGAATTTTATCCACACACTCATACAGTAACACTGTGGTAAAACACCATTCCAATAAAATTGTATTTCACACCTGAAGTAAAAACATAAACAAACTATTTGTATAAAATAACCTCCTGGTATGATTAAAAATACAGTGAGGGTATATTTAATTTAAAAAAAATGAAATAGTTTTATTAGAAAGATTGGTACTATAAAGTTCAAACATATAATACGTCACTGAAATCGGTCGGCTTTATTTGTATTCACTTTGAATCTTTTAACTCAAATAGATGCATTGTTAAATTAAACATACACTGTTAAGCATATTCTAAAGGTTGATTTGAGTATAGACCTTTTTCTGTGTAGTACTAGTATCGACATATCGATACCAATAATTGAATAGAATATTTGTTGGTGTGTCGATACGTTGCCCAGCCCTAAGTATACCATACCTACATGCTCTGGAAAATTTGGTAAGCTTATCATCGGCATCTTCACTTGATTTACGAGTATGTATGTATGTTATAAAAAATTGAGTGAGAACACTTTAGGGAGTTTATCACAATTCGATTTGAATATGTCATATAGAAAACTTTGGCCGCACTTTCATCAGATCTAATCCAATTGTATTACTGGAACTAAAGCAAAAATGATTTTTCCTCAAAATAGAATATATACTTCAGTAACTTCGATGTTTATTTAAATGGATCTATTTATTTATCATAAGTTAGAATACATGGTAGTACACTGGCTTCGGTTAATTATAAAGTGGCCAATTTTTGTATCCAGCTTTATATACGTCACTACTATACAGCAATGTGTTATTAAGTAATCGGCGAGCGAAATGTGGAATCTAAAGCAATTACCGCCCAGTATTATCTAATCTCTACCGCCATTTCTATTCCTTTATTTAAAAAAGACATTCTCAATTGTAAATAAAAGTTTAATCTCAATGTCATATAATCGACAACCGTGCTATATATGTTTGGAAAACTTATCACGCAAATATCATTATACCTACAGGTGCGCGAAGTCCCTATCACGAACATGTCGAAGAAGCAATGATATCGCCTCCATAGGCATCAGGAGTACCGTCCGAATTGCGTTGAACTCCTTCTGGTGTCTGGTGAAGTGTAAATGCGCTCCCCCAGTTATGGTACATCTATCGGATATACTTAAAGGTAAGCGATTATGCGTACATAGTAAATTACCTTATCTTTGTAATTGCTGGTCCACACTCCACGAAGGGGTCTGGCAGGCAATTGACTCAAGGCTGAGCGATAATTGGACGGAGGCAATTGAATTGTGACACGCTCGCTTTTGTAGGTCACTGTTGAAGTAATAGGTGTGCAGTTACTATCTATTATGAACTTGTTTGTAAATAAATTACATGTTCCTAGTATTATTTACATGAAAATATATGTGGGTGTTCTTTTACGATGATTAATTTAGTAGGAATAAAGCTTATTTACAAAGAAATATCTGTCAAAGAAGGTATTTATTATTACACTTTTGCATAATTGCATAACTTTTTGCTACATAGAATATCATAGTAAAATGGTCAGGACAAGTATTGTATAGGATACATACAATCAAAGTTTTTACCGTTGACAGTTCCGCGAGGATCGATTTGACCTTTTTGTGATAAATACCTAAAAAATTTGGTACGCAAGATAGTATAAAGAGCACATTTTCAGTAATTAAACATACTCTAGAAATAAGGTTGTTCCAAGGAAAACTAGATGTTTAATTACAGCAGTTTTGTAAATTTCATGCTGAATACTCTTGAGAACTGCTAGACAGACACATACAAGATGATGTATTGTCATACCGGCCACTCGGGCAGCCACTATATCAAGACGTGTGTTAAGTAGGAAAATCCACAGAAACAGCCTTACATCAGCTTGTACAGAAAGCTGAGCATGCCCTGCAAACTAAGGAGGTAGTTTTGTGCGCTTTCCTGGAAGCATCGAGGTACAGAGTGATCGATAAAACGAGTTGCAGGTTGATAGACTGCACGCTTAAGGGGAGACCAGTGTACACGACTATCATACCGGGTGTCCAGCCTAAGATGCAACGGTCCCTAGCCGATTTATTATTGTGTTTTTGAAAAAATCTTTCAAATAAATGTTGCCTCGGTTGTACCGGAAGTAGATACTAACTTTATTATTTTAAATGGAACAGCCTGTATATTATTGCACTTTTGGATTCCTTGTTAAATTTAAATAACAATACGTTAGGGATACATTGGGGCTAAGTTGTACCGTTTTCGAATTGCATGACGTTTTTCGAAAAAAATGACATTTGCAGTGTCTTCGGTGTTTGGAAATACCTCAGGAAATACGAAAGTTAGAAAGATGCGGTTTTCGGTTTTCGCTTAACCATGAAACAGCGCACGTCTTTTATTTTAAAATTGTTGCGTTTAAATTACAGCGTTATTAAATAGGGATCTGTAATTTTCGAACTCTCAAATCATTGGTGTGACTTCTTGAAACGCTCTTAAAATACGATGGCGCATATCATCAGGGGTTGTTGGTGGCGTCTCATAAAGCTTATTTTTAATGAAACCCCATGAGAAGATATCGCACCTTGTAACTGATTTTCATCCGTAAGTACGGAGTTATTACGGTTCCGTTGTGTTTGTGCTACGGATCCAGTACTTACAAATCTACCCAGTAGCGGCAGAAATGCCCTCCTATCTGGATGCTTTCTACATGGGTAATACTGTGCGTGAACTCTTGACGCTAACAAAGCGTGTCTGTAACATTCATCGAGAACGAAAACTATATCTACTATTTCTTCTTGAGTAAGCAACATCTTTAATCATCATGTTTCCAAACAGTACTCTGAATGTCAGTTCTGATACTTGGAACACTAATAACGGTTGGATACCTAGTTTGTTTTTCAAGCTTACGTTGACTTTAAAGATGCCGCTTTAAACATCTCAAGTATCTTTTAGACAATTTTGTTTATTTCAAATGGTCCTATTGTGTTCTGTTGGCCATTTTCTAAGCATGCCAGTACTATTATTGCTGCCAGTCCCAAGCCTGGTGAAATGCGAAGGGAAGGTGGCCGACGGCGGCGCTTCGCAATACGTATCTATCGTGAGAAACTGAAAAATCGCGAATATCTCTGAAACCGTTGGAGATAGACACAATTATACCCGTATAAAATCGAAAGAAAATTAAATTTTACATCCATTTATGTAAAAATTGCTATACCGTTCAATTTAAAAAAATCAAGTTATCTATGATTTTAGAGTTCAAAAATTACAGATCCCTATTTAATAACGCTGTAATTTAAACGCAACAATTTTAAAATAAAAGACGTGTGCTGTTTCGTGGTTAAGCGAAAACCGAAAACCGCATCTTTCTAACTTTCGTATTTCCTGAGGTATTTCCAAACACCGCAGACACTGCAAATGTCATTTTTTTCGAAAAACATCATGTAATTCGGAAACGGTACAACTTAGCCCCAATGTATCCCTAACGTATTGTTATTTAAATTTAACAAGGAATCCAAAACTGCAATAATATACAGGGCATTCCATTTAAAATAAGAAAGTTAGTATCTACTTCCGGTACAACCGGAAGTCCGCCACTACTGAAACTAATTTTAGCATACGTAGAATATGATTCGAGGCAACATTTATTTGAAAATTTTTTTCAAAAAGGCAATAATAAATTGGCTAAGAACCGTTGCATCTTAGGTTGGACACCCGGTATAAGAAGTACTGGTTGCTCGGGTTGGAAGAGAATGTGCGCACGGTGGCGTGATGTTCCCTCTACTGTGGAACCTGGTCGTAGACGAGCTACTAGCAAAACTGGACAATAAAGGGCATAATAATAATAAACACAACATAATGGTATTTCTTTATTTTGTTTAAGCATATTTTCTTCAACAAATTAATAAATTTAGTTGAAACATCAAAAGAACATAAACATTCACAAACATATTCAAATGGTATGACGCATTTACAAACAGTTTTAAATTGTTTGTAAATGTTTATATTTTTCTGTCGTTTCAACTAAATTTATTATGTTGCAGAAAAAAATATGCTTGAAAATTAGGGCATAATAATAATAAACAGAACATATGGCTTTCTATACCGTAACTGCCGCGAGTTTACAAATCCAGATCCAAAAAGATCCAAGCTCGAATATGCGGCATTGATATGGTACCCAACATCATTGAACTAGTAAACGACGTTTCTTGAAGTACCTGATGTACCTATGTGATGACATATATCTGGATCGTGGATTGGATCAGTCCAATTTATTAACAAGGTTTGAGGTGGTATCACTAAGGGAGAGACATACTGTTTTAGCCTAAAATTTGTACCTGGCTTATTAAATGATATGATAGATTGTCCATGGCTGTTAAATAAAATAAGCTACCATGTACCAAAGTTAGGCAGTTGATGTCAATATATGTTCTATTGCGAAACAAGTAAAACTAACGTTTTAATTAGATCACCCATTTCTATAATGTGTACGAATAACAATAAAATTTCAAATCTTTGTCATATTCACGCTGATACTTTTAAGGTAATGGCTAGACCTTTTTACAACATTTAATATTACCTACATTATTTGCACTGTTTCATTAACTTAGAGTGATTTCGTTTTTGATATTGTAGCATTGAGTGAAACTTGGTTATCTCCTAATGTGGAATCTGGTGGATTAAATATTGTTAACTATATAAGTTAGTTCGTAATGATCGCGTTGGCAGGGCTGGTGGGGTTGCCTTTTACATTAATTATAAACTTTGTTTTAGATTGATCAATGTGTCTGACACAAGTAAACAGCTATGGATTTCATGCACTATCGATGGCGTGAAATTTGCAATAGGCGTGATTTATAGAACTCCAACATTCAGTTTTCCGGTTTTCATTGATGAATTCGAAAATACACTTACCGAAATATTACCATTGTTCGATAATATAGTAATTCTAGGAGATTTTAATGTTAATTTGTTGAGTGATACTTATATTGCTAGAGGTTTACAGGATGTTCTACATTCTGTTGGACTTACACAAATAATCAACTCTCCTACTAGAGTTACTGGTTCTTCAGCCACCTTGATTGACCTCATTTGCGTGTCCGATATGAATATAGTATCAGAGGGGGGCGTTATTAGCGTTCATGAACTGTCTGATCATAAATTGGTTTTTTGTAATTTGAAATTTCATTCTTTGCATGTGTACCCACAATATAAGACAATGCGTTCCTTTAAATGTTTCAACTATCAAGACTTCT
Organism: Cetonia aurata; assembly: GCA_949128085.1. Classification (NCBI taxonomy): domain Eukaryota; kingdom Metazoa; phylum Arthropoda; class Insecta; order Coleoptera; family Scarabaeidae; genus Cetonia; species Cetonia aurata. The sequence continues at coordinate 20,175,028 of OX421889.1, forward strand.
TACAGGATTTGTACCAAATACCTTTTTTCTTGCTATTTGATTTCTCCAATATTGAAGAAAAAGTAGAATTTTTAACAATTAGCATATTAAATATTTTTAACGTTTACGCTCCCATCAAACGTTTTAGGTTCACGAAGCCTCCGTGCTCCCTGGCTTACTGATACCATCAATCGAATGCGAAAGTTGCGTATTGCTCTAAAAAATTTTAAACTTGTAAGAACCGCTGAAAAGTGGAATTATTACAAGGAATTGAGAAACATCACTAATCGCGCTATTGACAGAGAGAAGAAGGCCTTTGTGGAGCATCGCTTACATGGTGGCTCTGATGGTGTTTGGAATGCCTTTAGGGCGGTTGGCATCTCCACTAATAAATCACTCTCTATTCCTGATTCCTTGTGTCACCCGAATGAAATAAACAATCACTTCATAAATTCCATTTCCACTCTTCCATTTCATGATGGCCTCCTCAAATTTTATAATGATAACCGAATGGCAAATTTTAGATTTAGTTTTGTGACGGTGAGTGATGTAGATGTACTCAGGGCTATCAATTCAATTAAAAGTAGTGCCGTGGACATTGATGGTCTAAATGTGCAACTCATTAAATTAGTTTGTCCTCATATAACCCCTTATTTAACTCATATCATTAATTTTTGTATCACAGAAGGTGTTTTTCCGGTATCATGGCAACGGGATATTGTTAGGCCATTGCCCAAAATCCGTAATCCTCTTACGTTTTCCGATCTTAGACCAATCAGTATATTACCAATTTTGTCAAAGATCATTGAAAAGATATTAACTGAACAATTACCGAAATTTGTTTATAAAAATAATCTCATACCTGAGACCCAGTCAGGTTTTCGATTTGGGTTTAGTTGTACAACTGCATTACTCACAATTATAGATGATATCATTTCGGAATTGGATAAGGGAAAAGCCACTATTCTGTGTCTCTTAGATTTTTCCAAAGCTTTTGACACAATTAATCACAGCTTGCTTGCATCTATTTTGCACTATGTGGGATTGGAGGATCTTGCGTCCAAGTTGTTGTAGTCAATGACGACTCATCTGAATTTCAACATGTAACATCCGGTGTTCCACAAGGGTTAGTTTTAGGACCGCTTCTGTTTACTGTTTATACCAGTTACTTTAAAAATAATATAAAATTTTGTAAGTCCCACTTTTATGCAGATGACACGCAGCTTTATTGTTCCTTTACACCTACGAATGTTCGCACAGCTTGTGCGAATATTAATCAAGATCTGAAATGTCTTGTTGACTCGGCACAGCGACATTCTCTTACAATAAATCCTGCTAAATCGGAAATAATATTATTCGCGCCGGCAAATCAAAAAGCCAAGTTACTACCAAATATTAATATAAGTGTTAACAATGTTCAACTAATTTGCAAAAATTCGGTAAAGAGTACGAGGAATTAAAGTTCAATGAATATATTAATAAATGCACTCAAAAAGCTTACAACAGTCTCAGATTAATTTATGGCAGCAGAATGTTTTTAACTCAAAAAATAAAGAAAATGCTTTGTGAAACGTTAGTTTTGTCTCATTTTAATTATTGCGATGTAATTTATTCTCCGTTCTTAAGTTCAATCACCGTGCAAAAAATGCAGAAAGTTCAAAACTCCTGCTTGCGTCTAATCTATGGTATTCGTCGACGGGAACACATTAGTCACAAGTTAAGGGATGTCAGGTGGTTAAATATGAAAAATCGTCCCATACTTCATGCTGCTTGTCTGTTTTATAAAATTATACACTCGGAAAGGCCACCCTATCTTTATAGTAAAATAATTTTTAGGACTGATGTTCATACGTTGAACATCAGATTTAAAGGAACTTTAACACCGCCGGCCCATGCACACCAATTCTTTAAAAAGAGTTACTCGTATCAGATCACAAATATCTACAATAATACTCCTCGATTTGTTAAAGGTAGTGGTTCGTGTTACATTACATTTAAGAAGCGATACTTTAATCACCTATTTGCTTTTCAGTCTGGTCTATGTAAGATTAGTGGCTGCGCGCTCACTGTATAGCTCCATACATTTCTAATTATGTACTTATTTAGATTAAAATTGTATGTCATCTCGTGTGCTTGAAATATGTATTTTGCTTTTTCTTTTTTTGGTTATGTAGGGTTAAATTGAAAAACAGATTCGTCTGAATTTCGCCCTGTTTCCTCGTTAAGTTATACTTCATATACCGGGTGTCCAACCTAAGATGCAACGGTTCCTAGCCAATTTATTACTGCCTTTTTGAAAAAAATTTTCAAATAAATGTTGCCTCGAATCACATTCTACATATGCTAAAATTAGTTTCAGTAATGGCGGACTTCCGGTTGTACCGGAAGTAACTACTAACTTTATTATTTTAAATGGAACAACCTGTATATTATTGCACTTTTGGATTCCTTGTTAAATTTAAATAACAATACGTTAGGGATACATTGGGGCTAAGTTGTACCGTTTTCGAATTACACGACGTTTTTCGAAAAAAATGACATTCGCAGTGTCTTCGGTGTTTGGAAATATATCTGGAAATACGAAAGTTAGAAAGATGCGGTTTTCGGTTTTCGCTCAACTATGAAACAGCACACGTCTTTTATTTTAAAATTGTTGCGTTTAAATTACAGCGTTATTAAATAGGGATCTGTAATTTTCGAACTCTAAAATCATGGCTAACTTGATTTTTTTTAATTGAACGGTATAGCAATTTTTACATAAATGGATGTAAAATTTAATTTTCTTTCGATTTTATATGAGTATCATTGTGTCTATCTCCAACGGTTTTGGAGATATTGGCAATTTTTCAGTTTCTCACGATAGATACGTATTGCGAAGCGCCGCCGCCGGCCACCTTCCCCTTGCATTTCACCAGGCTTGGAACTGGCAGCAATAATACTGGCATGCTTAGAAAGTGGCCAACAGAACACAATAGGACGACTAGAAACAAACAAAATGGTCTAAAAGATACTTGAGATGTTTAAAGCGGCATCTTTAAAGTCAACGCAAGCTTGAAAACGCACGGTATCTTGCCGTTATTAGTGTTCCAAGTGTCAGAACTGACATTCAGAGTACTGTTTGGTAACATAATAATTAAAGATGTCGCTTACTCAAGAAGAATTAGTAGATATGGTTTTCGTTCTCGGTGAATGTTACAGAAACGCTTTGTTAGCGTCAAGAGTTTACACAAAGTATTATACCCATGTAGTAGAAAGCATCCAGATAGGAGGGCATTTCAGTCGCTACTGGGTAGTTTTGTAAGTACTGGATCCGTAGCACGTACAAAACGGAACCTCAATAACTACGTACTTACGGATGAAGATCAGTTGCAAGCTGCGATTTCTTCTCATGGGGTTTCATTAAAAATAAGGTTTATGAGACGCCACCAACAAACCCTGATGATATGCGCCATCGTATTTTAAGAGCGTTTCAAGAAGTCACACCAAAAACACTCAGAAATGCTCAAAAGTGTTTGCAAGAGCGATTTCGATTATGTAGTGCCGAAAACGGACAGCATTTTGAACATTTAATATAATAGTATTGTACAAATTCTCTGTACAACACTAGCGTTTAAAGTGTAGCCTGTTGCGAGCAAGACGCTCGAAGTGTACGTACGCCATACATTGGATAGAGTAATGTAGTTGTGCTGATTTATTGATATTCCAGTAATGTTATGTTTTCTTTTCTCTTTGCTATGTTTGCTTGTTTCTAGTGGTCCTATTTTGTTCTGTTGACAACTTTCTAAGCATGCCAATATTATTGCTGCCAGTCCCAAGCCTGGTGAAGTGCGAGAAGGTGACCGGCGGCGGCGCTTCGCAATACGTATCTATCGTGAGAAACTGAAAAATTGCGAATATCTCCAAAACCGTTGGAGAATGATACCCATATAAAATTAAATTTTACGTCCATTTACGTAAAATTTGCTATACCGTTCAATTTAAAAAAATCAAGTTAGCCATGATTTTAGAGTTCGAAAATTACAGATCCCTATTTAATAACGCTGTAATTTAAACGCAACAATTTTAAAATAAAAGACGTGTGCTGTTTCATGGTTAAGCGAAAACCGAAAACCGCATCTTTCTAACTTTCGTATTTTCCGAGATATTTCCAAACACCGAAGACACTGCAAATGTCACTTTTTTCGAAAAACGTCATGTAATTCGGAAACGGTACAACTTAGCCCCAATGTATCCCTAACGTATTGTTATTTAAATTTAACAAGGAATCCAAAAGTGCAATAATATACAGGGTGTTCTATTTAAAATAATAAAGTTAGTATCTACTTCCGGTACAACAGGAAGTCCGCCATTTCTGCAACTAATTTTAGCATGTGAGGAATATGATTCCAGACAACATTTATTTGAAACATTTTTTCGAAAAGACAATTATAAATCGGCTAGGGACCGTTGCATCTTAGGCTGGACACCCGGTATGTAAGTACGTTGTTGTGTTTGAGGAAATAAAGACCGTTTATTATTTATTATTATTATTATTATTATTATTATTATTATTATTATTATTATTATTATTAATAGTTTCAATATTTTTAGTTTTATTTTTATGTATATGTATTCGCTGTTATACACTGTATATTATCTCTTTTTCCTGTATTTGGGTTTTTTACCTGTTGGAAAATATACGTACTTATTATTATTATTATGATTATTATAATACTTTCGTATACGCAGATGATATTATCATTCAGGCCCAGAGTAAATTCATTAAAGTAGTGCGGGACAAACTGCAGAATGATCTACAAGTTGTAGAAGAATGGACCGAGGAGAAGGAGCTAAAAAATTAGTATCTCCAATACGACCACAATAAAACTCCCGAGAAGGGAAAAGTTACATTATCTAGGATCGCTAAAACTCCGGAGTGAAGAAATAAAGCTGTCTGAGCAAGTGAAATATCTCGGGGTCATTCTTAACTCCAAGCTTTCTTGACACTGATAGCTTTAAAGGAGCTACCAGGGCCAAGACAACACTCATGTTGGTCTGAAGAAGCCCAAGGAAAACGTGCGGGTTCACACCAAACCTGATATATTGGACATACATCACGATGATCAGACCCATGGTCACTTATGCATGCTGGACAAAACAACCTGCTATAACTAAACTTGGCAAGATACAGAAGCTTGCGCGTTTAGGAATAATAGGAGCAATGAGGACTACTGCTACATCGGCAATGAAATGTCTCCTAGACCTCATTCCTCTCCATTTGGTGATAATGGGGGATACAAGAATGAGTCATCTCAGATTATAAGAATTACCAAGTGGTAAATATCCAGTATTGGAACACAGTAATACTGTCCATCATTTGGAAGACGGAAGAAGAAGTCTTTTAGGGATGAAATCAAATCCTGTGATTGCGAATATATATTTAACGGAAGTTTCAAGGTGGTCCAACTACAGAGACACGATCGGTGGATGGATCTGGTTTACAGAGGGGTCATAAACCGAGAACGGAACTGGAGCTGTAACATACAGTGTGGTGAGAAATGCAATGATCCCTCTTCCACTAGGAAAATATGCTACGGTTTCTCAAGCAGAGGCATACGAAATATTGCACTGTGCAACAAGAATAAATCAGAGGGCTTATAAAACAGACGGATTTTCCAGGCGATATGAATACTGGTTTGGGACTGCATTTGCGAGCGGAATAGCCTGGTATATCGCTATGAAGTCACTTTACTGTGGGGAAACGGAAAATCCGATGAATTGGCAACACACAGATCAGCGGCTTCATATATAGGCCCGGAACCTGTTCTAGGAGTGTCCAAAAAACACATCAGGAGAACAGGTAAAAATTTGGACCAAATAGACACAGAAAACACCAACCAAGCAAATACATATAATGTGTTTTTTTATACGTGAACTTAGGTAGTGTGGAAATAATAACTATACTGGGTTTCTCTATAAACAAAAGTAATTTTAATTATTAACATAGATCTACATTATACAATCTTATTTACAAACTTACCTATAAACAAAAGAAACGACATTAAAAGATATTATTCACACTATTCTTATGTACTATCTACCTATAACTATACAATTGAATACCACGCTGACAAATAAATATCTGATGCCCAAATATGCAGGTTTTTACGTAGCCTTTTTTATTCGTACAGGTGTTGTTGTACGGACATACGATATGGATGCACGGTACTTTACGATAACATCGAATAAAATTAAAAGTGGTACGACCTACCTACAAGGTAACGTCGACCTTCTTTTACATCTCCCCTTCTAGGAAAAGATTATTATTATTATTTTATTTTCTCTCCCTAAAAAGTTATATGTCGCACATGAAATCGGAAACTGGAACAAGTTTTGTGATATGGAAAAGGTTTGACTCCGATTTCTTATGACCTGTATCTATTCTGTATATTGAATTTGAAATTTTTTCCAAAATTTTATATGGTCCAATTTTTAATTCATCTAATTTTTTTCTGTTTAATCGATTTCCGTTTTCAACATATACTAAGTCTCCTACGTTTAATTCGCAATTTTTTCTATTTTTATCAAAATGTTGTTTATTATAGTTGTGTGAATGTATGGAATTTTCTAAGGCACGTTTTCTATCTTGCATTAAATCATTATGTGTCGTTTCCTGCTTCAACTCCTCTGGTAAAATATCAATGTTTTTTCCTTCTAATAAATATTTAGGGGCAAATCCTGTTACTGTATGCTCCGTTTCATTATATCTTTGGGTGCATTCATGTGCTATGGTCGTCCATGCCAATTTGCCCTTTCTTTCATTAATTTTGCATCTAATTTTATTAACTAGTGTTTGGTTAAGTCTTTCATTTAAACCATTTGAGAATGGTGCATTAACTGCAGTGAAAATAATGGGTATATTTTCTTTAACTAAAAAGTTTTTAAAATCCCTTGAATTTATACCTGGATATTGGTCTGATAGAATCATGCCGATTTTATTACCCTGCGGTATCTTTTGAACTAGTTTTATAAAATCACTTGAAGTTTGGGTTTTTGATGTCAAAATGTAGGCATATCTGGTGAAGTGATCTACAAGAAGGTGTAAATATGTTTTGGTAGAGCGTGAGCCACCAAAGCCACCAATGGTGTCTATAGATACTATCTCGAAAGGATAAGTAGCAGGACCTAAGTGAGACATGAGGCCAAATTTATATTTTCCTCTTGATTTATTTTTTATGCATACTTCACAGTTTTCACAGATTCGTTTGATATTATATGTTAAGTTTTTTGCTGTATAGAATGGTTTAATTTTACTTAACATTTGTTTTATCCCTATATGACAATAACGGTAATGTATATTTTCTATAAATGTTTTACTAAATTCCTCCGACAGTATAATCTTTTGTTTCTTCCCAATCCTTTTATAATATACTTTATCTTTTAAATTTAGTTTATTTTTATTATTTTGTACATCTTCATTTTTCTGTTGATCATTTGTGATATCTTCTAGTTTTATTAGGTTTAAAATTTTTAAACTGTCATCCTGATTTTCATGTGGTTCTAATACTGGATTTCTGCTTAAACAGTCTGCTTCTAAGTTATATTTTCCTGGAGAATATACTACTTCAAAATTAAACTGAGATAGGTAATACGTTAATTCTCCTAGCTCTTCATCCGTTCTAGCTTTCATATTTATTTTTTCGAGAGGTTTATGATCAGAGAAAACTGTAAACTTTTTCCCTATAAGCCAGTGCTGCCAATATTTTACTGCCTCTTTTACTGCTAGACATTCCAAATAGACGGCTTTTTTTCTTTTTTGGTTTTCATTTAATTTTCTCGAAAAATACGCGCATGGTTTTTCTTCTCCATTTTGTTGTGGTTGTTTCATGACAGCTCCTATGCCCTGTATACTTGCATCTGTGTAAATATGTATCGGCAAATTTGGATCAAATATTGCTAAAATTGGTTTAAAGCAAAGTAATTTTTTTATTGTCTCGAAGGATTCTTGACATTTTTCTGACCAAATAAATTTTTGTCCTTTTCGCAATAAATTATGTAACGGATCCAATATAATCGATACATTGGGTATATATTTCCCATAAAAGTTTATTTTGCCCAAAAATTGTCGGACATTTTTTTGTGTTCTAGGGACCGGAAATTCTTTTATGGCAATCAAATTATCCTTCAATGGGCTAATTGTATTATTTTTTATTATATGGCCTAAATACTTTACTGAATCTTGTGCGAAGTTACACTTTGAAAATTTTAATCTAAAGCCTTCACTTAAAATTGCTTCCAATAATAATGATAAGTGCTTAATGTGTTCTGGAAACGTTTTAGAAAAAATTAAAATATCATCTATGTAGTTTACAGTAAAATTTGATAGTTTATGTTTCCTTATAATGCTACTTAAAATTCTCTGAAAAATTGCTGGAGAAGTTTTCAATCCAAAAGGCAAACAGGTCCATTGAAAGTGCCCTTCTTGAGTAACAAATGCTGTTTTTTGCCTGTCATCAATTTTTAAGGGAATTGACCAGAATGCCGAGTTTATATCTAGTATTGAAAAAAAATTACAATCCCTCGTTTTTACCATTAAATCCTCGATTAATGGGAAAGGTTGTGACTGAGGAACTATAATTTTATTTAAATCACGAAAGTCTATACATAATCTTGATCTTTTTTTCTCTTCTTTTTTATAAGCCAGTGTTACCGGAGCAGCAAAAGGGCTGTATGACTCTTCAATTAGATTTTTTTGTAATAATTTCGATACTTGTTGTTCTATTTCTCGTTTATCTTCAATAGTGCACCTATATGGTCTTTTACTACAATACTTATCTATTAATAAGTCAATATGTGCCTCATAACCTTTTACAGTGCCTACATCATATTTATCTTTAGCAAAAAGTGATTTATATTTGTGTATTAATTTATCTATTTCAGACTGTTGGTGACCGTCTAGATGATTTACTGAAATCTCAAAATCGGCCACCTCTATATGCTCATTGAAGTTAATTTTATATTCATCCTTTATTTTAGCTGCAGTTTCCCCTGAAAGTTCAGGAATTATTTCTTTATTTTTGAAATTTATTTCGTCATTATCTTCCTTTATGAAGTTTTGAGTTTTTTGTGTAATTTCTAATTTCTCATTTTGAATTAGATGAAAATTTTTTATGCAGTCTAATCCAATCAAAAAATCGTAATCAAAACCTTCCTTATCTACCACAAAAACATTAATATTTTTTTCAATATCAAAAACCTTAATTTTTAAAGTTACCATTCCTATAGTTTTTTTCACACCATTAATCGTTTTCAACTTTATATTTTGTTTATTATTAATCGGTTTATTTTTCAAGCGTAATAATTTTGAATTTATTAAAGAAACATTTGAACCTGAATCATAAATTCCGAAAATTTCTAACGTATCATTTAATAATAATTTAATTTTGATTAATGGTGGAACTACTAGTTTTTTTGATCCATCTCATTAAGTTCTGCTTCTACTTCAGATTTATTAACGTTTTTTATTTGATCTATTTTTGCCCTATCATTACTTTTATTTTTAAACCAACATAAGGATTCGGGATGGTAACGAATGCCTTTGTTTTCTCTTTCACAAATTCTGCATGATTTGTCCTTTCCCTTTTTTTCTTTAATTTTATTTTCAAAACCTATAATTGTTTTTCTTTCAAAATTCTTTTTATCTACCAAATGTTCTAAACCTCTGATATTATTAAATAAATCATTAACCCCCGATAAACTATTTCTATCAATCTTATCAGATATAAAATTTGGCAGCCCCGTAGCAATCAGATCAATTAGAGTGGACTTATCTATTGATTTATTTATTTCTAATAAAAGTCTTTCTTTTTTTAAAGCGTATTCTAATAATGAGCCCTGCATATATTTAAATGACATTGCAAACCTGATTGGAGTCCAGCCCTTGCTGGCGTAAGTTTCGCAGAAGGTGTCCCTCCATGTTGACCATTCCGAATTTATTGTATGTTTTATGAGCATGGAACTGTACCAGTCAAGACAAGAATCTTCTAAAAATAACCTAAGGACTTCAATTTTTTCAATATCCTCTTCTATTCCCAAACGATTACATTCAGCTTCAAAGATATCCATCCATTGGGATACATTTGAGGTTTTTCTTGTGAATTTGTCTATTACCATTTTTTCTGTCAATTTTCTTAGATTATGGTGTCCAGGACCTTCGTTTTTTTTTCCAATAGTATCTTCCAGGATTCTCGCTAATGCCTGTTCTGAAATTCCAGCGGTGGAAACCTCCTGCTGCATTCTTGGTGTATTCTCCTCCAGCAAATAATCTTTAAACTGTATATTTCCGTCTTCATCTATATAAGCATTTTTTATTTCTTCTGTTACTGAAATCCATACCTGTCTTTTTTCGTGTCTCTTTTGTAATGTAGCTTTTACTTTTTGATAAGCTTGAGTTTTTATAATTGCATCATGCAGTTTTATTTGTTGGAATTTTTCCGGAATGATGAAAATCTGTTTATCGGTTGTAGTAATTGAGGTTACAGCAATTGTATTTGTTTTTGGGTCATCCACAGCTTTTACTACAAATTCAAATCTTAATTTATCCATTCTTCTTTTAAGAATAGCTGTATTAATGTCGTTTTATAATGTGTTTTTTTATACGTGAACTTAGGTAGTGTGGAAATAATAACTATACTGGGTTTCTCTATAAACAAAAGTAATTTTAATTATTAACATAGATCTACATTATACAATCTTATTTACAAACTTACCTATAAACAAAAGAAACGACATTAAAAGATATTATTCACACTATTCTTATGTACTATCTACCTATAACTATACAATTGAATACCACGCTGACAAATAAATATCTGATGCCCAAATATGCAGGTTTTTACGTAGCCTTTTTTATTCGTACAGGTGTTGTTGTACGGACATACGATATGGATGCACGGTACTTTACGATAACATCGAATAAAATTAAAAGTGGTACGACCTACCTACAAGGTAACGTCGACCTTCTTTTACATACATGAAAATCCTTTATAAAGGGACCATAAAAAAAGAAGATTGAAGCATTATAAACCTCAGTAGGAACTGCTAGACATCAGTAGGCCACCTGCTGAAAATTGGAATCAATACTGGGAATATTCACTGCACTGTTTAATAGGATGACAGAGACCGCATATCGCATCCGGTGTGAATGCGAGGCTCTAGACGCAAAAACACAGGAAATTTTTGGCAAGCCCAGAATGAGCTCACTTACTTCGATCGAACAGCCAGAGACAGGACACGAGGATATTGGATAGGCTGGCATGATTCAATGAGAAAAAGAAATGGGAGATTAAATATAAACACTCCGAGTCAGACGGCTCTTACAAAAAAAAAGTTAATCCTGGAGGAGTAGCCTCCTACCGCGTGACCCAGTTCAAGATAAGTTTTTATTAAATAAAAAATTATACATTGAAAATATCTTTGTATAACAAGTGTAGAAATTTTCAGGGTTTAATATTAGTAATTTTTTAAATAGGTACTACCCCTTTTACAAATACTTTAGATAATCTGTATATATTTAAATAAAGATCAAAATACCGCAAATAATAGCTCCAAATGCTTTTGTCTCATTTAATCGACTTTGTAATTACCTTTGATCTTATACGATTGATCTTGAATCGTGGGTTTTAATTTACATAATCGAAATGATCTATTTAAATGAGGATTTGTATTTTTCTTTGTGGTTTTTCCGTTGGCAGTTTCTTTATAGTTTTACTAAGAATACCTATTTTTTCTATTGGTTAACCGCATCATTTAATGTAGTAATATATACAAACATCAATTTACATTTCATTAAGCGTACTGGTAATTCTTGTAGTAACTTTTTATGACGTTACTAAACGTCATCTTGCTCTAATTCCTAAAATTATGCTTTTCACTATCGGCAATGCTTAACAATAAAATTATTCAGGAGCGTCGACAACTATTAAATTTTATTTTTGTAAATTTTTTTATTATATTGTGTAGAGACTTATATTAGCGACAAGAAAATTTAGTACACAGTAATATACGAATATAATACGCATAATATTGCATATACACTTACGTCGGAGAGTAGGTTTATTCCTATAAAAATAATAAAAATTTCAGGAAAAAGGAACTTATTAGGTTCATAAGGGGAAATGACTGAACTACAAACATGATTGAAAATAATAACATTAATTTATTAGATAAAACGCAAAAATAACAATATAGGATATGATATACCCCACTACATTATTTAAATTAAAGGCGGAAAGTAAGTTTAATTCAAAAGTTCAAGTTCAAAACTCAAAAATAGCAATAAATAGTTTCAAATCAATATCGTGTATGCCTTTGCTTTCACGAACAGCTTGCAGGCGTCGTGGTATACTTTCTATTAATGTGGAGATAGTATCCAGAGGGATGTTATTCCATTCTCATAAATGGGCAGTCTTAAAAGTGTTTTTATTTTGTTTTTCATCTTCTGGAATTCTTCTGTCTAATTCGTCCCATAAATGTTCAATTGGATTCATGTCCGGACTTTGCGGTGACCAGTCCAACACATTAATCCTACGTTCTTGAAGAAAATTCTTTGTTACCCTCGCTGTGTGTTTGGGATCATTGTCGTGCTGGAACACAAACGTTTCTGCTATACCCACTTTCTCAGCAGATTCAAATAAATTTTCTTCAAGAATGTTGACATACCGGTTTGCATTTAAAATTCCATCAATAAACACTAAATTTCCCACCCCTCGTGCACTAAAACATCCCCATACTAGGACGGCGCCTCCACCATGTTTCACAGTACTTTTGACGAACTTCTTCAGTACTTGGCCGGGTTGTCGCCATACCAATGCTCGTCGCTTTTGTGACCGTAATTCAAATTTCGATTCGTCACTAAAAATGGTTGTCTCCCAAAATGCTGCGGTTAGATTTGCGTGTAGATTTGCAAATGCCAATCGTTTCTTTGCATTTATTAATGATATCATGGGCTTTTTCTTTGCTACTCTATGAAAGTTTCTGTCATTGATGCGTTAATATTGCTATTCGTTCGCCTTCAGTCAATTCTCTCCTCTTCGGCATATTGTGTTGCACAATGTTCTTTTTTCGTAGCACAGATGGATGGCACTATCGTTTTAGACGTGCCTAACACTCAAATAATAAACTAATACTGCAATAATAATTTGAACTACGACATAATGCATGCTTTATTTATCCACATCAAAGAATAAACTTACTTTCCGCCTTTAATTTAAATAATGTAGTAGGGGTATAACATATCCTGTATTGTTATTTTTGCGTTTTATCTAATAAATTCATGTTATTATTTTCAATCATGTTTGTAGTTCAGTCATTTCCTCATATGACTACTTTTTCCTCGAATTTTTATTATTTTGATAGGAATAAATTTACTTTCCGGCGCGAGTGTGTGTACATACATACATCATAATGATATCAATAAACATTATTTTAACAAAACAATGGAATAAACAAAACGTTCGAAAAAGAATTTTTATTTGTATGGTATATTTCTAAGAATTATATGTTTTTAGTTAAGTTAAATTACTTGTATTTTATCGTAAACAATGTCATCCATCTTCTCTTGTTTGCAACACAATACCATGATTCAGGACACGTCTTTGCAACGCATTCCACACGTGTTCTATGGGGTCAATTACAATTCCTGGTCAAACCATTACAGTCCCTCATTGGTATCGATCAGTTTGTTGGACCATCACCAAGCGATTTTCGTGTACAAGTTTTCTTCTCCCCCACATCCTCGGTTGTCTAGGCTCCAACCTTGAACCGACCTAATGAATGTAGATTCATTAGTATGTGCAAATCAGTTCTATTGATCAACTACAATAAAATTCCTGGTCAAACCATCAGACTCCCTCATTGGTATCGATCAGTTTGTTGGGCCGTCGACCGTGCTTTTCGTATGCAAGCATGCGCGGGCACGGATGGAATATTTTCGGCCCTACTTCACAGAGGGATAGAGGTTTTGATACCATACCTCACAAGAATCTTCAGAGCATATATAGAGTGGGGATGCGTTCCAACCGCATGGCAAAAGGTGAGGGTAGTATACCTATCTAAAATAGGTAACATACTCGACCAAACGCCAACGTCATACAGATCAATAAGCCTGTCCTCCTTTTTACTTAAGACACTTGAAAGATTGATGGGCAGGTGCATAAGAGATACCGCGCCAAGAGAACAGCCATTCATTGATAGCCAATATGCCTATCAACCGCGAAAATGTACAGAGGTTTCTGACGTGGATAAAAGTCACCCTGAAACGGAGGATAATTACATCCACAATCGGGGAGGCTACTATGGAAGCGGATGTAGGAGGGGTATGCCCGCAGGGCGAAGCTGTGTCTCTCTTACTGTGGGTTACCTTAGTGGACTACCTAATCCGGCAACTGACTAGAAAAGATTTTTATTGCCTTGGGTATACTGACAACCGTATAATAGTCATTAGAAGACGATTTTCAAAAGTTCTGGTAGAACGTATGCAAACCGCACTAAATACTGTAGACTACTGGTGTAAACAACAGCGACTATCAGCGGCTCAGAAAACATAAGTTGTCATGTTCACGAGAAGAAGAACGCTAGAAGGTTTAACCACTAGCGTGCAAAATACCTGGGGGTATAGTTTGATCAAAGACTTACATGGAACACACATATCCAGAAAACAACCAACAAGGCCCCTATTGCCCTAGGCAGGTGCAGGAGGTTCTGTGAAAGAAATTGGGGCCTCAGCCTCAAAATGACTCTGTGGTTATATATACGAGTAATAAGATGATAACACGGAGCAGTAGTATGGTGACCAAAAGTGCGACAGGCGGGGGCGGCCAAAACACTGGGTGAAATACAAAGGCTGGCTTGTGTGTGTGGCATGGGAGCTACGAGATCAATCTCTACCGCGTCAATGGAACAAACGGGTAACAAAAGTCACCAGGACAAAAACAGGCAAAAGAGTTCTTAAGAGAACAGAGGCCTGAGTTTACTAAAGATCTACTGAGTAAAGACAGGAAGACTGTCAAATTGATAGTAGGTCTGTTGACTGGTCATTGTCGAGAGGACGCTATTTGCAGGTTCTATCAAGAGGAGGAGGAAGCCCCAGTTCATGTGCTGTGCCATTGCGACGCCATGGCGAGGACAAGGTTCCTAGCACCGGGAATAGAGAACTCCACTGCGAATAGCTACATAAAGAAGTCGCTCTCAAAGATGACAGGCCTAATTAAGAAGGCAAAGTTGGAAAGCGCCTTTTAGGACAAAGGGGATCACAACTAGGTTATAAAGCCATACCAATCCTAATCTAATGTAATCTAGTCTGTGTGATCATAAACCTTGGTTACATTAGCAGAACTTTAATGACTGAAAACTTGTTTATTTTAAATTGGAAGACCCTGTATTTTTTAAGGAATCTTATACTCTTAAAGGAGCTTTAGAGGTTGCACCCATAATTTATAGTTTACGAGATACATTTATGAAAAAAATTGAAATTAGCTAATTGGTTTTTGTTTTCAGTTACTACAATCATAATTATGTTATATATTTACTTGTGGGTTTATTTATTGTGCTATAATTTTCAAGTAAATTGTGAAAAATAAAGCTACTCTGAACAATAATTTTTCTATTCATTAATGTTAAGATTTAGTGGGTGTTTCATTTAAAATAATAAATATAGTTCACTTAGATCACCCACAAAACGCAAATAACTTAAAAACCTAGTGGAGAAAGACATAGGGAGTTCGAATACTGTTGGTTTAAAGATAATAACATTTTCTATTTATCAACATAAAGATATATAGATGTTTCATTTAAAATAATAAAATTATACGTACGAGTAAAGTTTACAAAGTTTGCCCTAGGTACTTGAACGCTCTGTAGAACACTGTACAATGCTGAATTTCGCAGTAAATCTGCCAATCTCTGCTCTACTGTTTACGGTTTTCGTTCCACTGTTCTGAATTAAGGCATTTGCAAGATACTAAACTTTTCTTGCAACATTGTATTAAAAAAAAAAAATATCTCATAAACTATAAATTGGAAAAGTCAATAAAATTGATCTAATTTTAAGGGTACAATTTAGTGGTAATTTTTAATTGTAGATCTAACCCGCTTACATAAAACTTTTCACTACATAGGCCACGCCGTTACAACTGTTAATCCCCGTACAGAATTCTTTTTCCACAATTTTTTCTTTTTATAAATGTTAAAATATCTAATAGATCTATAAATTGTGTTAATTACTCTTTTCAGATGTTGAAGCTAATAAGATATTCTTCGATAATAAAGACCGGAATTGCGTTCAGTTCATACAGGACGGAGAAAATGAGTTGGTAAGTAGCTTTTTTTCACGTTTATAATGCCTGCAGCGAGTAATGAATGCTCAGCAAGTTTCTGTTTGGAATAATTTTAATATAGCCATAAGCGTACATACAGGCTTGGTTAAAAGCGTGGAGGTAGCGATTTAGTATCGTACATATACATACATACAGGAAATTATGGTCAATTATTTAGAAAATGGTCCTTAAACTTCTATCTACATTTCAAAATATGTACTTCATTTTTTTTTTCAATTGCTTTAAGTTACACCTCACCTCTTTGTCTATTTTTTAAATGCAAAACTTGTAAAGGTTCTATTTCGAGGCAAATGACTGCTATCGTCACATATTTCTTAAATATGAAAAATTAGACATATAATATGAATAATTTCTAATATCCTAGACACAGTTCAAGATAGAAAACCCTAGCTGTAACGGTTATAGAATTTTATGCTGTATGCCAAAATGTAATAATATACCGGGTTTTCCATTTAAAATAACAAAGTTCAAAGGCGACTTCCGATTAAAAGAAAGTGTAAGAAACTTGGGACTGTTTTAGAAAGAAACTAAGTACCAAACCATGGCAAACCTCCATTTTTTAAATCTGCCTGGTTTCGTTATGTCCAAAAACTTCTAACTAACCGTAGAAAGAGGAATGAGTTTATATCAACTGGTAAAGTAAAATTCACCAGTTTTCATTTTAGTTATACACGTATCAAGGTTAGAAAGTGACGTTTTGTCGAATGAGTTGTGGAAATTGCAAGCCGAGGCAACCAGCAACCAAACTTCTTCGATAAGACACTTTCCAGCCGTGGTGCGTACAAAATTTACTTACTACAATCAATATTTTCTTGCATTTGCGGTGTTCAGAATACAGATCACTTATATTTGAACGACAGATTGTTTGACAGCTATTTTTACAACAGAACCCACGTAAACTTTAGAATCTCCTCAGAAGAGTATGGTAAAGTAACGGAAGTGGCGCGTTGACAGTTCAATTCAGTAAAGTGGCGCTTTCTATCCTCAAATGAGTGTAGTAAGATTGTACCACAGATAAGTAATGCAGATAGCTCACCTTACGGGAGAATTGGCAGCGGCTTTCGCTAAAATGGCAACTCTAGATCAAATAGTGTGGAACCCTGCGTGAGATCATTCGAACCGCTGTACTTCAGTCGTAAGTCGGCACATACCGCTAGCATTGAAATGTCGACACGCGGTGTTGGCAATAAATGCGTATATATACGCTGCGGAAAGTCCCGGAGGAATTTTAAAGATTTGAAGTTATTTTAATTTTCGGAAAATAACTTATTGCGTACAGAATGGATCAAAAATACAGGTAAATACCGTGTTGAGATATCTTTGTTACATTAATACAACAATAAAAACTTATGACAATATTGCTCTTGCAATCCACATACATATATTGATACTGTAAATTATCATTCATCGTTAGTGAAAAAAGTTAAAACACCATCAAAATAAAAAAAAAAAATGCAGACTTGAGTTGTAAAAAAATTGTAACAAATTCAATTATTAAATTTACGCCACTCTTGAGAGACCTACCAAACCTCATGATGTCTATATAGGCTGTTTTAAATTTGCGGGTCATTATAGATTATAGGGATTTTGTTCATTAAAAAAAAATTCAATGTAGGTTTAAATTTGACATAGTTACTAAATTGGACAAATAACCTAAAAAATAGGAGTAGATCATTTCTAAAGCTTACGACCGTAAGTCATAAGTCATGTTTTTTATATGTGTATATCGTCTTTAAATTTGAAATTGGCAAAACAAAATTTGTAACCAAAAATCTGTATTCTATCTTTTATAAGTGAAAATTCCGTGGTAGTCCGTGAATTTCAAACACCTCAAAATTATACGCTTCTGCTTTGTGGTACGGATATATAATTATAAAATAATTTTTTGTAGTAACCGAGATGACCCTTGCAGCACCAAATATTTCTAACATATGGGTTAAATATTAAAATATGTATGGTATATTTTTAAAATATACATTGTTATTTACGTTATACGGCACGGAATGTTATAGCCAAAATACGTGACGTTCAAAAAGTGTAACTTTTGGGTTGGGGTTAATATGGTTAATTTTTAAAATTATTTTCATATTATACAGGATGTTCCAAAAGCCCTAAAAGCATCAAGGTTGTGTTTTTTTAAATGGAACCCCCTGTAAATTAATGCATTTCTGGATTGTCTGATTAAAATAAATGTCTGTTTTAATAAGTTTATAATACCCAAACCTTAACGTTTTTTAAATAATTTAAATTTTGTGAAAATCTAACCTAATTTTCCTGTTTCACATACTTAAGAAGTATTTAAGTTATATATGCGAACTTTACAAGTTATGGTGAAGTGTAACAATTTACCATATTATATAACTTAATTATAATAAACTGTATAAGATAGCAGTTATACATTGTGTACAAAAAATCAGAACTATTTGAATAAGAAGTTTAAATCGCTATAACTAGATTAATTTAAATAGACCGGCTAATTTTTTAATTTACCAACAATTGTACTTTAAGTCTTCGCGTTTGAATATACCAAATAATCGTTGTTTGCATTTGGTGTTTTTAATTTATCTAGTAGCCTATATAGTACTGAGAAAGATAATTTGCAATTATAAGAATAATAATAAAGAATATTTTTATAAGTGCTCAGAAACTTAACGTAATTTATAATCCAATAGGCTATAACAACAATAATGGTAATAACATACCAACGATAACATAAAACACAAGAAAAATATGTATTTAGAACTAAATTTCGCATTTCTAAACACTATAGGCAACTGAATACAATAGAATTGTATTATTTAAAAAAAAAAACGTCAAATGGTGCAAAAAGACGATTATTTGGCGAATTCTAGAAAAACGTTAAGTCTTCACGTTTTTCTAGATGTTTAAGCTATAAATACCAGTCGATAGGTAATTAAAAAGTATATTTGCTGGTAAATTAAAAAATATGATGTTTTATTTATTTTTAAGTTAATCAAGTTATAGCCACTTAAAGTTCTTATTTGATTAGATTTATTTTTTGCACACCTGTATAAGATGGCAAGTTCATTATAATTGGGTTATAAAATATGGTCTATTGTAAAGTTCGCATATACAACTTAAATACTTCTAAGATATTTGAAACATGATAGTTAGATTAAATTTTCACAAATTTCAAATTATTTAAATATATATAAACCTTAAAGTTTAGTTATTATAAACCTTATTAAAACAGATACTTATATTGATTCAATCAAAAAATGCAATAATATACAAGCTATTCCATTTAAAAAACACAACTTTGATACTTTAAGGCTTTTGTAACACCCTGTGTAACATGAATTTTTTTTTTTAAAGTAACCATAAAAAACCTCCATATACCCAAAAGTAAAATTTTATTAACGTCGCGTGTTTTGGTCGCAATATTCCGCGCCGTACAGCGTGAATGACCCTGTATATATGATACATGTTTTAAAAAAAATTGGTGTTACTTGGTGATAATTAAAAATGATAATTAGACTTTATACTATTAAGAAAAAAACCTATAGAATATATAAGAAAATATTTTCTTATGAGACACATACGAATACATTATGCGTACCTACTTCAAGTTAATCTGAACAATCTATAGAGAATATTTACATTCTAAATAAGAGCGTCAGCAATCCATATTCAAGGATGTATACACTTCCAATTTCCTATTCTAAATAAGTAACAGTTGTGCGGCAAAAAAGCATATTTTTTAAATAAAAACAACTACCGACTCGGTACCACTTCCAGACTTTCTATCTCCGACCGTGCACCTTGCTCCCAGCAAATATTTATGTTTCATAAAATCGAAATACTGCACCTTTGATTTATGCAGCCCGCGTGATTTGGCCAATTCTGCAACAGTGAGCCGTTTACTTATCTGTGGTTGTACTTTCGGATATGGTAGTCGAAAAAATAAATTACGCATCACAATTGAAGTGAGAAATCATATATTTTGAAATGTATATAAAAATTTCACAAAAAAATACATTAAACGTAATCTTCTACGTAGGTAGTAGATATGTGTGTCAATTTTGTTGACAGGAAAACAATCGTTTAAAAATATTTACTATGGTATTATTGCCTTTGTCGATATTTTATTATTGCCGATAAATTTTAATCGTATTGTCCTCACTAAGTACTTTTAGTTAATCAGCAAATCAAAAACAGATCAGAATAAAACACAGCCTATTACAAAGGACACTTATAGATATGAGTTTTACTAATTTATTTCGAATGTTAAATCAATGTTTGTGGTTTTGATATCATATAAACTCTGTACAATTAACATATTCATACACCACCGAAGCGCACTCCACAGCGCTGTTGGTTAGAGGTAGGCAGTTCAATTCAATTCACAGATACGTATCTTTAGATCTAGTTCACTTTACTGAACTGCATCTTTGAATCAGTTCGCAGTTCACTTAGTTTACTTCGGGTTAGTGAATCGACTGATCGACATCGCTCACTTCCACCAATCCTATGTTTGATTATTATTTTATTTTTCCATACGTAATATATAGGTAGATACCTAGTATAGTACGCCGAAGTCATACAGACCAATAAGCCTATCCTCCTTTTTACTCAAAACTCTTGAAAGGTTGGTGGATAGGTATATAAGAGATACCGCACTGAGAGAACAGCCACTCAGTGACAGACAATACGCATACCAACCGGGAAAATCTACAGAGGTCGCTTTGGACGACCTCAACAGGCTAATTACGAAGTCTATAGAACACAAAGAGAAAGCCATGACGACTTTCCTGGACATCGAGGGAGCATTTAACAATGCCACCACTAATTCGCTCATCGGGGCGTTACGGAGAAGGGGTGTCGCGCCGAGGCTTCTACAGTGGGTAAGAGCCAGCCTGGAAAGAAGGATAATCACATCTACAATTGGTGAGGCTACCATTGAGGCAGAGGCAGGAGGGGGATGCCCGCAGGGTGGAGTTCTTTCTCCCCTGTTGTGGGCTACCCTGGTAGACGACCTAATCCGGAAGCTGACCGGCAGGGGATTCCATTGCCTTGGGTATGCTGACGACCTTATAATAGTCGTCAGAGGGCGGTTTCCAAAGGTTCTGGTGGAGCGTATGCAAACCGCTCTTAGCATAGTGGACAAATGGTGTAAACAAGAGCGACTATCAGTCAATGCTCAAAAAACACAGGCTGTCACGTTTACAAGAAAAAGAACGCTAGAAGGCTTACAGCCACTAGTAATAGGAGGCGAACGAATTCCATATGTCAAAGAGGTGAAATACCTGGGGGTATGGTTTGATCAAAGGCACACATGGAATTCACATATCCAGAAATTGAACACCAAAGCCACCATCGCCCTGGGTAGGTGTAGGAGGTTGTGTGGAAAGAATTGGGGCCTTAGCCCTAAGATGACTCTGTGGTTGTACACAAGGGTAATTAGACCCATGTTAACGTACGGAGCAGTTGCATAGTGGCCAAAGGCGCGGCAGGCGGGGGCGGCCAAAGCGCTGGGTGGCGTGCAAAGGCTGGCGTGCCTGTGCGCCACGGGGGCGTTGAGATCGACCCCTACCGCCGCGATTGAAGTAATTCTGAACCTGCCACCATTACATATCTTTGTACAAGGAGCCGCAAGGTCCACAGTACACAGACTCTTACATGGTCAAGTACCGATAAGTAAATCGCACGGGGCTGACTATAAAAAGCTGCTAGACGAACTCAAGGAGGCACCTCTTTTAGGATTGCCATGCGATGCCATGGTTCGAACCCCTAACGTAGATAGGAAATATCGGGTTATAATACCAGATAAGAAGGACTGGGAGGCAAGTGCCCCGGTAAGAGCGGACTCAAGCTGGTTTACTGACGGCTCTAAAACGGACTACGGCGTTGGAGCGGGAATATACTCTAAGAAGCCTAAAAAGGCTCTTTCGGTAAGCTTCAGCAAAAACACGACTGTGTTCCAAGCTGAGGTTGCTGCAATTCATCACTGTGTCCGAGAGATAGAAAGATGTACCGAACCGGGTAAAAGCGTCGCTATCTTCTCTGACTGTCAGTCCACACTTAAAGCGATTAGCTCCTCAAGCGTGGACTCTAAGCTGATTTGGGACTGTGTAAGCGCCCTAAATGAGGTGGGCACCCAAAGGAAAGTAACCCTAGCCTGGGTCCCTAGCCACTCGGGCGTGAGAGGAAACCAGGCGGCAAAAAAAATCCATCAATGAATGGATATACAATCAGTCCAGGGAGTGGTGGCAAAAATCACCGGGACAATGGCAGGCAAAAGAGTTCCTAAAAGATCTACTGAATAAAGACAGGAAGACTGTCAAAATGACTGTAGGTCTGCTGACTGGTCACTGTAGACTGAATAGGCATATGTACAACATAGGCCTGGCAGATGATGCAACCTGCAGATACTGCCAAGAGGAGGAAGAAACACCAGTTCATGTGCTGTGCCAATGTGAAGGCCTGGCGAGGACAAGGTTTCTAGTAATGGGGGAGGTGAACCCCACAGCTAGTAGCTACATAAAGAAGCCGCTCTCAAAGATAATAGGCCTAATTAAAAGGGCAAAATTAGAGAGCGTCCTCTAGGAAAAAAGGGGATCACAATAGATCTGAAAAGGTCGCGGTGAAATAGGTCGATAGGCCACCCCAATCCTAATCTAATCTAATCTACCTAGTTTAGTACCTTTTAATCTACAATCTTGCAATACAGGTATGGGGTATGAGAGTTCTTCGTATGTAACACCGTAATACGACATCTCTATATAACATCATTTAAATACGCCCTGCATAAATTGTATCTGTATGCATATAGGGTATATATATATATATATGTCATTTACTTTACGTAATTTATATAACCTAGTATTACAAGATTGTTGTTATAGTGCCAGAATTGCTGCACTTTTAATTCTTTATTTTACGGAGAATATGTCGCCATCAGTTGGGATACGCGAATCCGAACTTATCCGGTTGATGCATCGGTCTCCTTCGATTCATTGAACGGTGAACTAATGAACTGCGAACTGCTAAGAAGAATTTTACGTTTGCAGTTCAATTGAGTCTTTGCAAAGATTCGTGTCTTTGAACTGAGTCGTTCTCGAACTACACATCATTACTATCGGTCATTTTAGACAGAAAAAGACCAAAATCTAATGCTGCATAATCATAACTAGAGTGATCAACGTTCGTCTGCGGGCCAGACCAGTACTAAGTTTCATATACGCAAGTATACAGTACAGTATCGGGAAAGAGCAAAGCTAATAATTTATCCCGTGTTTCACATCGGAAAAGGAAACACTTTTTTTTTAATTTTAAGACCAAAAGTTATTCTTTATAAAAAAAAAACACCTGCTTACGTTAAAAACTCCAAAAAGAATGCAATTGTTCAAGTTTGATATATAAGATGTGCAATATTTACTTACTTGTGAAAATATACTAGTACAAAGTTTCTTTATTTTTTAGGATACATTAAAATGCTAAATAGAAAAGTCATTTAAAACACTACAGCACAATGGTTTAAATCATATTTGCGTGGTAGGCTCCAATTGGTAAAGATTCGGCATAAAACAGATTGCTGCATAAATAATTTTAAATCTTTTGTTTTACCTATTGAAGAAGGAGTGCCTCAGGGTAGTGTTTTGGGTCCTGTACTTTTCTTGATTTTTATAAATGACATCGTTGACTTTCTGGTTAATTATAAAATAATCATGTATGCCGATGATACTAGTGCTATTGTATCAAGTAAAAATATCTTAGGAATGGAAAATCAGTCAAATGCAGCTTTGAAAGATATGACAACATGGTTTACTAACAACAAACTGTATTTAAATAGTAACAGAGCAAAATATGTAATTTTCCATACTATTCAAAATACAACACAACTTGATTTCAATATATCTTCACAAAATAATGAAATTGAACGAGTCAATGAAATGAATTTTTTGGGTATGACTATGGACGAGACATTATCTTGGAGTGCTCATTGCCAAAAAATGATAAGTAAATTAAATTCTAGCTGTTACCAAATACGCAATCTTAGGGCTATAATTGATCCTAAATCTTTATTATCATTTTATTATGCTAATATCCACAGCAGACTCTCATACGGTATTACTGTTTGGGGTGCATCACCAGCCGCGCGAAGTGTGTTTTTGGCCCAGAAACGTATTATTCGTTGCATGGCTGCAATTAACTCTAGGTAATCATGTAAACCTTACTTTAGAAAATGGAATATCATGCCAATGCCTGCCATGCATATATATGAACTTTTAAAATATATCCACAAAAATAAACGGGAATTTCTGTGCAACAATGATGTCCACACCTATACTAGGTTTAAACATAATTTTCATATTCCTAAATTTTCATTAAATTTGACTAAAAATAGTCCTAATGTTTTGGGTTTAAAAATATTCAACGCATTGCCTCAAAGATTTAAAGAGATTATAAATTGCAATCAATTTAAGTACAGTGTTAGAGCATTCCTATTGGAAAGATGTATATATTCTCTTGACGAGTATTTTAATTCATGTACCCTGTAGTTTCTGTTTTTATTGTTATTTTTTGTGTATTGACGTTGCCCACATATTTATATATGCATGGAGCATTATTAGTTTTTATTAAGACATAGCAAATGTAAATACTTACCATTCGTATAATACGCGGAGCTCCTCTATACTAGAGATTCCATCTCACGGACTGTACTTTTATGAAAAAGTCCTTGCTTTTCAGCTATAAAAGCTTATAACAAATTGGCAGAAAATAACAAAACTATAACATCAGCTAAATTCATATCTACAGTGAAACAACTTTTGCTTAAAACATGTTATTATTCATTTAGTGAGTTTTTATCTTGCGATCAACCAAGTTGGAATCGTATGTTTATTAATTTTACTTTTGTATTTATACACAAATCTATGTAATTGTTAATTTTTAACTTTTATGCATATATATATTTGTATCTATTGATATTACTGACTTGTCCCATACTACACTGTAGTCTAGAGGATTAATAAAGGAATTTGAATTTGAATTACAGTAAGTCTAAATATCACATTAGAAAGAGGGGAAAAGAACGAATCAATAACAGCAGTAGTTAATAAAACAAATTTTTAACAACAATAAACAGGTTACAACAGAAAACAATTTATTCAGTTATTCTTCATAAAAAGTTGTGCTTCACATGTAAATCGATTATTAAGAATAAAATTTGTAAAATTTGGTGGTATACGTAGAAAATAAAAAATATTGATTTATGCTGAAGAGTATATTGCTCAAAATATCATTTGAAAATGTTGTTAGCAATTAAAAATTATGTCCAAGGTTAGATTCATGTCCTTCTAATAACTAATTAATATAGATTTAAAGTTAAAAAAATACTAAATAATTTCTCGTTTGTTCATAATTTTGTATAATTTACAAATAATAATAAATAATATTATATATATATATATATATATATAGTTGCAAAGAAGTACCGACCGTACAACGTTAGGGAATAAATGTATCGGGTTAGCGGTCTGTTATAACAATTGAAACTCAATTATTCATTCTCAATATTTCGTTATATTTTTATAACTTCATCAGGAGATGCTACAAAACAATGCAAATACGTAAATTAAAAAAAAAAAAATTACAGTAATAAACCATACTTACAATGTAGGTTTCTTAACGTAGTGAAAAATACATTAAAAGTGTTAAGTTTTATATTTATATTATTTGTAAATATTATTCATCTTTAATTAGGTTTTACGATAATTACTATTTAGAAATTTCCACCCTTTAATCTTAAGCTCTAAGCGCGCGTATTTACCCAACAATAAACCTACCTATCTTTACCTGAAACCCCTTACTAATACCTTAATTTTATTACCTATTATTTGCTGTTTGTATTATTCATCATTTACCTCCACTTAATTAGATTTTAGGAACTATATATACTCAATATTTTTACTGGAACGCAGAGTCCGAACTTATAAATTGTATAGTGAACATCGTGTTAGTTAGTTTTAATAAATATTCGTAAAAACACAACAACAACTTTTAATTAAATCAATGAAGTGAAAACTCCAGCCACAAAACTCCACATGGTCCTTCGAGCCGGATTCCATACGTGAACAAAAGAACTAGCTAACAACAAAGCGTGATCGTCATCACCAACCAAACTGTGTCGAAAAACATACAACGAAGAACGAAATCATCAACGCAGGGCAGCATCAAGAACTTGATCCGATTGCGTTAACAACATTCGAGAACGAAATCATCAACGCAGGGCAGCATCAACTACTTGATCCGATTGTGTTAACAACATTCAAGAACGAAACACCGAGCGACTTCCAAACAGTAAGTCCTATCCTATCACATTTACTCTTTTACTATTCCTATCAATTAGTCTTTGTGTGTGTCAGAACAATGGCAAACTCCGAAACACTTATTCGTAAACGTGGTACTCTAAAAGGTCAAATCACGCGATTTGCAAATTATTTATCAAAACTAGATCAAACTAATTTAACGCTTAGCATCCAGGGAGAATTAGAAAGTCGTTTAGAAACTATGACAAAAGTATGGTCAGCTTTTGATGACGTACAAACTGAACTTGAATCTGGTACTGAAACAGAAACTAACCATGAACGCGAAGAATTTGAAGAAAATTACTTTAGAGTTGTCGGACTAGCTCGTACGCTTAGTAAACAATGTTCCGCAAAACCTTCTAATACTCCACTGGTTCAACAAAATAACGTCCTAAGAAACGTCTCTCTACCTTCTATAAATTTACCTAACTTTGACGGGTCTTACGAAAAGTGGCACAATTTTCGCGATACTTTCGAAAGCTTGATTCATACAAACAATTCAATTAGTGACATTCAAAAATTCTATTATTTACGTACATGTCTCAAAGGTGATGCAGCTCAGGTAATTCACTCTTTAGAAACGTCTGAAACTAATTACTCTGTTGCATGGGATTTGCTAAGCGATCGATTTGAAAACAAACGCCTTATTATTCATAATCACGTTCATGCGCTTTTCAGTATAAAACCCATAAATCGAGAATCATATCGTTCATTACGTGAATTATTAGACGACATGTTAAAGAATTTAAGAGCTTTAGAGAATTTAGGGCAACCAACAAAATCATGGGATGTGTTGATCATTTATTTAATATCAAACAAATTAGATTCGGCTTCCAAACGTGAATGGGAAGGTTCTGTCGCGAATAAAGTAGATAGCATACCTACTTTACAAAAATTCACAGAATTTCTAACAAATCGTTGTCGACTACTAGAAACTATACAACCTAGTAGTAACAATCAAATACAGAAAACTCATTATAGCAAAACAAGTAGCTTGATTACGGTAAACAACCAAACACCTGTGTGTGTTTTTTGCAATTCTTCACATTTTGTCGGGCAATGCGCCACCTTCAACAACCTGTCAGTTGAAGAACGTATGAGTGAGGTAAAGAAAAAGCAACTTTGCCATAACTGCTTAAGAAAGGGTCACTTCTTAAATGTTTGCAAATCAAAATCATGTTGTAAAAAGTGCAACAAAAGACACCATACTCTCCTCCACATCGAAACCAAAGAAAAGGAACCGAGCGAAAGCGTTCCATCTTGTTCAAAATCAACAGAGATATCCGTAACTGCCACAAGTCATTGTTACTCCCAAATATTACTTTCTACCGCGTGCGTGCTTATTAGGGATAATTGCGGAGGATGGACGAGTTGCAGAGCCCTGTTAGATAGCGGTTCTCAATCTAACTTTATTACAAATGAACTCTCGAAAAAACTGAACTTACCTTGCACTTCAACGCAATCAACCATATCAGGTATAAGTCAATCAGGAATTGCTGTGAGTGAAAAGACCGAAATACTATTACGTGCCCGAGATAATTACTTTCAAACAAAACTGGATTGCTTAATAATACCCAAAATCACAGAAAATTTACCACGAATATCATTTGACATTTCGCATTTAAACATTCCTCCTAATGTAAAATTAGCTGACCCCACTTTCAATAAAGAGGGAAAAATCGATATCTTATTGGGATCATGTATTTTTTGGCAGCTGTTGTGTGTAGGCCAAATAAAATTGGGAGAAAATAATCCGATCTTACATAAAACTAAATTCGGTTGGGTATTAGCAGGGCCACTTCCATTTTTACGCTCACAACCATTCAAGAGTAATTCTATTTGTAACGTAAGTGTTAATTTAGAAAAGCAGATAGAGAGGTTCTGGCAACTTGAAGAACCTAGCGCCAAACAAAATTATTCAGCTGAGGAACAATTTTGTGAGGATCAATTTCTAAATACATTTCGACGCGATTGCACCGGTAGATTCATTGTAAGCATTCCTCTCAAATCCGATGACATTATTTTAGGCGATTCGCGTTGCATGGCCCTAAAACGTTTTTATGCCCTAGAACGTCGTTTATCGCAAAACGAGGAATTAAAATTAGAATACATTCAATTCATGAACGAATATGAAGACTTAGGCCACATGAAACAAATTAATGAAAGCCCAACAGATGCTTCAAACGGGTGTTATTATTTTCCACATCACGCAGTAACCAAAGCATCTAGTACAACAACTAAGACGCGTGTTGTATTCGATGGATCCGCAAAAACCGACACCGGTATGTCACTAAACGACATACAAATGGTTGGCCCCATAATTCAGAACGATTTATTTTCTATTCTCTTGCGTTTTAGACGACACCCTTACGTGTTGACGGCCGATATAGAAAAAATGTATAGGCAAATACTCATATCTGAAAACGATCGCAAATACCACCGCCTCCTCTGGAGATCTGATTCATCAGAACCGGTAAAGTGTTATGAATTACAGACAGTGACGTATGGTACTGCATCGGCTTCCTTTTTAGCTACGCGATGTCTAAAACAATTAGCTATAGAATTCAAATCATCATACCCCGAAGTCTCCGATGTAATAATTAATGATTTTTACATGGATGATCTGTTGACTGGCGCAGAATCTATTCAGGAAATCGTGGATTTACGCGACAAACTTACTCTCATATTTGAATCAGGTGGCTTCAACCTAAGAAAGTGGCTTAGCAACTATCCGCGAGTACGCGAAACTCCCCTTAGTGAAAAGCAGCTTTGTTTCGTGGATAAAGATCAATCAAAAACGTTAGGCATTCTGTGGAATCCTAACTTAGACTCTTTCAGTTACAAGGTTACATCACTAACCACGAAGAAACACGTAACCAAGAGAACTATACTTTCCACCACTGCGCAAGTGTTCGATCCGTTAGGTTTATTGAGTCCTATAATTGTAGTTGCGAAATTAATCATTCAAACCCTTTGGCAATATCGACTGTCGTGGGACGAAACCGTTCCTCACGAATTATATTATAAATGGTGCAAATTTTTAGATCAGTTAAGTACATTAAGCGAAATATCTATACCGCGATACGTATTACAGCTAAATACAATTAGTACTCAGTGTCATGGGTTTGCTGACGCCTCGGAGAGAGCTTACGGAGCTTGCGTTTATGTACGGTCGGTAGATACCTCTGGAAATATTAAAGTCAATTTGCTGTGTTCAAAATCACGAGTTGCACCGTTGCGCTCAGTCACCTTGCCCCGTTTAGAACTTTGTGCTGCCGTACTACTTTCAAATCTAATAGCGAAATTACGAGAAAGCTCTAGTATAAATTTTGACACTTACTTCTTTTGGACTGATTCAACAATAGCGCTTAGTTGGATCAACTCATCGCCATCTAGATGGCAAACATTCGTCGCGAATCGAGTCGCTGACATCCAGCGAAATACAGAAAATGGGAAATGGTTTCACGTAAAATCCGAGGACAACCCGGCCGATCTAATCTCACGCGGTACAACCCCTAGCTCATTATCCTCATCTCCATTATGGTGGCATGGACCTAGTTGGCTGTCCCGAGACGATTCCGAATGGCCAACGGGAACTCGCGGTACTCATATCGAATCATTGCCGGAACAACGGAAAAATATATCATTAATTGCAAAAACCGAAGAATGTGATTTATTCAAAAGATTTTCCACATTATCAAAACTACAAAGGATAACGACCTGGTGTCTTCGATTTATCTCAAACTGTCGAAAATCACCATGCAATAGAAAATCGGGGCCTCTTACAACGTCGGAATTAGAATCTACACTAAAGGTTCTCATAAAATTAACTCAATGGCAGTGCTTTAGTACAGAAATAAAGCAACTAAGTAAACCTAACCAACACATTTCTAGCGGTAACTTATTATCATTAAACCCATTTTTAGACAACGAAAACATTATGCGCGTTGGAGGCCGAATCAGATGTTCGAATTATCCGCTAGATAAAAGACACCCCATTATCTTGCCAAAAAACCACATTTTTACTGATTTAATAATATCTCACGAGCATTCGCGATTATTACATGCTGGGACACAGAATGTTCTATGCTCATTAAGAGAACGTTTCTGGCCCATATC
The DNA here is from genome assembly GCA_949128085.1 of Cetonia aurata. NCBI lineage: Eukaryota > Metazoa > Arthropoda > Insecta > Coleoptera > Scarabaeidae > Cetonia > Cetonia aurata. The sequence continues at coordinate 20,205,830 of OX421889.1, forward strand.
TGGTAAAAATTCGATCAAAAGAGTAATAAGAAACTGTGTGCAATGCTTCAAGGCTAAGCCACACCACCCTAAATATTTAATGGGTGATTTACCCATTCACAGAGTATCACCTGGAACCGTGTTCCAAAATTGCGGTGTTGACTACGCCGGTCCTTTTATGTTAAAGCAGTCCAGGTCCCGTAATAAAAAATTCATCAAGGCATATATTTGTTTATTTGTTTGTTTAGCAACCAAAGCAATACACCTAGAGCTGGTAAGCGATCTCACGACACAGGGTTTTTTAACATGTTTAAGGCGCTTCATATCTCGTCGCGGCAAACCCCACTCAATATTCTCGGATAACGCTACTAATTTTGTTGGAGCTAAAGGAGAATTAGCTGAGCTACATAAATTGTTAAATAATTCTGCTACAAATCATATTATAACGAAATCTTTAGCTGACGAAGGTATCTCTTGGCACTTTATCCCACCGCGGTCACCTCATTTCGGAGGATTGTGGGAAGCGGGCATAAAGTCAACTAAATCTCATTTAAGACGTATGGTTGCAAAAGCGTCATTGTCTTTCGAAGATTTTTATACTGTACTGACACAGATAGAGGCTATTTTAAATTCCCGTCCCTTATCTCCCTTGTCAAACGACCCTAACGACCTAAATCCACTCACTCCCGGACACTTTCTGATTGGAAGACCCCTTACATCCATTCCGGATCAAAATGTTATGGAGGTACCGGAAAACAGGTTGGATCACTTTCAACGACTACAGGCGCTGACGCAACATTTCTGGAAACGTTGGAGCAAGGAGTACGTCTCTGAACTACAGACACGCTGTAAATGGAAAACCACATCTACAAATCTTCTTCGTGTGGGTGTCCTGGTACTTCTCAGAGATGACAATCAGCCACCTCTACGCTGGAAGCTGGGCCGCGTGGTTGAACTACATCCTGGCACCGATGGAATTGTAAGAGTGGTGTCTGTGCGGACTTCCGAGTCAACAATAAAACGTGCTGTGACTCAAATATGTGTATTACCCGTTCATGAGGAACAGTAAAAGAACAATATACCAACATAATTCGTTTCTTTGAAAGTCGCTGCTTTCAAGGCGGGCGGCATGTTAAGTTTTATATTTATATTATTTGTAAATATTATTCATCTTTAATTAGGTTTTACGATAATTACTATTTAGAAATTTCCACCCTTTAATCTTAAGCTCTAAGCGCGCGTATTTACCCAACAATAAACCTACCTATCTTTACCTGAAACCCCTTACTAATACCTTAATTTTATTACCTATTATTTGCTGTTTGTATTATTCATCATTTACCTCCACTTAATTAGATTTTAGGAACTATATATACTCAATATTTTTACTGGAACGCAGAGTCCGAACTTATAAATTGTATAGTGAACATCGTGTTAGTTAGTTTTAATAAATATTCGTAAAAACACAACAACAACTTTTAATTAAATCAATGAAGTGAAAACTCCAGCCACAAAACTCCACAAAAAGAATTATTAAAAAGTCAAAATTATATAAGTCAAAAGTTAAAATTACAACTGATGTTAAATCTAGTGCAGTTTGAAAGAGAATGAATTTAAAATCCTTAAAATATTATAATACTTTATTTTAATACAACAATGCACAAACAACCTATAAGAACAGAATTTAAAAGCAAGAAGTGTACAAAGCTAAAAAAAAAAAACAACCAGAATGCAAAATTTAAATAAATCTAAACAGATATACACAATTTGCCAAATTTAAATTAACGATTTAAAATGTTGCAATATATCGTACTTAAATGTTGGACATCGGATTTATAATTAATACTATTAACGGATTTCTTAATGTGACACATTTCTAGGAATAATCTTTTTTTATATTGACTTTCTGTAGTTAAAATTTTAACATCGTCATAATTGAATTGATGATTAAATTGATGTACATGTTCAGCCAAGGCACACGATTTTTTACCCAATCTTGCATCACTCTTATGTTGTGTAATTCTTTGTTTTAGCCACTGTGACGATTGTCCAATGTAGCAACCATCACAGTCACCACACGGTATTTTATAGATGGAATTAATTTTATATAAAGTGGGTGTTTTATCTTTGGTAATGCTAAAAAGTTGTCTAATGGTAACAGTATTATATTTGGCTAGAACAATTTTTGGAAACGGTTTAAAAAATGATACAACTTTGTCTGTTAAAGTACTTATATAAGGGATTTTTTTTTTTTAAAATTGAATCTAACGAATTCATTTTTCCACCAAAGATAAAACACCCACTTTATATAAAATTAATTCCATCTATAAAATACCGTGTGGTGACTGTGATGGTTGCTACATTGGACAATCGTCACAGTGGCTAAAACAAAGAATTACACAACATAAGAGTGATGCAAGATTGGGTAAAAAATCGTGTGCCTTGGCTGAACATGTACATCAATTTAATCATCAATTCAATTATGACGATGTTAAAATTTTAACTACAGAAAGTCAATATAAAAAAAGATTATTCCTAGAAATGTGTCACATTAAGAAATCCGTTAATAGTATTAATTATAAATCCGATGTCGAACATTTAAGTACGATATATTGCAACATTTTAAATCGTTAATTTAAATTTGGCAAATTATGTATATCTGTTTAGATTTATTTAAATTTTGCATTCTGGTTGTTTTTTTTTTAGCTTTGTACACTTCTTGCTTTTAAATTCTGTTCTTATAGGTTGTTTGTGCATTGTTGTATTAAAATAAAGTATTATAATATTTTAAGGATTTTAAATTCATTCTCTTTCAAACTGCACTAGATTTAACATCAGTTGTAATTTTAACTTTTGACTTATATAATTTTGACTTTTTAATAATTCTTTTAATGTATTTTTCACTACGTTAAGAAACCTACATTGTAAGTATGGTTTATTACTGTAATTTTTTTTTTTTTAATTTACGTATTTGCATTGTTTTGTAGCATCTCCTGATGAAGTTATAAAAATATAACGAAATATTGAGAATGAATAATTGAGTTTCAATTGTTATAACAGACCGCTAACCCGATACATTTATTCCCTATATATATATATATAATATATAATAGAGAGTTTAAGCATAACGTACGCTAAATTTAACGTACGTTATTGAATAGCGTAAGTCAGTTGACAAAAAAGAGTTTAAGCAAACATTTAGCATACGCTAAATACACCGAACAAAAAGGGAATAAATAAAAAGGGATAAAATCGATAAGGAGATAAATATAGGCTTTTTGGAAAAGAGGGTCAAATTTTATTTTTGATTCTACGTTTTTTTGATGTAGTATTTGAATATATAGAGTGATCCATGTAATAGTGATGACGTCATTGCTCCTTTTTTTAAATGAGAACCTTTTTGATTTTTTAATGACCCATTCCCATTTATTTGTCGAATTAATGATACTTTTTTTTTACGCGTAGGAGGGGGTGGGGGAAAGATAAATTTTCTTTTAAATCAGTATTTTTTTTTACATCGCATTAGGAAGCATTAAAAATGTTTTAAATGACAAAATTTTTTCTTCAACACCAGGGTGGGGCGACATATGTTTTTTTTTCATTTGGTAATTATGAAATTATGTGTTTTCACAACACTGATAAAAGAGGGACAATTTAAAATCTATTAAATTATATTTAATGCTCCCTCCCTGTTGGGTTGTTGTTGTGAAAAAAGATTAATTTAATCGTTAAAAAAAAAATAACCTCCCCCTGGTAAAAAAGACTATTTAAAAAATTTCTAATTGATCCACTTTTCCCAGTGCTGTAAAAAAACATAATCGTTACAAAAAATCATTCCTTTACCACCACTACGAGGTTTTCTACAAAAAGTAATGGTTTTAAAACCATCTTAACCTTCTCTCCCCCTCCTCACCGGTACTCGATGAAAAATTGCGCATATGATGTAAATAACAACTACAATGAAGATTGAATAATTGTTCTATAACCTGATAATTTTAAAACACCATAAGGGCGGCCATATAGTTACTACTTAAGGGAGATTAAAAAATACATTTTTCTTCAAGCGTCTCATAATTCTAAGATTTTGTCACTGATCACACCAAGTACAAGTACTCCATTGTGTTACTAGTACAATAATGGGAACGATTATGTTACTAGTAACATAATGTTAGTGCAGACATCACAAGTGGTTGCGTTGTTTTGATTACAAATGTCGAATTAACTCCAAGCAATTAATTTGGTATTGCAATAAGGAAATGAAATAGGAATTAGAAATTCGAATAGTTGTTATTTTATGGTTAAAATGGAAAACCGCAAGAGCACCCCCATTTATATATATAAATTTCCATATTTTTTCCATGTTTTGCCTTTTAGTTCGTTTCTAAGAAACGTGACGTCAAATTTAGCGTTACCGTTTACCGTAAAGTTTATTTAAACTTTGCAAGAATTATCAAGAATAAAAACCTAATTACAACCATTTATCTTCAAAATGCTGTTACATCACACATTACATATCACATGAGAAAGAAAAATACGGTTTAACATTTTTTCTAATTGCGCATGTGCTTCTTCCTATCCACCGCCCCTATTTCAGCAGGTTGTTCTTTGAGAATTTTTTTTACATTTGTAATAACAGCCGGAATTATACCGTCACATGCTTTCCTAATTGTTTTCTGTAAATGATCAACATTTAAAAATGGTCTTCTAAGGTATACATACCATTTGCTTCAAGTATCCCCATAAGAAGAAGGCTATTGTGGTTAGGTCCGGAGACCTTGTGGGAATAGCAAACTTCGTAGATCTCCCAACCGTTCTTCCATTAAAGATTTGCGAAAAGGAACGAGTATTATACGTTTGACAGGATTTTATGCAATAAATAATCCGACAAATGCTAAATATGCAGTAATTTTTTTTAACTTTAAATTGATTAATTACTTATCATGAACCTAACCTTGGAAATAATTTTTAATTCCGAACAACACTCTCAAATGACATTTTGTTCAATATTTAAACTTAATAGCAATTTACTCTTCAGCATAAATCAATATTTTTCATTTTCCTCATGTACCACGAAATATTTTACAAATTTTATTCTTGGTTACTGATTTATATGTAAAGCAGAACGTTTTATGAAGAATATTTTATTTTGTAAAATTAATAATAAAAAAATTTCCCACTTGTTGCCAACTTCTTCAAACATACTGTATAAGATGTGCAATATTTACTTACTTGCGAAAATGAAAAGATATAACGATGTTTCTGACAGTTTTATGAGAAATAGAAGATACAGGCCATTTTCCTAAAAGTTTTCTTACTACTTCACAATAGGATATATCTTCACCCACACCATAACACTGCACAACAAAAATACCTTTATTTATACCTTTTATTACCTTAAAAACTTTTTCAGACATACCATATATAATAGTAATAATAATAATACCTGAACAATTATTGTATACTTTGACATAAGCAGAAGTTTTAAGACTTTTTGCCTTAAAATACAAAAAAAAGTTTTTCCGATTCGGAAGTGAAATGCGGAACACACGGTATATGTATAAACCACTTACCTTATTTAAGTAGCAGAAATGGTAAGAGATATGCTAAAAAGGTTGTAGCATTAAGTATGTTTCCAGATTTTTCTCGCTGAATCACGTTTGTCGCATGATAAGATATGCTGACATTTTGAAAAGGACCGTTCAACATCTACGGATGTTGTAGACGAAGTTGTAATCAGCACACGAGAAATATGGACAGTAAATCTAATTTAAATTGCTCTCTGAATGGCATACCATTTTTGAGGTTTGTGTGCTGTGTACTGGTGATATTCTTCCTACAGTCCGTTTTGTGCCAGCCCAATAACTGTTTATCGCACACTGTACAAACTATTTTGGCATCATCGTAATGTATTGATATGTACGCGTAACAGTTAACGGAGATTGTACTATCTCGCATAGAGACTCGACTAACACCGACAGGCTACTAATATTCTGCATAGGCCTCGCCTCTTGCGAGGCAATACGTTCTTAGTGCGGCCCATGTAAACAGGCGCGTCTGACCACTCTAATCATAACCTAGAATATTCTAACTACACAAAGTATTCTCGAAGTAGAATAACGCATACATACTCCGTTATTTTAAATTGGACACCCGTATATTATTCCAATTTGAATTTTACGCAAAAAAGAACATGCCTTTTGTATTATCGGATCTATAGGTTTACAATTTCATAAAAGTGCGTAACAAAGAAAATCCATATTACATGTAGTAGTTTAGTATTTGAAAATAGTGAAAAGGCGAGGTATTTTAGTAAATATTTCAGGTATAGACATTTTAATAGCTCTTTTACTGCCAACCAAATTGACAACAACCTACCGCGTTGATAACCTTTTTTTGTTTGAATTTTCTGACGATGTCAGTAAAAGAGTGTAGATACTTGGAACATAACATGTTTTTTAAAGCAATTTTCAGAAGCAATAATCATAATGATATAATTGTTGTTTTTTTTTTGTAATACACTAGGGAAAATAAGACTTTTTATTGCATCTTTCATAAGTAAATTTAATTATTAATCTATACTAATTTTATGTCCCTTTATTTGGCAGCAACTACATGGTTTCTACAAAAGCACAGTCAAGACCGCCTTGACATGGATCGGCTACCTTTTAACATTTGGTTTATTGAGGCTATTCTACCACTGGTTTCCGTATTTAATGTTGTATTCCACACACACTGAATGCAGCATTTCATTGGCGGAGAAACTGCTTGTAATAGTAAGAAGGCTACATACATATGTTAACACAGAATGGATCAAAATGTACTGAATAAGTGACTAATAGTAGAAATAATATGTAGAATTATCGCTAGAAGCATTACGTAAAATTATATTTCAAGTTTGTTTATTTGTTTAGCCGTATATACATAAATTTTAAAGTTGTTATTTGGAAAGTATGGCTGTTAGCAAATTGAGTTAAAACATGACGTTTCGGTCGACTCAGCAACCTTTTTCAAATGCTAAAAAATTATTAAAATTTAAGTAATAATACATATTAAAATGTATGCAAGTTACCTTAATGCTATCTTGTTATAATATTTAAAATTAATATTAACAACAAAAGTTGTATTGTTATAGTAAAAGGGACAAAAATACAACATTTTAAAATTATTAAAACATACAGAAACGAAACACGAAGGACAAACAGAATGTATCTACAGCAGATTTAAAATAAAATAAAATAATTTCTTTTTGTGATATCGAGGTAAGTTGACAAATTCCAAAGGTTATTTGCAAATAGTGGTACAAAAAAGCATCAAAATAAAAAATGCAAGGTACAAAATGAAAGTTATAATAACGGCGCATATATTTTTGATAAATGTGCTCTATCGGTGCGATCATTTATGTTGGTCTTATTTTTTTTTTATATAAATCATTTCTAGAATGTTGCGGGTATAATAATTTCTTTCGTTAGCTATGATTGTTGTTTTATCAAATTGAAAGTTATGGTTTTGTGTATTAATTCATGTTTTTTTAAGGCGGTTAAATTAGTAGAGGACTTATGATTTTTAATTCTATTCTTGAAATATTGCTTCGTTTGTCCAATGTTCTGGATTTTGGCTTCTAGGTCGGGTGGTGCACTTAGACCACGCTTACCGGGCCCATTGTGCTACCTCCCCTAGGTGGCGTCGCTCGCTCACGCCTACCCGAGCCAGCCCAAACTGAGCGTGAGCGCGAGCAGAGCAGCAGGCTAGGCGTCACCAAAATCGGCCATGCTGGGCCAGTAGTTTGTCCAATGTATTTACCATCACAATCTCCATAAGGGATTGAATATATTAAATGAGCTTTTTGTCTTGGGTGTTTTAGATTTTAAATTAATGAAACATGATTTTAAATTGTTAAAGCTCTTGTATGCTATTTTAATTTGATGGTGTTTTAAAATCCAATTTATTTTTTCAGATAGGTTATTCATGTAAGGAATAGATATGAAATTGGTGTTATTACCGTTATAATTTATGAAAACGCTGTTTGATAATTTTGTTTATGAAATATGCTGGGTAATTATTATTCGTGAGAAAAATTTAATGTTAAAATTTATGTTGGAGATAACATTTTCTTCAAGATCCTCCAATACTAGTTGTGCGATTACACTTGATATTAGGGATTCCATGGCCAAACCTTCAATTTGCTTAAAATAATTATTTTCATATTGGAAATAGGTGGAAGTGAAAGTTAATTTAGCCGCATTTACGAATTCTGTTAGAGGTAAAGTTGCGTGGTATTTCAATTTATCCAACTTTTTTTTCCATAATTTCATTTACCGATTCAATAGTTGGTGAACATCGAAACAATATCAAAAGAGGAGCGTTTTCCGTTGTTATGAATTTGTTTTATATTGTTTAGTAATTTGATCAGATCGAATGAATTTTTTAAATAGTAATTGTTTTTGTTTATCATTTTGGAGATCGAATCTTTTTGTCAATTTACCTCGATATCACAAAAAAAATTTGTTATTTTAAATCTGTTGTAGATGCATTCTGTTTGTCCTTCGTGTTTCGTTTCTGTATGTTTTAATAATTTTAAAATGTTGTATTTTTGTCGCTTTTACTATAACGATACAACTTAATTTTAAATATTATAACAAGATAGCATTAACGTAACTTGCATACATTTTTATATGTATTATAACTTAAATTTTAATAATTTTTTAGCATTTGAAAAAGGTTGCTGAGTTGACCGACACGTCATGTTATAACTCAATTTTATAACAGCCATACTTTCCAAATACATCTTTAAAATTCATAAAATTACACACTTTCAAACACCTTACCACAGTGAACGCACGTTTCAATAGCAAAGGTATCATCATAAGCAGTAAAGCTATTCAATTTTACTGATGCTGATAGCTTTGCTGTTGAAACATGCGTCTAGTCTAGTGAAGGTTGTGGTAAAGTGTGTAGTGACGAAGAAATAATAACGAAAATTATAATGCAAACATTTCGGTTTTGATTGTATTACATTGTGTGTAAAATTATATATTAAATTTTTGCTGTGTTGATAGTCAGTATGTGTTAGGACTTAAACAAAGTAAATTTGGGAAATAAAGAGATTCTCTTTTAAGTATCCTATACTGAGAAAATATGCGCAAATAACTTGTATATTTGGAGAGTTGTTTACAACAAGAATTTTAATTTGCAATAAACAAATAGGATTGTCTAGACTTGCATTTTAGAAAGGAGTATGGTGTATAATGAAGTAAAATAACAAACATAGATTTTAACAATAGCAAATAAAGTACCTAATCGTCGGTAAATAGCATATTATTGAAAAAATATTCATGTTCGGGATATTTATTAATCATGAATTCACAAAATTCCATCTGGCGGTAAATAAAGAAAAAAACAAGATAATAACCATTGAATAACTAAAAACACACATTAGCGGTGTGTAGTAATAATTTGTTTTTTGCATAATTATTTTTCTGTTGAAGCACCAGATAATGTAACTGAACAGATATCTGTCACAAAATTCATGATAGCCTCATGAAAAATAAAATACAAATAAACGTTCTAAACTGGATAAAAATTCTTATCAAATACAAGTGATAAAAGTAAATAGAATTCTGAAAATTAACAAATTCCTATTCGAAGAAATAAAAACTCAGTAATACAACAATTAACCTTAAAAGCAATAATTGCAAACAAATGTAAAACTATAAATATAACAACAAATGCCAAAAAGAAAATTAACTATTTATTAAATGTACGAAGAACCATCCCTCTTCGTAAGCAGTAACCGAGTCGGCCATAAAAGTTGCGACAAACATTTCTTGAAAAATCCGGAGTGACATTGTTGCTGACTTCAATGATTTTCGCGCGTAATTGTTCGCGATTCAATGGACGTTGTTCCACCCTACCCGTATATTGAATTATTTAAAAAAGGCCATAAATAGAAGTCGTTTGAGGCTAAATCCGGGGAGCGTGGTGGCCATTTCATAAGACCCGAATTACCGATTCATCTTTCTTCAAAAACGGTATTTAAGAAATTACTGACATCACGGGTATTGTGCGCTGGGCAATCGTCCTGTTGGAACCAAATTTCATTAATATCAAGTCGCTCCCGAACAGCAGTAAGACAGAAACCATCCAATAAATATTTTGCGGAAATTTTTAAATATCTATCAAACGAGCATAATTAAATAGGATTCTAACGCAGTCCCTCCCACTTACAGTCGACTAGCTATTACTGTTATATCTATAAAATGCTTGAAGATGCTCACTCTGTATAAAACCACTTATAGTTACTGTTCAGTACATTTTACGCCACTCCTTTCATTTCGTATTAAACACTTTCATATTCGCGAAACAATATTTGTGGACTATAGGTTAATTTAACTTTATTGTATAAATTACATGTATTTCGTTTATACGTTTCGATGACTATGTTACTCTTTTCAGTATCATTTTGAAATTACAAATTCAACCATAAATAACCGTAAAAAAATAAAACCATTAGAGAATAAGATACACTCCGCCAAGAAAGTATCGCATAATTTAGTTTTGAATCATAAAAGTATCGCATAATCTTTGTTTGTAGCATAAAGTTGTAAATATACTTTAATGCGCTCTAAGATATAATTTCTATGATTGTTTAAATAAAATACAGGCCAAATAAAAACAAGAACTCATACTTGAGATTTTTATTAAAACAAGAAATTATAATTTTGGAAAGAAAAATGTCATAACAGTAGCTTTTAATACTGAGTATTGCCACCTCTGGCTCTTATGACCGCTCGCATACGGTTTGGCAGAGATTCGATTAACCTCCGTATATAAGCCTGATCCAAATTCTCCCACTCGTCACGGAGAGCATTTGCTAGTCCATGCAGGTCCGCTGGGGCAACATTTTGGGTTCGTATCCGTCTGTGAAGGAGGTCCCACACGTGCTCGATAGGGTTCATGTCCGGACTTACCGCAGGCCAATCTAAAACTGGAATACCAACATCGTTAAGGTATTCCTGGACGATTATTGCAACATGCGGTCGTGCATTATCGTGCATTAACATGAATTCGTTTCCTATAATTGGCGCATATGGTACTACATGTTCTTCTAAAATGTCCGTTATATACCTGTGAGCAGTCAGTGTACCTCTGTCTACTGGTACTAACTCTGTACGACCTGTTAAACAGATGCCTCTCCAAACCATAATAGAGCCACCAGCGAAATTAGGTCTAGGTCTGATATTACACTGCGAATAGCGCTCACCGTCTCGTCTGTACACTGAGATACGCCTATCTGAGGTGTAAAGACCAAATCTTGACTCATCTGTGAAGAGTATATTGGCCCAGTCATTAATGTTCCAATTTACATGTTCTCTGGCAAACCTTAAGCGAGCCACTCGGTGGTTCTTAGTGAGACGAGGGGCTGTTACAGCTACTCTAGCTCTTAATCCACTCTGTCGTAACCTATTCCGAATAGTTTGAGTACGCACACGAGTATTTCTGACTCTAGCCAAGTCGTTCTGCAATTGTCTCGCAGTTACATGTCTTCGACGTAATGCTTGTAGTAGTAAACAGCGGTCATCTTGGCGAGTAGAACATCTTGGACGACCTGGTACAGGTCTTCTACTGTAAATGCCTGTTTCCCTATATCTGGCTACGGCTCTAGAAACACTTGACTGATTGATGTTCATCAAATTAGCAACGTATGCTTGAGATCGTCCATCTTCGATTAAAGCAACTATAGCAGCCACTTGTTCTGAAGTTAAATTGCTCATTTTAGTTTTAAAAGCGTTGGTACAGAACTCTGACTACGCACTTTAAAATTTGTCCGTATAGGAAGACTTTCAATAAACAACTGAACAAACCTTACACATATGCATTTTTTTAAATGTGTTCTTTTAGAGAAAAAAAAAGGTAAAAACGCTAAGTTCCATTATTTTGTTAGTGTTTTTATAGTTCACATACACGAGGCAAACTTTTTGTGAACGTATAAAAATATCTTGGTTCATAAATGCCCTTTTTTAGTTTATGCGATACTTTTTTGGCGGAGTGTATTATAATTAGAATATGTTAGTTATCGAAAGCTAAAATACAGCCTATAGCCCATACATTATTGTTTCAATTAATTAATATTAGAAGGCTACAAAAGCAAATCTACTACTCTTTCTAGGATATCTACAAGGGCAAACACAAGAGTTACTATGTTGAAAACATAGAAATAATAAGTTTAAAATTGAGGTAACAACAAATATTATGTTCTTGTATATACCTTAATAAGTTTTTTTGTTTCTTTTAGAGCATCCGATAAGACGGATTCAACAATGGATTCAGCGAAGATCCAATATAATCTATCTAATGGATCAATAAGAGGTATGCTCTGTTGCCACTAAATCATATATACTTTTGAATAGCAGAATAAAATATGTTGACGTCAATGTATGTAAAGTGTTTACGTATATGCAAATTATTTGTCGTTGTGATTGTAAATAAAAATATATCACATGATTTATTAGCATATATATTTTTTTCAAGGAATTACTTGTTGCTTAGGATATTTTTTTTTTTTAAGTTAAAACTTGAGTGATATGGGATTACGTGATGCAATTAGACATAATTGATACTAATGTTCGGGAAATCACCTTCGAGGTAGAATCCGACCACAGTAAATTTTGCAATTTTGACGATATGGTCCATCCTTTTTCTACGGAGATTGCTAATGAAAATGAGTCAACCACGTTCTATGATTTACAGGATTCTAATGAAAAGTATACAGAAGCGTGTGTTATTGGAAGTGGTAATAAAAATCCAGGTTATGATAGAAACGCCGACGAATTCTGAAGATCAAGCAAGGCTATGTGAACTATCCTTAGCTTCTGTACAAAAATAAAATTATAAAAGGTGAAAAGTATTTAGGAAACGGAAGAATAGAAAAGGGAAAGCTTTTAGAAATTGCTAAACACATGTTGTCAAGTTTTCAACTTCTATAGATTGAAACGCAATCGTTAGGTATTTTTCAATGGGTACTAGTCAATGTAAAAGTTAATTTAGAAAATTTTAAAGCATCTAGGAACTGGATACCTACTGCAATTTAAAAGGAAAAATTGAATAGTGTCTAAGTGGATTACTAAATTTCTAGAATCATGTAGTCAAAACAACGTTTAAGGCATAGTAATAACAAAGATTTAATCATTTGAACACTGTATACCAAAGTTTCAAATTAACGCACATGTAATACTACAATGACGTCACCATATTTTTAATTTTATAAGTAAGTTTTTTTTTTCGTACCTAATCCAGTAAAATTGAGTTTTTTCTAGGAAAGTTGTGGGGTAGTTTCGCTTTTCTTCATTACAAATGTTTTTAGCGACGCTGAATCTGAGGTTTGCTAACAAACATTCGAGACATAACAAAAAAAATGTAGAAAAGTAAAAAATTTCATTTTTCTTTGCGATTTTTTGCTTGCAACTCCGAAATTAGCTTCCCGTAAATAACATTCGCATTCAAAATGCAAGTACATAAAATTTCCTACAAATTTTATTATTTAGTTTTTTTTTTCTGTCTGACGAAGCGTTTATGCTCAAGCGCTAGTTCATAAAAAAATATATAATAATAGGAATATTTCCCAAAAATCTACTTTTCCATTCCAAAACGGTATGTAAGAATTCGAAATTCTTTAAGTACGATTAAAAAGATTTAATTTCATTTCTTGAAACTAGCTGTTGAGAAGTACCGTGGGATCTGCGGTAACAGTTTCTTTCAACGGGAAAGACGTTCTACGTTGTTCAAATTTCGCTAATACATGGTAATGCATTCTCGGTATTATCCTTATCTTCCGCTGGTCTAACTAAAGCCAAATTTGCTGATCAGCAAATCCCACGATACCGTCCGAAAGAGCATTTGAAGTTCGGAAAAATAACAAAAAACAGCATTGATGCGGCCTCTTGTAGAGAGAAGTAGAACGAGCTACCGTCTCAGTAGAACGGGCGGGATATTAGTTTATAAAAACCCTGACATTGTTGTTGGAGTTAGTCAGTTTTGAGTTCGTGGAGTCCGATCAGCTTTTGTAAAGCTCGCGTTCCCCTTCGGTACCGGGCGAATCTAAATTCTAAAATAAATTTAATAATTCTTTTGTGATTCTATAAAAATAATTTCGGAAAAACTCGAGCAGGAAGCAAAAGCTTTCCCTCGCGAAGTGATTTTGTGTTAAGTGTTAAAAACCGTCCGAACGAGTGCCTTTGTGTTATATAAAATTAGTGTGCTTTTAATATTTCGATCATGGGAAGAATAAGCCCACATTTTGGCTGGTAAGATGAACCAAAATTTCGCTTAAAGAACTAACCATTACAAAAGACCTAGATACCGTATCTCGTTCTCTCTCTCTCTCTCCCTTGTTTTATGTTTAAATGTAATTTCTAAAGTTTTGTTATCATCTGTTTTATTTTCATGTTTTTTTTTTTGCAATATAACAAAAAACCAAAAGAAAAAGTGAAAAAATCCCTTACCACAAAAATTAAAGATACTAATCTAAATACGTATTGCGGCAACTAAGTTGCGATCTTCAGTAGAAAACAAGTGAAGAGCAGTGTTAAACTTAGTGTTTTCGGCTAAGGTAAACCTTGGAAGATATGCTCTTCACCAAATCACTAGTGGAATAACACTCTTTGCAATATATTTGTTAAAATTACTAAATCCATTTTTTTCTAATCTAATAATTTTACCCCAATAAGTGTTCCGGAGAGGAACACTCAAGGAGAGACACGACGAAAGTAAGGAAAGTTTTGACAGTCTGGTCACTCCGTCTGGTTTCAGAACCCTCCTTCCGTCCATTTTACTCCTTTACAATTCCGCTGAAAGTTAACCAGTCGTGCTTCTCACAGCAGGTGTACAACAACGCTGATTTTAACGTATGTTAAACCTGAAAGTTTAGCTGAAATCAAGATAAAAAAATCTGAAGAAAATGTATATACGAACTGAACGAGGGGTTCCATTTGAGCCTGATCTCTATGTGAAAAGCAGAAACATTCCTGGCCTCTCTGGATAGAACAAAGGTGGATCAATTGGAGGAAATATTCAACATGGATAGAGCAGTAATTTCTTGTAACGATGTGAAGAGGATTGTGAAAGACGTGCAAGAAAAATGCGAGGTTAAGCTGTTGTATATAATCATATACAGTGCGCGGAAAAATAACTTTTAAAAAATTTGAAGGATGATAGAGAGAACCAAGATATACATTTTTAGCCAAGAAACGAGAGGTGAAAAGAGTATAATTTCTTTGGTAGAGGTAAAGATTGAAATACGTTAATTTTCTTAGAGATAAGAAAGCTTTTTTAACGCTTGTGCAAGTTACAATCTGTGATCATATTGTAATTTTAATCAGTACTGGGGTATTAATAATACCGTTTTGGAAAACGAATACAATTAAAAAGAAAAATACGAGGAAAAAATTTCAGGTGTCTGTCTAATAATTTCTCTGATTCTGATGATGTCAAATAAATTCCTCATATGGCCCGGAGAATGAAATTTATGGGCGTGAGTTCTGGTGATCTGAGAGGCCAGGGAAATGGTGCTCTCCTTCCAATCCACTTCGGGCCGAACGTTACCTCCAAATGTTCTCGTACGCCATCAGCGTATTGTGCAGGAGCGCCATCGTGCTGAAACCTCATGTCTCGGCGTACGTGTAATGGAGCGTCTTTCAGCAGTTCTGGAAAAACTTCTTGCAAAAATACTAAATAAAGCCAATAAGAAAATCGTGCATCATACCTGCTCAAACATTCACTGAAAATTCTTGCTGGTGCCTCTGAAACGCACATCCCGTGAGGATTGTCTTTGGCTTAAATATGATTATTACGGCTATTGAAAAATTCTTTTCCGTGTGGATGAAGGCTCATCGATATGAAGTTCGGCAGCTAGAAAGTCATAGAATCCAACAAGGAAATTGTACCCTAGCAGGAAAATCTTTCGGAAGTACTGCATGAATCTTCTGCATATGGATAGGGTGTAATTATTACTGATGCAACAACATTCCAAACAATCTTGTGATCGATACCTTCGCGCAATCGTCGGTTGATGGCAAATATCGGATAACTAACAATAACTCTGCCTATCAGCATCAATTCTACCCTCCTGAAGCTCCGTACGCCAAATGCTTGCCCTCCGTTTTATTACTGCTAAATACTGCATATTAAGAATTACGGCTAATACTAAATAAGACAAAGCAACTCTTTTCTTCATAAATGACAAATGTCTAATTAATATTCACTTAATTTGCACAGTTAAATAACAAATACGACATATAAAATTAATGTCATTTAGTTATAATTGAATCCATGAATATGTGTAGAATAAGTTGTCTAACTTCTAGGAATTTAACTTGAAAGAATTTTTATTTCTGACAGCTAAATTATATATTTTTAACCATTTATAAACTTAAAATGTCTATTGGTTCCATCCACCATTCATCAAGTTTTTTAAAAGTTCTTTTTCTACACCCTTATAGTAAAATATAATAAAATGTAATAACTTTGAATATTTTTCCTTGGAGTTGCAACTCTTTTGTAACTGAATTTGTACAATTTCTGACTTCAATAAATAACTTGAACATTAGCTAATTTTTGAAAAAAAAGCCGTACCTTTGTATGTAGGTACCTGTGATCTAAATAATATATGTGCCGAGAACGGAGAGGAATTCAGTGACTGACAGTTTTTAATAATGAATTATAGTTTTGGAGTGAAAAAAGTGGGTTTGTGTGGCGACAGTAGAAACAACAGTTTATTTTCAACTAGCGCTTTAGCGTGAACGGTTCGTTGGAGAAAAAAACCTAAATAACAAGCTTCGTAGGAAATTTCATGTAGTTTCATTTTGACATTTTGAATGGCAGGGTTATTTACGAAGAAACCACCAAAAAATTTGATTTTTTTAAACTCTTTTTACATTTTCTTTTAATGTTGCGTCACAAATATTATTATCAAACGTCAGATTCGGATTTAGCGCCCCAAAGAAATCTAGAATGCAAGAAATTAAAACAACTTCACAACTTTCTCGCTAGAAGCACTTTGAGTCTATTAACTCTATTAATTAATAATAAACGCCCTTTATTATTATTAGAATGCAGCGAAGTGAGAACTTTCTTCTGTAAGCGCGTAAGATACGTATGGGATCCTGATACCAAATCCTTCATGAGACTTGTCGGTTTAACTCACAACATCCGCAAATCGGAGCTACATGACATGGCTGGCTATAATTCCGAAACCAGGGCTACTAGGTATGCCTTTCAATTTAAACAACCGATTGTTTTTGTTTATATCGAATTTCTCCGCTACTTACTATTGCTACGCAACTCTTTTGTACTGTCTTACTACCAATGTCCTTTGTGCAGGAAGTCACTTTCTATCCTTCATTGTGGAGGGCATGACAGCCGTTGGCTGTCTGTTTTGTTTCTTGGATACAGGATGGGAATTAATACATATGCACAGTTAAACCAAACGAACGCGTATTTAGTGTAACTAACTTTCTTTTTTCCCACTTTTGACGTCCAATTCACGTGTATGTACACATGTGGAGGATCACAAGTGACTTCCTGGGAGCTAGACATAAATCTATATACTGAATGCGCCAATAATGTGGAAAAGTACTATAATGTCCAACATAAAACAAAATATTAAATTCAATAATTCCAACGGATAAGAAGGCCTTTAGTTTAAAATTATGAAGGTATGCAGAGTGTTCAGTAGAAGATTGACGCCGTAAGACCCATTTTTTTAATGGAACACCCTATATATTTTGAAATAGTTGCCTACTTATTCAATAAGACGTGTAACATCTCGACATGGCATGTAATAACAAAACGTATCACGGTAGCCGTGGTGCTAATTTTCCACAAACAAAATTTGGTAATTATGCATTCTAGAGATGACCAACTGCGGGCATAATAAAATGTGATTATAATCTACAAGATATTTTTGATAAAAGGACAAAATATATTAATCTTCAAGTGTCATTAGCTCCTATTTTTTCAATGGAACACCTTGTATTTTGTTGGTTCCATTTATTCCTTTTTTATTCCTCTTTAACTCGTGTTAAGATAATATCATTAATATTTTCCAAGATTATATGACGTTTTCGAAATCATGGACCAATACTTACTGTACTAAGCAATGGTGCAATTTTCTTACAGTGTAAAATGCATTAAATAAATGCTTTTCTGTTATTCTTTAATGTTACTTTATTATTTATTATTTTGATGAGTAGGCGTTGGAAGAAAATGTTGACAAATATGAAATTTACACAACAGTCCGCATTTTGACAATGAATTTAAATGAATGAAAAAATAAAACGAATTGTTTACTTGGTAAAAGAATTTATAAGCAGACATTCAGAGATAGATTGAATATTGATATTTTTCTGATTCCTACATGTAATTATTTACATCTCCATAAATAAAAAAATAAATAAAGGCAGCTAAATGCAAAAGCCGTTTAAAGATCCTATGAGAAACATGCACGAACAAAGTTAGCAGTTATGTCGAGTGTGACTGAATATCCCTTGTTGGCACTAGACCACAGTAAAGGCAACTAGATATAAGCGGATCATCATTAAGGCTTAAAGAAAAACAAGCTGCACACATGAACCTAAAGCAAGAACTCAATGATGCCGATTTCGAAAGCAGTGTTGCACCTGGGCCCAGAAAAAATTAAGACAAGACATACTGTTTTTCGAATTTGTACTTTTCGCTGACGAAGCGACGTTTCATAAAAATGGTAAGGTGAGTAGCTGCAATTTCCACTATTATGCAACTGTAAATTCAAATTTCGTACGATTTCGTAGCAAAACGAGGTGGTCACTAAAACTATTGGGAGTTATGTAGTTGGACCTTACTTTTTTGAATACCGCTTAACTGGACAAGGGTTTTTCCAGTTTTTGCAGCCCGAATTAACAGGTTTTTCAGATGATATTCCTCTCAACGTGCCACGAAGGATTGGTTCTTACACGATGGTGCACCAGTTCACCAAACCAATGAAATAAAGGTATTTTTAGAAAATGAATTCCTAGAAAGGTTGATTGGGAGAAGTGGACCAGTTAAACATTCCCGTAGATATTTCTTGCAATGTGAACAATTCTTTTCAAAAGCATGTGGCGTTGTGTATAGAGCAAGGTGGCCGATACTTCGAACATTTGCTGTGAGTTATTGTTTATTGCAAACAGTTATTATCGTGTGTTTCGTTGTGGTTCCTATAGACTTAATGTCAAAATAAAGTTGTTTATGTTAGATATTATCTTGTTGATATGTAGGCCATTATAATTTTTTTCTAGCTGTAGTACTCATTTTTTTCCAAAGCCTACTAATCAAAATAATAAATAATAAAGTAAGAATTGGTCCTTGATTTCGAAAACGTCATATTATCTTGGAATATATTAACTTTAAGTATAATACGATGTTAACACAAGTTTAAGACGAATAAAAGAGGAATGAAAGAAAGCAACAAAATATAGGGTGTTCCATTGAAAAGAACAGGAGTAAATGATATTTAAAGATTAATATATTTCTACGACCATTAAATACGCTTATTATATTATAAAGCACTGATCTGACACTTTTCTGCTGGTTTTACATTACATCTGACATTAAATGTAAAATTTTGCTGTGTTTTTTATGATGGTCGTAGATAAAGCGTTATATTTAACTCGCGTATAATACTATCATAATACGCGAGGATGAAAGTTATAAATACGAGTGAAGCGGGTGGTTATAACTTTCATCCTCGTAGATTATGATAGCCGTTATACTCATCAAATAATATATCAAATTCTATACCATTAGTACTTGACTAATTAGCTCTGGAACCTCCGAAGTGTTTATTTTTTTTTTTATAAAATAACTTTAAAATCTAGAAACCGTTTTAAGCTAACATACTTTTTCTCTTGCATTAAAAGTATCAGCCGCTTCACGACAGCTTTCATAATTATCTCCACAAGTAAGCGCTAACTCAGGTTTTTCGAAATTTACAGATCAGTAATCTACGACAAGAATGAAATCGACGTGGAGTTAGAGGGTATCTTTAAGTTGTTCATTTTGGAAGCACTGACCCCATTTTACATCTTCCAAGTCTTTAGTTTGATAGTGTGGTTTGCCGAGGAGTATTATTACTATACCATAGCTATAGTATTGATGTCCATGTACGGTATTTCCTCGTCAATTATACAAACCAGAAGGGTAAGTATTTCTTCCCTAAAGTTAAATATATTTTTGCAGGGGGAAACCAGCAACCCGAACGTTTAGATTTCAATGAGATAAGGTACAACGTTGTCACAAATTTTCACGATTTTTACAAATATCTGAGAAAATGTATTTAAAATATAATACGTAGCTGAAGATAACGCATATTATTTTCGGAAAAAATAAACAACCGGTGACTGGGGTATCCTATATCTTCTAAATTAATAATTATTTACTTTTTAATATTATAATTCGGGTTGTCGGTGTTCTCCATAATAATAATTTCTTGAATGTGGGTCTAGCCTGGAAAACTCTATATTACTGGACCCAAATAACTACGTAAAAATACCGGACCTTTAAAACGTAAATTGTTAATTTATGTTAACAATTTACGTTTGATTTATGGTGTATAGCACTTTTTTTGAATATTTGATTGTAGAATTATTTTTTTTTAATTTACTTCTATTAGAGGGAATATATATGTATATACATATATGTAATTCGATTTTTTCTTTTGTACATTTGGCTTCGAATTATCCATTTGGATAATTGAAATTGGATATTTGGAAAACCGGATCCTCCACCAAAATTTCTATAATAATAATAATACTAATACCGTTAAATTCTATGTGTAAGATATTATATATAGTAAAAATTTTAATAAATTTTTGCTTTGTCTCTTTCAGAACCAGAAGAATCTACGTGGTTCCGTACACAGCGTGGACGATGTTATGGTTTGGTCTGAAGAGGACAAGAAGTACGAAACAATCAAATCATCCGCTTTAGTGCCAGGTGACATAATTGCTATTCCGCATAATGGTTGTTCGATGCAGTGTGATGCAGTATTGCTCAACGGAACTTGTATTGTTAACGAAAGCATGCTAACAGGTTAGTTGTTTTATCTATTAAGGGTACATAAATAAGATATGGGTTTAATAGAAATGTTTTGCTTGGCGTTATCGTATTGCAATTTGGTAAAATTTTTGTTTATCGTGATAACGTTTTACAACTCGGCTTCCTATGTTCATAAGGTAGGCGTCACAATTTATACCCTTTGTTGTCAAAAATTGTACAAAAATTTTAGCAAAGCAATCTTGCATCTAAAAATATTTTCGATTATGAAACGCTCCATATATTAATCTATTTTTCAAATCTATGTAAAAAATAGCGTGACATTAAATGAACTACTGTAGGTATGTTTGTCTTCAATAATAATATTATTTCATCTTCTTTAAAAAATATTGTCTTCCGTGTCACTTTTGTAATCCGTTGCACCTGTATTTAAAATATTATACCAAAAGTATGTTGCAACGACTTTTTTTTCGTACTTGTGTTCAAAGGCATTTATTAAGTAATTAATATTAATTTATTACATGAAGTTTAAAGGATAGAATAATAATAAAATAATGTTTAATCCACCTATTCAATTTAATAATTTCAATTAATTAAGTTTTAATCTTGGCTGAGTAGTTTCGGCCATAGAGGGTCATCTTCAGAGGCGTTGTTCATTCAGAAGACAACAACTAAATTAGAATAATGTAATAAATGAAACCAACAACCACATTTAAGTATAAAGATACAATTTTATACATGCGTTATAATTGAAATTGAAAATACGACTCGTATTTAGACTCAACTATAAATAATTTATGACATTTTGATAGTGTGAGTCTAGGCATTTTTGGTTTGTGGAAATGTATTAGTTGAAATAAAAATGAAATAAGGAAATATTTATTACTAAACATAGTAGACAGTGAATTGTAAATAATGATATAACAGAAAATAAACTTATAAATTAAATAACGAACTTAATCTTGGGGATTTTCTTGTCCGTTACTAATTCTTCTTGGTATTAGCGGACTTATTAAATTAAAATTTACAAAATTCTTTGTAAAGTTGTCACGAAACCTACCAACGTTTCAACCTGGCGCTCACAGAGCAAATGTTGCTGTTAGTAATGAACTGCACGCTTTTTCTTACAAGAATATCTGACAATTATTTGATAGGTAACCGTAAAAATGAAACTTTCATTTTATAGGGGAATCTGTACCGATACTGAAAACATCTCTGCAGCGGAATGAGACACTCTATAACGAGAAAGAAGACGCTAACCATACTTTGTTTTGCGGCACAACCATCTTGCAGAGCAGATGTCACGGTTAGCTGGAGTATATACACCATAATACTTTTATTGTGATTTAATTTTTATAGGAGAAGGTTACGTCAAAGCGGTAGTGTTGAATACCGGATTTCTGACGTCCAAAGGCGAACTGGTTAGAAGCATAATGTACCCTCCACCTGCAGATTTCAAATTCGACCAGGATAGTTACAAATTCATCGGAATTTTAGCCGTAATAGCTCTGCTAGGATTCATATATACCGTAGTTTCAAAAGTGAGCAAAAAATAAAATAATGTAGTTAATCGATTTTTCTGAAATTGCTTGTTCCTGTGTAAATGAATAGGATGACTATCTGATATCTTCCTTGTATTTACAGTTATCAAGAAATGTAGCAGTAGGTGATATTATCATCAAGGCCTTAGATTTGATCACAATAGTTATCCCTCCGGCATTACCTGCAGCTATGACAATTGGAAAACTCTTCGCTCTGAGCAGACTCAAACGGAAGAACATCTATTGCATAAATTCCAGAATTATTAACGTCAGCGGATCCATCAATTGCGTCTGCTTCGATAAGGTATGTGGATAAGTGTGATTTCATAAGCCGTAATGAAAAGAATTTATGAAAAAAAGTTATATGCATATGGATGTCCTTTCATCCATTTAATTCAGGGTATTTTATTTTAATCGCCAGAGGCAAATATATCGAACATTATGAAAAATATACAAAAATGGTTCAAACAAAAAACTATCATTTGAGGCTCATGTAAAGGTCACCTTAAACTTCTTAAATGACACACCATATATGTTATGGCATTTTGTTTGACTTCTGTGGCAATACTTACTAATCCTTAAAATCTTTAAAACCAGCAAATTAAATTAACATTTTTATTTATCAGACCGGTACCTTAACTGAAGATGGCTTAGACTTATGGGGAATAGTTGCTATACAGAATTTGGCAATTCGAGACCCCATAAAAGATGTCAGTGCCTTAGATCACAAGTGCGAACTACTGAGGGCTATGTCCTCTTGTCATTCTTTAGCTGTTATAGATAGTAACATAACAGGGGATCCTTTAGAGTACAAGGTAAGTACCATTTTTCAGCGCTTAAGACAATTTTGAACATGTAACATCCCCTTTCCATTATAGATGTTTGAGGCAACCGACTGGGATTTGAAAGAACCGGAAGACAAACAATTTTCAGCCATTCTATCACCAAAAAAGGGTAAACCATCATCTCCTACGAACGATGGAGAAGTCGAAATAGCCGTCCTCAAAAGATTTCAATTCTCATCCAGCTTGCAGAGAATGTCGGTTATAACACATCCTCTAGATTCACAATTCTATCACGTATACTGTAAGGGATCTCCCGAAGTTATAATGTCTTTATCCAAGCGGGAAACTGTGCCCGAAGACGTTCTGGAAAATCTCAGTGCCTATACGGTGCAAGGATACAGAGTGATAGCCGTGGGTGCTAGGAAAATACCCAAAGCCGACATAGATTTGGATGCCATAGTC
Organism: Cetonia aurata; assembly: GCA_949128085.1. Taxonomy (NCBI): domain Eukaryota; kingdom Metazoa; phylum Arthropoda; class Insecta; order Coleoptera; family Scarabaeidae; genus Cetonia; species Cetonia aurata. The sequence continues at coordinate 20,229,660 of OX421889.1, forward strand.
AGAACTGATGTGGAAACAGAGTTGGAATTCATCGGATTGTTGATATTCGAAAACAAGCTGAAACCTCAAAGTGCCGGAGTTATTCGAGTGCTGAAGGGAGCTGATATGAAAGTTGTGATGATCACCGGTAGGTGTTATTTAGTTTCGTTCTCTATTCTTAAATCGAGTAAGAACATTCAAGTATACAGGGTGATTCAGACCAGCGTACACTATCTTTTTCTCGCGATCTATTGCACTTAGACTCATGCGACAAAAAAATTAATAACAAAACCCTACCTGAAGAAACCTCGGAAAATATTTTCAACTCCCGTGTTCTATTATATCGGAAGTCGATGGCAATTTTCTTATTTTAAATGGAATCATATGTTTTTCTCTATCTCAGGGAATTCTATAAATTTAACCGTTAACCGAAAATCCTGCATTCAGCTGTGTTGTTCTCTAAAGTTTTGTCGAAATCTAAAGTTCGACAATTGTCGGTGTAATATGTATGTATGTATGTGTGCTTTAGGCTGATAGCACACTGCGACCTGAAAGATCTATTGTGTCCCATCTTCCCGCTGTATTTACAGGAGGCCATCCAGTCTGATTCCTTTAGGAAAGTGCAGAATTAGGTAACAGATTAGGTAACTCTCCCTCTTCGATTTCACATGCTCCTAGGTGCAGCGCCCTTGAGTTCCACAGTGCAGCGCAGTTTGTGAATAGATGTTGTTGATGGATGTTTCGTCCTGTTCCCCACAAAATCTACATTCGGCTTCCTTCGCTATTGCAAGCCTGCTTAGATGTCCGTTCAGTTTACAATGGCCTGTAAGGATCCCTGTCAATATGCGAATATTATTTTTACTTAGGGTAATGCATTCTGCAGATCTCTGCTGGTTATAGGTTCCCAGAAGAGTTTTAGCTTACCTCATTCCCTGAAGATTCTCCCAGTATTTCGATTTTCTCTGCTCTACTTCATTTTTTAGCTTCTCCAGTGTTATGCTGCTACTTATCTCGCAAAAAGGTTCTGGCCCTACAAAAGGTGTTCTATCCCCTCTCTTAGCGAGATTATCAGTTATTTCCTTTCCTTCCACTCCCGTGTGTCCCGGAACCCACAATAGGGGTACCTTGTTCTTTTTGCATAACTCGTTTAGTTTTTGTAGACACTCCCAAACCACTTTGGAGCTGATTATGTTTGACCTCAGCGCCCTAATGGCTGCTTGACTATCAGATATTATGATAATCTCCTGCTTTTCGTAGCTTCTGTCAATGTTGGCCTGGACGCATCTTTCAATAGCGTGTATTTCCGCCTGAAAGATACTTGGGTACTGTTGGGGACTGTTGTCAAACGCGCCTCTATATCTAGAGAGGCGCACATATAGTTTCTTTGTTCGTCAGTACATCCTGGATTTGATCTGTCAGCTCCACTAATGCAGTCTCAGTGGATTTGCCCATTTGATAGGCGTGCTGACAGGGGTGCAAAGGCAACCGCTTCAGCATATCTGTCCTGATATAATTATCTACTGCCTTTTCCACTGTTTTCAAAACGAATGATGTTAGGCTGGTAGGTCTTTGAGATTTCGGATGTGTAGTATCCTTCTTCCCTACTTTTGGTATAAAAGTGACTTTAACCCTTCTCCAGATTTCTGGTATGTATCCCAGTTCTAAGCTATTCCGGATCATCCGAATTGTGTGTGGTAGAATTACGTCCTGCCCTTTCTGAAGTAGCGCTGGAAAGATCCCATCTCCTCCTCCCAGTGTCTTGAAAGGCTGAAAGGTGTTTATGGCCCATTTCAGCCGTTCGCTACTACATATGTGCTTGGCCATTATTGTAGCGTCCTTGGTTGGTCTTCTGTGCTCCTTGTGTAGGTTTTCCGAGGTGACTGTTTTTCCTTCAGGAAAGCGAGTTTCTAGAAGAAGGAGAGCTCTTTCCCCTTCATTGTCAGTGAAGCTTCCATCAGGTTTCCTCAGTGCCACTCCTGTATCGACCCTGCCCTTTGCCAATACCTTGTGTAGTCCTGCGGCAGCAGGTGCTGAGTCGATATCCTCACAAAACTTCTTGAAACTATCTCGTTTTGCTTTTCTAATGGCTTTATTGTAGGAGGTAAGCTTTTCGCTTTTTAAAGAGCCTCCGTGTATCGGATCTCAACGTTGACAGATGACCATTCCACCAAGGTGCGCCCCTACAGCGTTTATTCTGTTGAATAGGACAACTCGATTCGTATGCATCCAGTATTGCCTTATTCACTTCTTTGAGATCATTCTCCAAATGCAGATGATGTCTAGCCCTTCTGGTTTCGATCTGCGATAGGTTGCTACTTAGGTTGGTTTTATACTTGTCCTAATCTGTTTTCCTGGGTTACTCCTGAGTGGTTGCTCTGGAATATCCGCCTCTAGTCTGAACAGAATTATCCTGTGGATAGAAAGAGAGGGTTCACTTGATACCCTCCAGTCCTTTAGCAGATCTTTCAGGTTCAATGTACTTAGTGTGATGTCTAACACTTCCTCTCTTACTCTCGTTACAAAAGTGGGGGTATTCCCTACATTGTGTACGAGAAGATCGTTATTAGCAATATATTCTAACAGTTTCTCACCTCTCTAATTGGTGTCCTTGCTTCCCCAAACAGTGTTGTGTGCGTTAGCGTCGCATCCTATCAGTAGTGACGTCCTCTTCTTCCAGCAGTGTTCTACTCGCTTCTGCAGTTCGGGAGGTGGTACAAGCCCATCTCCATCGAAGTAGCAAGAAGGTATTGCGATTTCCTGACGCTTCCCCCTTAAATTCGAGGTATGCTCGAATTGAGGCAAGGTCACTCGTCACGAATGCTGGAGAACAAACACGGTCAATATTATCTCTAACTAGAATACAAGCCCTAGGTATACTACTATTACTATCATATATTACTTTACTGACTTTGCAGCCGAGTCCTCTTACCTGGTTCCTGAATATCCAGGGTTCTTGGATTAACGTCATACTGAAATGTTGTTTTGTGAACGTCCTGGAGATTACAGCAGATGCTCCTTTGGCGTGGTGGACGTTCACTTGGGCGATATTGATGCCCGCCATCTCGCTGCTCCTTAGTTATCGGTAAGGGTGTCGTCCTTACCGGTAAGGGTGTCGTCCTTACCGGTAAGGGTCTTGCTCCCTTCTTCTGCAACCGTAAGGGTTTTGTCCCCTCCTGTGTTCTCGTCTAGCTCCTCGACCTCCAACGTATCGGATGCAGATTCTCCGCGATGCAGGTCTGAAATGTGGAGACTGCCAGTGCTCTCCACATCACTTTCTGGTTTGTCCTCCTTGGAAATGCTAGGGATGGGTTCTCCCTTATGCCCCTCCTGCTGCTTCCTGAGCCCATGAACGGGTATTTTCTCAAACCTGTAGTGGATGGTGTACTCTTTGCTCTTGATGGTCTGGTAGGAAATTTTGTCAATTCATCTTTCAGGCTAAGGACATTCCATAAGTTAGTCCTTAGCTCATCGTTATGTACTTTTACTGGTCCTAGAAGCTTCTCAGGGTTTTGGTCCCTGACTTCTAGGGAGAAACAGGATTGCGGTGTGCGATGATGGGATGTCGCCTCGCTTGCATGTCGTGAGCTGTACTCCCTTCCAGTTCTTTAGGTTCGGCACTTTTAGGCGAAGCCACTCTGCTGAATGTGGTGATTCACATTCAACCAGGATTAGCCCCGGCCTAAAGTGGATGCCCGCGAATCGGATCTTATGGTCCCATCCACCAAACATCTCCTCCACAATTGCCTCTTCAACTACCGTTTGTTCGTCCGCACTGAGGGTAGTCTCAGGGAACGCTTTTGGCAGAATGACAACCCTCTCCTTCTTGACAGCCATTGCATAGCTGCCTCCTGTAGAGCTAGAAGTGGTGATTCCGTCTTTGTCTTAGGCTGCTTTTGAGTTGGAGTGGTCTCCTTCCTCTTCCGCTTCAGCATTGCAGGTGAGGTTCGTTGCTCACCCTGAACCTTATGCTCTTCAGCTTTCTTTCTCGCTTCCTCTGGTGCATCCTTAACTGAGGTAGCGCAGATACCACTTACACCCTGCTCCACTGAGGCCACGTCTCAGTGGATCGTCTCTGCCTCCAGATTGTTCTAGTTCAGGCAGAGGGGCTGGCTTCTTTCGCTCTTTCTTTCTAAGAGCCGATATTTTCGGTTTTGCCTTTGTTTCTTCCGTGTGAGGTAGTCTCACGTTGGAAGTTGAAGGCTGCTCAATTTTTTGTTTAGCAGCGGTGTTGTCTCGCTTAGGTGTTTTTCGTTTTTCTTTCCCCATGGTTGATCCCACGAGTAGCTAGGGAAATAGAGGTCCACCCCCACAGAACCCCATGGGATGCGCCCGGTGCCCCAAGGTTGGACTAGTAGGACTGGTCTTCTATCCAGCCACGCATACCATCGGCCTAGTCCGCCGCCTTAGGATTTAGGTTATTTGATGAGGTTGTTTCCTCTAGGTCCGTGCGGTTAAGCAAAGACCCCCGACCCCTCAACTAGAGAGGGTGTGGTTTATCAGTTGAGCCCCCTGGTATTCAGGGAAGCTACAACGGTGTTATAAGTAATAACTTCTGACTTGTTTATCGTGTTGTTAGTTCAAATTTTAAGGTATAACATATTTACAGGTGATAATGCCCAAACCGCCGTTAGTGTTGCCAAAGAATGTGGTCTAGTCGAAAAAGGCTCGAAGCTAGTCAATGTATCAGTAGCCAATAATAAATTAGAGGAACCAAGGTTGGAATTCAAGTTCTCCGACGACATCGATAGAGTAAGTGTATTTACAAAGTTTCGTACTACTACAGCACTTACAATTAGTTAAAATAACTATGTAATAATTGTGCATATACAGCAAAACTGCGAAATAAGCCTGGACGACATCAATAAGGGTCGTGACGTGAAAATTCACTTCTCCCTAACTGGAACAACGTGGAGTTTGATCAAAGAATACTTTCCTGATGAAGTACCGAAGATCATCACGATGGGCACTGTTTTCGCGAGGATGTCAAGCGATCAGAAGCAGCAGGTCATCCTAGAACTGCAAAGTATTGGCTATTATGTTGGTAAGAGATATTTTTTTTATATATTTTCTTGCCTACCATATCTACGAGTGCTTCTGCCGTCATCAGGGTAGGCCTGATAAGGACTATTACCTGCTAATTCCATAGTTGACTGCTATTGTATAGTGCAATTATATTTTATTATGTTTGGAATCTATATGTATATGTAATATATGCAAACTTATGAACATGAGAGCTTTCTGCTCTGTGAATTTTTCGTTCTTCAGAAGCTGATTTTTGAAATTTCATTCTACAGAAAGTTGATTTTAATAACGTACTCTTCATTACTTGTATTACCATTACTATCTTGTTATGGTGGTTCTAGGATGTATGTTATACCCTTTTACCTCGTCTGATTGCCGATGCAGTTACGCCCTAACGGCATCCATACGCTATGAAATTCCAGGCTTGGTGCACTGATGGCCTCTGGTGTCGTCTATGTATGGCGCTTCTTTTAATTTCCTTTTGATTTGGCTATCTTCTTTAGATATTCATTAAAATCAAGAAAAATACGATGAAAGTTTCTGTAGAATCAGATTTAAAAAATATCAACCACCAGCTTCTAAGGAACAAGAAACCAAAGAGGAGAAATCTCTGATACTGACAAGATTCTATATATTACATATAAATATAGGTTCAAAACAGTATACACCTAATATTGTGGACTTCGAACTTAAGGCTTTGTTAGCCGCAAGCGCCTTTATTTCTTTGGTAAATTGATTGTGCTGGATAGCTCTTACCCAATATAACTCTGCAGCGTAGATATTGTTATGTCCCCTACAACTTTGTGATTGGATTTTCTTGTATTGTTTACAAATCTCTGTACGTAGGCCGTTATTATTATTATTATTTTGGCCTCGGTATTACACCATTAGCCAACGTAGGCCGTTATCCTTAGTAATTTTTCCAGGCACCTGCCTATGCAGAAAATAAGTTCTGGTCGCTCTTCTTCCATGTTGACCAGGTTGAGTCATTTCCATCTACACCAAGCTCGCCATTCATTTCGTCATTAGGCTAACAATCAGGTTTTTCTTTTAGCCACGTGGGCTCTTCATACCATGTCGTTATTACCGCCAATTTCTGCACTCAAATTCCTCTAGTGAGTAAATCCGCTGGGTTATCCTTTCCAGGGCAATATTTCCAATTTTCGGAGTCTAAACTTCTTATTTCATCCACTCTGTTTTGCACGAATGGTTTCCATTTTGAAGATCGACCCTTTATCCAGTACAGTGTGGTTTTTGAATCGGGCCATAATATGGCACCTTTTATGTGTAAATATAAATTTTGTTTGATGTGAATTTGCAAATTGGCGGCGGATAAAGCAGCAGTTAATTCCAGGTTTGGTAAGGTAAGCTGATTTTCCTTTCTGTGCCTTTTTGTGAAACAGGTGTTACTCAATTTTTTGCCATTAAAAAGATGCAATCTTGTGTTCTCAAACATTTTACATAAGCAACGACTCCATATGCCAGAGGGCACGCATCAGCAAAAAAAAGTAGTTCAACTTCTTCATCTTGGTTGTCTAAGACTTTTCTTTGGAGGCATACATTCGTCACGATTGGGATTTCTTGGCACCATTTGAACCATTTCATCCTTAGTTGCTCAGATATAATCTCATCCCATTCAATCTCGTTCTTCCAAATTACTTGTAGTAATTTTAGCTTTCACAGTGTACGGAGCTAACACACCTATCCGGTCGAATATCCTAGCAAGAATTTGCAAAACGTTACGTTTAGTAGGCACGTTAGCGTTTAAGACATATTTTAAATCGCGTGACAACTCATCCGTGACCGGATACCAATTAATGCCCAATACCTTCTTCTGACTAGTGTTTAAAGTTGCTGCCTCTTTGGAATCGTTTCATAATTTCATAATCATTCGAACACCATTTTCATATGTTCATACCAGCTGATCCGGGTATATGATTGGATTGTTCATATAATTCTATAGCATCCTTTAGGGAACTTACAGGCACAATCAAATCGTCAACATAGAATGCCTTTGACAAAATCTTTATAGTTTATACAAATTGTACTGACTGTTCCAAAAAATGCTTTTTTACTGTTACTGCCAAGATAAAGGGACTGGTTGTGACACTAAATGTGACACGTTTCATTCTGTATTCACATACAGGAGGTAATTTGCTGAGAATTAAATCATCTTCTTCAATTGGTCTTTCGTACCATAGGAAACGATGAGAGTTTCGTTCGTTTTTATTTAACCGTATCTATAAAAAAGCCTTCTATATCCGCTACCAAGGTTATAGAACCAATTCTGAAATTCAGTAATATTTTTAATAAATCTGGTACTAAATTTTCGCTCGAAAACAAACAATCATTCAAGGATGGTAAACTAGGTAATTGTGCCGAAACGTCAAAATACCATACGTAGTTTGGTCGTTTCTCTATCTTGACGGTATACAGATTAATGGAGTAGATAATACATTTTTTCTGTTGCCGCATCATCAATTGGTAACAAGTTCAGGCCCGTCGTTATTTATGTTCTCGCGTAGGGCTTTGTCGTATTCAATTATTTTTTTGTTACTTAATAATCTCGATGTTAACATTTGTAAGCGTACTTTTGCACCTTGGTAATTTGAGTCTACATTTTCGATCTTCCATGGTAATGATACCTCGTAACTCCCGTTCTTAAATACGATATTATCCTTCATAAATTTCTGACTACAGCTGTCGATGTTTTTTTTTCATTTGCGTCGATACCGATTGATTCTAAATCCCAAAACCATTGCAAATTAATGTCATCATTAACTATAGAGTTGTTAGTGCCCACGTAATCTGCCGCGCCGTGTATTGTCCAACCGAATTTGCTGTTTACTGCATTTAAATTCTCAGAAAGTCACTGCGTTTTCCAATTAATTTGAACTAGGCAGCAAATAAATTGATGTATAAATAGTCCAATTTAATCTACGAAAAAAGAGCTATTGTAGAAGATTAAACATTTCGCTATTCACACTTCCTTCACTTGACCCATCCCATACATCGATATTGTTAATGCTTTTTGATGAATATCGGACCTTAAAACATATGCTTTCCTGGAATGACTTACCAAGAAGAGGAATGCTGTTTTACTTTAATTCTACTACGTCTATATTTTAAACAATTATCATTTCTTTTTCCAGCCATGTGCGGTGACGGAACCAACGATTGTGGCGCCCTTAAGGCGGCTCACGTCGGAATATCGCTATCAGAAGCCGAATCCAGCGTAGCATCACCGTTCACCTCAAAGGAACCGAACATTTCTTGTGTCACAGAAGTCGTCAAAGAAGGCAGAGCCGCCTTGGTGACCAGTTTTGGTGTTTTCAAGTTTATGGTCTGCTACAGCCTCACGGAATTCGCTTCTGTCATAATTCTATACGGAATAGACGCGAATTTGACTTCCATACAGTTCCTCTTCATAGACATTTGCTTGGCATTGAATTTCGCTTCGATATTCGGAATTACAGAAGCATACGATAAGGTTTTGATTAACCGACCACCTGCTACTTCCCTACTAGGATTCATACCGGTAATATCGTTAATTTCACACATGTTACTAGTCGTCGGCTTTCAAGTAATTTCCTATCATGTAATCCAACTTTATCCGTGGTTTGTGCCATTCAAATACGAGGAGGATAAAGGAAATTATTTCACTTCCTACGAGAATTACGCCGTGTTTGCAGTTTCTATGTTCCAGTACATAATTACAGCTGTCGTCTTTTCCAAAGGGAAGCCGTACAGAAAACCTATGCACACCAATCGCTATTTAGTGGTCAGTATCGTTCTAACAGTAGGCGTTTGTTCTTACATCACAATTTATCCGGCGAATTGGATCTTAAACGTGTTAGAAATGATGATACCGCCGGATTTAGACGCCAGACTCGTGATTTTAGTGATAGCATTGGTAAATTTCTTCGCCGCTTTTGTAGTTGAAGAACTGCTTGTCGATTGCCTACTAGAGAGGAAGTTGAAACCCAAATTTTTCAACGTAGATAAATCTAGGAAGAAATATCTTCGTGTACGAAGAGACTTGCATGATGGAGAGTGGTGGAATCTTAGCCGGCACGAGGATTTCAGCTTAGTATCTCCGAATAAAGGTCGAGTTAAGGCGAACTGCGGGGTGTACAATGAAGGTTTTGAAATTGTCGATGAGAAGATGTGACCGGTTTATTAGAAGTTATTTTTGTAGATGGGGAAAATTGTAGAATCTGTAACCTATTGTGATAAATAAAGTGATCCTTTTATGAATTTATGTTCTTTTTTTAGATTTTCTTTACATAATGCTCCAATTATAAATATTATATACATGAGAAAAATTTCTAACGCAAAAAATATATTTAAAGAATATTTTAATGTAAATGTTGAAAAATAATATTTGTTGTACAGGGTGATTCACAAGCCGTATCTCGGTAAGGGTTGGTCTTAGAGCTTATAGAAAGAAATTATATAAGGTGACGAAAACATCTGCAAAAATATTTTTAAGTTTCTGAAATTCCCACAAGTTGGCGTAATTTGTTTCTTTTTACATTTATTATCCTTTCTCAATAATAGATAGAGTATAGTATAATTTGTTTTCCTAAGCTGTGAGACCAATCGTTACCAATGTGGCTGGTTGCCACCATTAATAAATCAGTTTTTAGGAATATCACTGAAATTATAGCAGATTAAAAAACCTTTTAACCTAATTTGCAGCGGATTAAATGGTCCGTCATCTACGGACCATTTAATCTTAACATATCTTCGTAATAAGCTAAAAATGGGGTATCGAGTACTCCATACCCCCAAAAAATTAAAATTAAAATATTTTTTATAATTTCTCTTTTTCTTATTTCTTAAGAAAGGCGCTTTTGCTCACAATTCCTCAGCGTGGACTTACCTATACACAAGTCTAGCGTATCCTGTCGTGCGCAGAATGTCGATGGTGATAGAGAAAGAATGACTGTCTTTTTTAACAATTTTAGAATTCAATGAAAGGTTTCTAAATTGATTCTAATTCTATGTTGAACAAAACGTAAAATTGAAATTATCTAAGCTTTAGTAATCGATAGAAAAGAATTAGATTTTAATAGCGCAAAGAAATTAAATTAGTATCAAGGCAAGCTCTCGACGCACTCAATGAATGGATGAAAGTACCAGACCTCTCGGACGGTGAAGCTTCTGTGACTTCAGAATAAGATGACAATAACACTCCAGGGACTGGAACGGTGGCGTTTAATCCTCAAAAATTCATCTATATTATCAGGAAAATTCCTCCGCGGGGTACCTCGTGTGACCACGTTCTCTTATGAGGTTATGTCACATCAGAAAAATTAAGCCGTAATACTAAAAACTGTAAAAATAAACGAAAAATAGGTAGGTATGAGCCTCGAGAAATAAGATAAGCGAAAAACCAAATATATATCCACAAACTGTAGTTCTAAAAATAGGGGAGGTAACATAGAGAAATGCAGAGCAGAAGAAATCTTTATTCTAGAATTGTATCGAATTTTTTTCTTGCGCAGAATTATCATTTTTGAAAATAGATTTCTCGTGCTTCCGTATACTTCTGAGTATCTTTCATTATTTGCCTCTGTTTTGCCTATCCTACACCTTATTGATGTAAGACGTTCATGTCACCACTTGAGACAGTTGTTTCGTTGACAAGGCTGAATGGAGAGGTTATCTATCGACGTTTGATCGTCGAAACACTGCAACACTTCTACACTTCAAGTTTTTTTAGTCTCCAGACAATATAAATTTCGTATATTTATCAATTTCAAAGGTAAGTAAATTGAATATTTACATAAATTAAAAAATTGTAACATAACTTAACCTAAAAATTCTTTTAAAGCAACTTAATAAATAATAACTAGATATTTTTTTTAATTTAATTTGTTTAAGTTCGATAATGATTGCAATTTAATCTGTATATTTTTCTTCTTAAGACATTCACTTAAAAAAAACACCGTTGTCGTAGTGACGTTTGTTGGAATGCGAGTGATTCAATATACGAGCATTACAAGTCATTGTGACACGAGTTTTTTACAGTATTTTCTCTAATTTGCATATTAATCGCCATGTTACATTCCGGTAAAAGTCCCAACAGTCCGTTAATAACTCATTACCGCAGAGTGTGCGTTAATAACTCATTTCCGCACTGGGTCGTCGTTTCTTTTAGCTTTATTGTAACATCCAATTAGAAAAAGTGTTTTTGATTAAGTTAGAGATAATACAAAAAGAAATAAACGGTTAGTGAAACATAGCATCTTATTAACAATGGTTAATGTTTGGATGATCAAATAAGTTCATTAAATTTTGTCACGTTTATATATATATATATATACAGGGTGTGGCATTTATCTGTGGAGGAGCTATTGTGGCTAACCTGTCCATTTAAGTGAAATATGTTTTAAATAAAAGTGATTCAGGACTCTACACCGCAAAATTATTTTTATATATACAGGCTGGTCAGTTTAGCCTACGCGTTATACAACTTTGTTATTTTAAATGGAATAGCCTATATATCATTGCATTTTTGGATTCCACCATGCAAAATAAAGTAGATTTAATTTACATACCCTACACCAAAACCGAACAGCTTCGGAGTTATTCGACTTTTTAGAAAAAAAAATGCATTTGCTTTGGTCACTTGGAAAATCAATACCACCGTTACTTATAACAATTTTACGATTATTTTGTAGTATAGTCGTGATAATATTTGAAAGTATATAAGTCTTTGGTTTTGGTGTAGGGTATGTAAATTAAATCTACATTAGTTTGCATCGTGGAATCAAAAAATGCAATGATATATAGCGTGTTCCATTTAAAATAACAAAGTTGTATAACGCGTAGGCTAAACAACTAAAGCTGTCAGAGGAAGTAGTAAACCTTGGTGCCGTTGTTGACTGCAAACTTACTTGTAGTCCACGGTTTCAGAGGATTAAAATTAGGACGGGGACAACAGTAATGTTGGCCAGGGGAGCCCATGGGGATTAAGACCAAATATAATGTATTGGACATACACTGTGATGGTCAAATTCATGATCACTTGCATTTTTGATATGGTGGACAAAGATGCAAGGGCAAACTGCTGTGAGAGGATTCTGGAAATGAAAAGTTTGCCTGCTTGGGAATAATAAGAGCAATGAGGGCTACACCTACAGCAGCAATGGAATGCCTTGTGGATCTCTCTTCGCTCCATTTGATGATAGTGCAAGAATAGGGCATCTCAAATCACAAATACTAAGTGCCAGATGAAAATCCGAGGTCGGGACTGGAGCTGAAATATGCAGTGAGATGAGAAATATAATGACCACCCTCTAGGAAAATATATATATGGCTGTACATTCCTGTCGGGATTGTAGCCACTCGGCGGGGTCCTATTGACTAATGTCAGTATGGATCGTCACTCCATTCGACTTCTACTTCACGCATTCTTCCTTTACCACTCCTCATAACTTGTTGCTTCTTCTACCACTCTCCTCCACTCTCGCCTGTCCTGCATTTTCTCTCTCCATCTTGTAATTTTCATACTTCCTATGTCGTTCCTATTACTTGTTCTTCCCATTTCAGCTTGGGTCTTCCTCTTCTTCTTGATTGGGGTTTCCATTTCCTTATTCTTTTAACTATTGCTTTGTCACACATACGATTTATATGCCCCCTCTAGGAAAATATGCCGGGAAAATATTACCCGGAACATACGCAATATCGCATTGTGCAGCAATAATTAATTAGAGGGCTTTTAAAAGCAAGTAAATCTATATTGCAAGAGACAGCGCGGCGATAGCAGGTAAGGAGTCGACTTCAAGAGAAACACAAAGAACATTTGAATAATGCAACCAGGTAAAGTCATGAAAAGACCTTTATTTAGGGACCATCAAAGAAAAAGACTGAAGAACTACTAAGGCTTAGTAGGAACCATCTTCGCACAGTAGCAGGCTTCTTTTTTGTACAAACAAAAGGCATTTACTCTAGAAAAATATTTACAATTATTGCTCTTTCTCTCCTAACGTCTATTTTAACCAGGAACTAAAGATGAATCTAACAGTGATGCCGTCCATCTCACCTCAATAAATATATCAATAGTTGGTTCAACAAACTATTAAAATCTTTTCTCATGTAGGGCAAGGTATTTTCCAATCCAAGGCAATAGTTTTTATTTGTAGAAATTACAAGAGTGTAGTTCGTTTAAGATTAAAAATATGTTTTAAGAAACATTTATTTTGCATAAAGAATAATTTAAGAATACTCTCATTGGTATAAATTAATGAGAAAAACGTAAAAATATTGTGAAATACGCCAAAAACAATATGATTAAGTTATTGCTTGGTCACGTTTAAGTTTCTTTTAATTTATAATAAATAAAGTAAATAATCATTAATGGATATTCGTTTAAACTAGAAATAAAGAAAACAAGTTCAGTTTTTACATAATTATCACACAATTCTTTTTGTCCTTTTTGGTAGTCCTGTACACTCCGCATGGGACCATAAACCACACAATTGGCAGTTTAACCAACTCTCCCGACTTTTGGATCAGCTGTATAAGTCACTTTATCACTCTGACTTTCACTATAATTTATGCTAATATGACTGATCGCATCATTTGTCCCAGCTGCAAAATTTGTAGCTAGATTGAAGGTTGAAGAGATTTGAACACTAAGTTTCAGCTTTCATAACATGGTACGTTCAGTAGATCATTTTCCGTTTGAGGATTTTCAATGTCTGTAGTTAAACTGAGTAAGAACATATGTTCCAGGAATATATTTCTATTAAAAGGGGCAATTCTAGTAGCACGAAAGCGACTCAAGGTGATTGTGAGTGTAGCCGTCCTTTCATATGCTGTATTAAAAAGTTGAGCGATTTGATAAATTGTAATAGGACGACCAGGGTTCCTTTTAATTCGTTCTGTCATAGCCTGATTACCTTACTTCTGTAGTGGCCCAGAAAAGATCACGTCTAATGGTGAAAGCTGATGTGTACAATGAGCTGGTAAGCAGGAGAATAAAACTGACTTTTTCAGTTTTGAGTTTTTTTTGCTCATATGTCCAACGATAATTAATAGAGCTTTTCTCTTGGGCGTTGGCCTTACAAAGGAGATAGAATGCTGCATCTATTAAAAAAATAGCCTCCTGTCATGCAACCAGATTCATTGTAGAATCTTTAGGTGCCTATAGGGGCTGCATCGTACAAAAGTGCATTATATTTCTTGCGCGGAAAAATAATTGACGCGGGCACATGGGTCCCGCCAGAACTTAGGCAAGCTGCCACAGTAGTATGAATACCTCCCTCTGCACTAGTTACCGCACTTACTTGGTTCTTATCTTTCTTGGCAAATACTTTAGTCGGTACAAGTACCGACTAAAGTATTTGCCAAGAAAGATATAGTAGCAACCGCTAATTCATCCATGCTGAATATCATCATATCACCTATTGAATATTGCTCCACTCTATTTGAGCTTTATTAAACGCTTTTGCACGCGCAAGCAAGGTAGCCTCGGGAAGTCTCAATGAAACTTCTTGATTTCTATTTCCATTGGCTATTTTCATTGGACGACTAAATGGATGGCGCAATTTCATCTTCTAATTTTGTAGGCAAGGGTGCAAACATCATTGCTTGTTAAACCAAAGACACGAGATTCCAGTTTCAGTATATAACATTAAGAGTTTTACTAGCGCCTGTCCACCCTACTTCTATCTTTCTAACAGCGCCTATAGCTCGCACCATGTTTGCCTTATCCCAGATTCCCCTATTTGTTTTCCTTGTGTATGTATGTGGAGAAAGATTAGAGTGAATAAATTATGTGGCGAGTAAGACGGCATACCATATAAAGATGTATATTGTTGTATTCCCGAGTTTCAGGAATACGCGATGTACTATGACACTTCTGACACCAGGGCAGCTTTATCCGTTAAAGCTCCGTAAAACGTTATTTTAGATGAAGATATTCTTATTCTTCAGACTTGTAATCCAATAGGCACTTCTAGCGCTAATTGGCACTAATCACTTTGATTTAATAAAATGAAGAACTGAATATATTTATTATTAAAAATTACAGTTAATAGCAGGAAGCATTTATTTAATGATTTCATACTGTAAGATTGCACTTGACTATATTTAATTATATTTATTGATCGAACTTTAAAAACACATTTAATTATAAATCACTCTTTTAGAATTATAATAGAACACTAATAGTACACAACACGAGTGCGAGCGATTTAAGAGACAATACTTGGGCCGATCTCACGACTAATTCAGGAACTCATTAAGAAGAAGAACTTGTCATTTAAATCGCTTGCCTCCTTTTATATGAATCAAAATTGCTGACTACGATTTTCAGATTAATCAATGGGTCTATTGTGAGGGTTGCAATACAACAATATGTAAGGAAAAAATGATACATATTAGATACTCACATTCGACCGACCATAATGGAAACCACACAAATACAACTAACTGCAGCGTCGGTCGGTGGCGTAACTGATTTGCCGGTGCATATACGCACTGTTGCCGCAATATTATTTAATAGGTATAAATATTTTTGTTGGGATAGATTAGCTGATAAAGCTAATATGCCATCTAGCACGCCCTTTCCCTATATACATTGCTAAGAAATCTTTGCTAAACTTGCCCTTATTATATTTTTACGCAAAATTTCGCAATATTCCTTTGTTTTACATATTTTCATTCTATTATACACATCCCAGAGTCATCTATAATACCAAGTAAATATAGATGTTAAGCTCTTCTTATTTCATATTTCACATTTCACATTTCATATTTCATATTTCATATTTCATATTTCATATTTCATATTCCATATCTGAATCTCATATTTCATATTTGATATTTGATATTTGATATTTATATTTTATATTTTATATGTTTATATGTTATGTTTATGTTTTATGTTTTATGTTTTATGTTTTATGTTTTGTTTTATGTTTTATGTTTTATGTTTTATGTTTTATGTTTTATGTTTTATGTTTTACGTTTTATGTTTTATATTTTATATTTTATATATAACGTATTATTACCTATGTTAGTAACGCTTACGCAGGGCAGAGGATATGTCGCTGTCAATTTTGCTCCTCATAAATTTTTAACAATATAATTTTTATATATAAAAAATTCAAATTATTATACATTCAGAAAGTATACATCCATCTATTAAATTATACCAAACATTACTACCAACTCTTATTCGACATAAATATTCATTTTTTAAATTTCACTAAACAATTTTGACGAATTACTGTAGAATCATAAAGCACCTCCAACACACATGTTACAGTTCTCGAGATTTAGTTGGCATTCAATTTATTTTTCGTATTACCTAAATGGTTTCTCATTGTGTTTCGCGAGGTAAAGCATATTCTGCTTTTTAGAATACTTTTAGGATCACGCACAGCATGCACAGCGGAGTTCAGTTGGAAACTAGTATAGTACAATAGTTTTGTAGACTGTTTGTCAGATAAATAAAACGTCAGTTAAACATTGTGTTATATTGGTATTATTTAGTAACAGAACAGTGTTTTTTTTTTTTATAGAAAAGTAAAGTCACACATCCAAAAGCCATTTACCAACATATCTGATGACGGTAGAATATTTCAAGGTATTGGATATGAGGTGAGTACTGATTGTGAGTACTGTTGTCTGAATTTGACAGGCATTAGCTCATTAGATAAAAAAACTACGAATACATGTTCTGGACCTCTACAAGATTGGAGGATTTCTATTTTCTTAAAAGTGCCAATGTCTAGCAACCAGCAGCAAAATAACTTATTTATTTATAATTCACGTTGACGAGAGCGTATTAGAAAGGGTAGTTTATTTTAGCAATAATAAAAATTACAAATACACAAGCAAATTATCAAATACATATACGTCTTATTATCTTTAGTAAACAAAAGTACTTTTGATTAAAACACTACTACAACACTCTTCTAGTTATTTTCTCCATCCACGGGAGATATTTCGATATTTTCGTATAAAGAGCGAACCTGTTTGCTTGACATGCACCCGTTTGCGTTCTTGCTGTCAAGCTGACTATGCCCCTGATGTAAAGGCGATTATCGGCGGATTTGAAATAGAGACCTCCACCACTGTCTCCATCACACACGCTCATGTCTGAAAATATGAAAAAATAGAAATCTTTGTCGTCACCAGCAGCGTATCATGTCAACTTACTGCTATCGTAGTAACCGGCACAAATTTTATCTGTGGATACGTACTGATGATTGAAATCTTCTGGAAAATTCGCTATACACACGTCCTTTTTTCTGTAGGGTAAGACGAGCTTGTTTAACACCTCGCTTGGAGACCCGCCTTGCTTGATGTAACCCCAGCCTGCTACCTACGGTCATGAAATATTCTTGACTTTTGAATTCTTGTTATGTTGACCAATTTAACATTAAATATTATGTAATTTCGTCTGAAATCTAAATTGTAAAATAGTAACTACTCAAGCCTCTAACACCTTATAATGACCACTAAGAGTGAAGACCAGTCGAACCACCAGGGCTACAGGAAGAACACCCATAGGTGATGCAGTCCTTTTGACAATGTGCATATTATTACTGCCTTGTAATATTGTCACTAAATAGTATAGTATAGTATAGTATAGTATAGTATAGTATAGTAAAGTACAGCACAGCACAGCACAGCACAGCACAGCACAGCACAGCACAGCACAGCATAGCACAGCACAGCACAGTACAGTATAGTATAATATAGTCATCTTTTTTAGAATAAAACCATTATCTATTCAAGATTGTTTATACTCTTTAGATGAGTATTTCACATTATGTAATTTTTTGTCATTTATTGTGCCTTTTGTTATTAACCAGTGACATATCTCATAAACTTGTTAAAAGTGTTTTATAAGCTGAATAAACATTATTTACTTATATTCCTGTGTATAGTAAACCACTTACCACTGCGTTGTTACCGTCGACAAAGTCGAAATCCTCGTATAAATTGTCCCAATCCACGCATGCAGGTTGCACTTCTAACGACGGTGTCAATTCTTCATCCAATTCGATCAGAGCTATGTCATCTCGATATTTTTGGAGGCTGCCTTTGTAGTCTTCGTGGACATGCAAAACTTTTATCTGGTAATTTATAGCAATAAATAATCTAGATTAATTTTTGGCACATGTTGCGTGAAAAGAATAACGTTTCTTTTGACACAGTTCATACGAACTTACCTTCCTACTCTGAGCCGATGACTCTTTAGCGCTGAAATTCCGATAATGTTTACCTGCGAAGATCGTGTACAGTTCTTTCTTTCGCACTATCCCCTTGGATGTCGTGAAACAATGAGCCGCTAAATCGACGTGACGAATTTAACAGAAACAATAAAAAAAGACATATGGTATGGTAAACTACCTGATACGACGTAAAACCTGGAAATGATTGTGCCACCGCAGATTTGTTCTGTCGATCTATAAACGGCAACCACCCAAGGGTATTCATTCTTGATAACTTCAGAACCTCCAATGGTCAAAGTAGAGACGCCTACTCTCTTAGTCCCGCAGTCTATAAGTAAATATACAAATT
The DNA here is from genome assembly GCA_949128085.1 of Cetonia aurata. Taxonomy (NCBI): domain Eukaryota; kingdom Metazoa; phylum Arthropoda; class Insecta; order Coleoptera; family Scarabaeidae; genus Cetonia; species Cetonia aurata. Next base: position 20,248,212 of record OX421889.1, read on the forward strand.
AGAGAAAGTATAACTTATTTGCAAATGTCGGTGACTTCAATGAACCAAAAACGGGTCCTGAGACAATGAAAAAATTCATTGCTCAAACGAATTTTACATTAAAATTGGTCCGAAGAACGTGTTCATCAACTAAGTGAAAAAGATTTTATTAATGACGAAGGAATTGATTGGATAATAAACTATTCCTTGTATTAATGAAATCAAAGTCATTGAAAATGAAATGATGGCTTGATCAGCTCAATGAAATATGTTATTGTTGCAAATAACATCAGTTTTATAATGAACGTTTTTACTCAACCTACGAACAAAATTATTAAGGTATGTTAGTAGGGGCGCTATGGGAGTTCTGGGCCACTTTCTTATGGGAATTTACATAGGGGGTCGAAATTCCGTTTTTTATCCCCTCCACTCCTACTTTTCACCTAGGCCACGCCCACCTGGCGTTCTCTGATTGGTCGATGAGGAGGCTGGCTTGAAAGCGCGAAATTTGAATATCCTCAGCCACAGGTGCCCCACGAAGGGGGGCCCTTCACTCGTGGCCGCGACCAAATTTAACATCAAAATGGCTACAGCTAGTACGGGGCTCCATATACCGCGTGAGCTTAGGGCTCAGCCACTACTTCCCGATGCAGACGTGACGCGGGGCCCCGCTACATTGTAGCCCCGTACGCTACGCATAACGCTGACGTCATGAAAGCGCATTTCCGTATGCAATAGAACGTGAAAAGAGAGCGACGTACGAATTATAATTATTCCGATCGAAGTAATCAAGGATCAAAATAGTAGATACCCTTTTAATTGGTTGATTATTTTTTAGCCAGTTTTTTATATAGTAGTAGGAAATTTTTTGTGGAGTTTCCGGCTTTTTTTAAAAAAACAAACTATTTTTCCTTTGATAACGTTTCGACCATATTTTGGTCTTTTTCACAATCTTTTATTTTTTTTTATCATGTTTCCAATCGTACTAATTATATTATGTTTTTACATATATAAAACATTTGTCAGGTTTTTTATAATAGTATATGACATAGGTACATATTTAGAGACGAACAACATACATTTAAAATTTAAAAATCTAATATGTAATACCCTTTTAAAAAAGTTAATATGGAATACGTGAATTAGCATTGACCTCCCCGTAGTAAATATTACAACTCAGGCAGATTCCATTTTGCTGCAAGGTGCAGGCAACTGAGAATAAAAACAGAAATAACTTACGCACTGGAAAGAGAGCGAATATACACCTAACCGAACGAGAGATATCCAACAAGTTTTGACACGATTACATATGTATATATGTATATCGTAAACTATTCGCTATTCAGCTGTTCCAGAGATTGTAAAAATAAATCTACCTACAACCGTATCCCCTCCGATTGTGTTAGGGTTTATATGGATTTAAAATAAAATATTGTTGCAAATAGCACCGCTAAGAGAAATGAACATTGATTATAATGTAAAGAAGCACAATATCTACCTAAAATTGGTAATTATCTAAGCGCGTTTTTCGAATTCGGTCCGTGTATTTTGATTATTATAAGGGTGCAAGTTTGATTTAAATTCATTCCTACGGAATACACAGTTTGTTCAGTTCAATTGCAACAGCGATTTTGTAAAAAATTGTGGTAAGTACTTACATACATATCTATCATCACTTTCTTTATACGAAATCAAGTCAATTAGAATTATGTTACATAAACATTATAATAGAACATTCACTGTTCATAACACAAATGTTCACAAGCAAGCGAGACCGATATGTGACCGCAGCATTACGATAGTCATGTCTCTCATACCTATACGTGCCTATACGTTCTGTAATGCTTGCCGCCTTACTGTCTTTTCTTTTTTTTTTTTTTTTGGTTTTTGGTAATGCGATATGTCGCTAACGAATTACCACGGCAGTTCAAATAAAATTTCTAGACTAATATTGATTATCATATTCCTACAATGCAGTATAAATTGCAAATATGCTATCGATTTCAATGAGTTTTATGAAGACTGCTACAGCACATTAAAATTAAATGTTGTCATTACATATTGTTAAATTATGATTTATTTTTTTTTTTTTATAGCTTAAGTATTCGACCCAAGCTTTGCATCATATTACTAAACAGCAGAGATTTTAATAAAAAATTTATTTCGATAGTAGTTAAGGAAATTAAGATGTTTTATTTCCAATTATCTAATTGACTATACGTTTTACGCTAGTTTTAATAGCGATGATTCTTAATGCGACAATATAAAGGCTATTTATGCAGCAAATATTATATATATATATATATATTTTTTTTATTTAGATAATGGCATCATCTAATGTGAATCAGTCTTTTTCAAGACTAGTCGAGGAAACTCGCACACGTCTTTCGACAATCAACAAGGAGCCCACAACAATAGAACCGGCAATTAAGGAGTGTAGTCATCACATTCGTGCCATGAATGCGACGCTGAAAAATTCAAAAAATGTAGGTGAGAAACAGCACATTACCAGCTGCATTATTCTGATGCAAAGTTTTCGGAGTGTGATGAAAGGTCTACGAGCTGTTATTGGAAGCGGGTGCAAGCCTTCTCACCCAAACACAACAAATTACACAGGCAACCGCGTGAAATGGGTGGATTTGAAATCGGCCTTTATCAGCAGAATTCGTACAGGAGCGGTAATTAACCTGCAGCATAAGGATTCAGTAAATTTCCTAAAGGATGCGGAGGTTCTCTTCAGTCGACGCATACGTAATGCTTTAAAGAAGGACGTAGCATTGAAAATAAACACCGTTTTCTGCGGAGAGTTTATTGTTATAAAGAATGGAGAGGAAATATCTGAATTAAAATACTTAAAGACTCGAAATGCCCCCTTTTATCGCAACACTGAAGAAGTAGCCTGGTTTGAGGGAAATATAAGAGCCCCTATCATGCGTGAATTAGAGGAGTTTCAAGTATGTATCTATTTTAAATGATTAAAAATAGTTTTCTATTTTAAAATTTTTAATTCTTTCAGGAACGTGACAGCGGTTGGGCATTGAATGCCATCATTAACTTGCAGGTCAACATGAATAAGTTCAGCCCGCACCAGGGGTCCTCATACATCGAGCTACCTCAGGCGATAAAGCTGAAGAAGGCTTGCATCAACATAAAAAATAAAGATGACAGCTGTTTTGCTTGGGCGGTGGTGTCAGCGTTATACCCCCACCAGTAAGCACCCCGAACGAACATCCAAATATCCTCACCCTTCGACAGTATTAGATCTGGGAAACCTCACCATGCCTATGACTCTTAAGCAGATACCTCGTTTTGAAAAACAAAACAACCTTTCAGTCAACGTCTACATCCTGGAGAATTCGGGCAGGAAGGCATATAATGTTGTACCTACCTACTTAACCAAGTATAGACAGAAGAAGCACGTCAATCTTCTCCTGATACAAGATGCATACCATGAAGGCGATGACGATGGTTGTAAGCCACGCTACCACTACGTGTTGATAAAGGATTTAAGCCGCCTAATGTCATCACAGCTCAGCAAGCATCATGGTCAAAAACATTTCTGTGAGCGCTGCCTCCATTACTTTTATACGCAACATAAGCTAGAGGTACATATGGAAGATTGCACAGTGATGAATGAATGTAAGATGCGTTTACCAACAGCAGGACAGGCAAATTTACAGTTTAAAAATTATAAACATAAGGAACCTGTACCGTTCGTCGTTTACGCAGATTTGGAGTGTTTATTGATACCGACTAAAACAAAAACGCAAGAGCAAGACCATATTCCATTTTGCATAGGATACTATGTGAAGTGCTTCTATGACGATTCTCTAAGCTTTTATAAATCTCATCGTGGGGAGGACTGCCAGCAGTGGTTTGCGCGGGAGATGCAGCAGTTTGCTGAAGACGTAGAGACGGTGTTTCTTTGCCCTCTACCAATGGAGCCTCTTACGCATGCGCAAGATCTGGAATTCCGCTCTATTTCACACTGTCACATTTGCGAGCGATCCTTTGATATTCATGATATTAGAGTACGTGACCACTGTCATCTCACCGGTAACTATCGAGGAGCAGCACACGAGAAATGTAACATAAATTACAAAGACGATCGGATAATTCCAGTTGTCTTTCACAATTTATCGGGATACGACAGTCACTTCATAATTAAAAATTTAGCTAAAGATTTCGAAGGTCGCGTCGATTTGCTTCCTATAAACAAGGAGCGATATATTTCCTTTACAAACAATATTGAAGGTAATCTCGTAAAATTTAGGTTCATTGACTCTTTTAGATTTTTAGCTGGAGGGCTAGAAACTTTAGCATCATCTTTAAATATTTATCCAAATTTAAAATCAGAATATCAAAATTTAGACGACTCAAAATTTAAATTGCTAGCACGTAAAGGAGTGTTCCCCTATGACTATATGGACTCCTTTTCCAGACTCGACGAGACGCAACTGCCAGACAAGCAAAAATTTTATAATTCAATTATTGACTCTAACATTACAACTGTTGATTATGCACATGCCAACGAGGTGTGGAATTCTTTCGGCTGTAAAAATTTAGGAGATTATAGCGATTTGTATTTGAAAACTGATGTTTTATTATTAGCAGACGTATTTGAACAATTTCGATCAAGCTGTTTGAAATCATACGGTTTAGATCCAGCTCATTATTATACTTTGCCTGGGTACACCTGGGATTGTATGCTGAAATTTACTCAGATAAATCTCGATCTATTGACAGATGTTAATATGGTCCTGTTTATAGAGCGAGGTATACGTGGTGGACTAAGCCAATGTTCGAAACGTTACGCATCGGCTAACAACAAATATTTATCCAATTATCAGCCAGATCAGCCATCAAAATTTTTAATTTACAATGACATCAACAATCAGTATGGTTGGGCAATGTCACAGTACCTACCCTATGGTGATTTTGAGTGGGTGGAAGGTAATTTAGAAAACTTGAACTTCAATGTACCTATTGATAATCCTGATGGTTACATTCTAGAAGTAGATTTGAGTTATCCGCAACACATTCACGATTCTCATAGCGACCTCCCATTTTGTCCGGAACATCGCGAGCCGCCAAATTCTAAAGAAACTAAATTACTGGCTACATTAAATGAGAAAGAGAAGTATGTCATTCACTACCGAAGTTTGCAGCAAGCTTTAGAGAACGGGATAATTCTTACAAAAATACACCGCGTCTTGAAATTTAAGCAATCAGCGTGGCTTAAATCCTACATTGACTTAAATACTAAATTCCGAACAAACGCTTCAAATGATTTCGAAAAGAATTTATTTAAACTAATGAACAACGCTGTATTTGGCAAAACAATGGAGAATATTCGTAAACACTCCATCGTTAAATTAATAACTAAATGGGAGGGGCGATACGGTGCCGAGGCGTTGATTTCTAAACCAAATTTTAAATCCTCAACGATATTTGATGAAAATCTGGTAGCGATCGAGCTTAACAAAACTGAAGTCTACTTTAAAAAACCTATTTACGTTGGAATGTGTATTCTAGACATTTCGAAAACAAAAATTTACGATTTTCATTACTCATATATGAGAAGTCGATTCGGTGATAAGGCTCGAGTCTGTTACACCGATACCGATTCACTCATATACGAGGTAGAATGCAACGATTTATATGAGGTGATTCGGCGTGACGCTTCAGAATACTTTGATACAAGTGACTATCCAGATAATAATATTTATAACATCCCCCGTGGCAATAAAAAAGTGATCGGTATGATGAAAGATGAGAACGCTGGTAAGGTGATGAGCGAGTTTGTTGGACTTCGCTCAAAGATGTATGTGTGCAGAGTGGATGGTGCGGATAAAGATGGGAAAGCTAAGGGTATAAAGAGACACGTTGTTAAGAATCAAATAACTTTCGATGATTATTTAACCTGTTTGCGTGAAGGTAAAGAAACATCAGTTAAACAAAAAATTATTAAATCAGAAAATCACCACGTCTCCACCATCACTCAAACTAAAACTGCACTCAGCCCCCACGATGATAAGAGATATATTGTGCCAGGCACCTATGATACTCTACCCTGGGGGCATTGGAGTATTATGGAATCATCATAGGTAGTACTGCACGGGCCCCGGAATCATTTGTAACGTACGCGTGCATGTGATCGAGTTTAAAAAAAAAAAAAATGAAAGGCATCAACAGGCGTATTGTAAAAATAAATTTATTATTATTGTCATCTGATATCACTTGGGTTAACAACCGCAAATTATATTAGACTTTTTATATCATAAAGAAGCAACTACTCCATCAACACATTTTTATGCTGATTTAGATGGTATATATTATATGATCCGATGCTCTCAGCTTTGAGACAGTACTGTAGAGCAAACGAGGCAGGATTTATATATTTGAGGAATGTGACGTTTCACCTATAGATGAAGATCAAATCCTAACGAAACTGTATTATGTGGAGTACAAGCGAACAGATTCATCTGCAAAACTTTGACAGAGCGCCGAAAATTCTCCGCAACATACGGAAAGCTAGCCAATACCGAGTGAATGGTGTTTGAAGAAATTACTATTGAATATAAAACATCTCTTGATATAAATGTTATTTGTAATATTAAAAATAATTAACTACTGTTTTCCTAATGTAAATGCTATTAAAAAAATAAAATGATAAATAAACATATATCAATATAAGTGTGCCTTTTAATTATCACAATTTATGATAACAGTTGAAAACTGCTAAAGTGTTAAAATAAAGATAATTGTAATAGTAACCCTCCTTATCACCGAGTATAAATTCATTACATTTGCATACCATGTATATTAGGCTGTCATAATACACCCCCCCGATATTTGTATAGATGTTTTCAATTAAACCATCGAAAGCAGAACATTGTTACTCAGGTAAGCTATAGTAAGTGTTTATAACACGACCAATACATAAAAGTTTTAATAAACATAAAACCTACACCCCTATCATTAAAACGATATATATTTTTTTTTTATCTAAGGTGATATTAAAACAAGTTGTTTATGTATATTAATAAAATACCTTCCAGCCCTCAGTCAAAATCAGACTACGAACGTAACAAAGGCTGCTGCCATTTTACGCGGTACCTGTTCTAGACAATATTACACTCTACACGTATCGACACAACTTTTAAAATCTGTACAGGGTAGGTCGGACTCCAGCTAACGATTAGGTGCAAGAAACCTTTTGCTGAAACGGAGTAGTCGACCCAAGGTGTCCTCTCGCGCAAAGTTTATCCTCTGTTTGCACTCGATTTCTACTTTCAAAGTGTTATTGTTCGGTTTGAGTAATATGGAATCTTTCGGCAAAAAGCGCTTCAAATATTCATCAATATCACTTATTTCATGTGATCGTACAGGAATTTCTAACACGTCATCTTTGAATCCAATTCAGTTTAGTATGCAACAGGCTCTTCATCGATTGCAACGGGATGCCGTTAGTTGCCGATCGATTCGAACGGGTGAGCTGATTGATTGCAACGGGATGCCGTTAGTTGCCGATCGATTCGAACGGGTGAGCTGATTGATTGCAACGGGATGCCGTTAGTTGCCGATCGATTCGAACGGGTGAGCTGATTGATTGCAACGGGGTGCCGTTAGTTGCCGATCGATTCGAACGGGTGAGCTGATTGATTGCAACGGGGTGCCGTTAGTTGCCGATCGATTCGAACGGGTGAGCCGATTGATTGCAACGGGGTGCCGTTATTTGCTGATCGATTCGAACGGGTGAGCTGATTGATTGCACCCCGTTGCAATCAATCGGCTCACCCGTTCGAATCGATCGGCAACTAACGGCACCCCGTTGCAATCAATCAGCTCACCCGTTCGAATCGATCGGCAACTAACGGCACCCCGTTGCAATCAATCAGCTCACCCGTTCGAATCGATCGGCAACTAACGGCATCCCGTTGCAATCAATCAGCTCACCCGTTCGAATCGATCGGCAACTAACGGCACCCCGTTGCAATCAATCAGCTCACCCGTTCGAATCGATCGGCAACTAACGGCACCCCGTTGCAATCAATCAGCTCACCCGTTCGAATCGATCGGCAACTAACGGCATCCCGTTGCAATCAATCAGCTCACCCGTTCGAATCGATCGGCAACTAACGGCACCCCGTTGCAATCAATCAGCTCACCCGTTCGAATCGATCGGCAACTAACGGCATCCCGTTGCAATCAATCAGCTCACCCGTTCGAATCGATCGGCAACTAACGGCATCCCGTTGCAATCGATGAAGAGCCTGTTGCATACTAAACTGAATTGGATTCAAAGATGACGTGTTAGAAATTCCTGTACGATCACATGAAATAAGTGATATTGATGAATATTTGAAACGCTTTTTGCCGAAAGATTCCATATTACTCAAACCGAACAATAACACTTTGAAAGTAGAAATCGAGTGCAAACAGAGGATAAACTTTGCGCGAGAGGACACCTTGGGTCGACTACTCCGTTTCAGCAAAAGGTTTCTTGCACCTAATCGTTAGCTGGAGTCCGACCTACCCTGTACAGATTTTAAAAGTTGTGTCGATACGTGTAGAGTGTAATATTGTCTAGAACAGGTACCGCGTAAAATGGCAGCAGCCTTTGTTACGTTCGTAGTCTGATTTTGACTGAGGGCTGGAAGGTATTTTATTAATATACATAAACAACTTGTTTTAATATCACCTTAGATAAAAAAAAAATATATATCGTTTTAATGATAGGGGTGTAGGTTTTATGTTTATTAAAACTTTTATGTATTGGTCGTGTTATAAACACTTACTATAGCTTACCTGAGTAACAATGTTCTGCTTTCGATGGTTTAATTGAAAACATCTATACAAATATCGGGGGGGTGTATTATGACAGCCTAATATACATGGTATGCAAATGTAATGAATTTATACTCGGTGATAAGGAGGGTTACTATTACAATTATCTTTATTTTAACACTTTAGCAGTTTTCAACTGTTATCATAAATTGTGATAATTAAAAGGCACACTTATATTGATATATGTTTATTTATCATTTTATTTTTTTAATAGCATTTACATTAGGAAAACAGTAGTTAATTATTTTTAATATTACAAATAACATTTATATCAAGAGATGTTTTATATTCAATAGTAATTTCTTCAAACACCATTCACTCGGTATTGGCTAGCTTTCCGTATGTTGCGGAGAATTTTCGGCGCTCTGTCAAAGTTTTGCAGATGAATCTGTTCGCTTGTACTCCACATAATACAGTTTCGTTAGGATTTGATCTTCATCTATAGGTGAAACGTCACATTCCTCAAATATATAAATCCTGCCTCGTTTGCTCTACAGTACTGTCTCAAAGCTGAGAGCATCGGATCATATAATATATACCATCTAAATCAGCATAAAAATGTGTTGATGGAGTAGTTGCTTCTTTATGATATAAAAAGTCTAATATAATTTGCGGTTGTTAACCCAAGTGATATCAGATGACAATAATAATAAATTTATTTTTACAATACGCCTGTTGATGCCTTTCATTTTTTTTTTTTTTAAACTCGATCACATGCACGCGTACGTTACAAATGATTCCGGGGCCCGTGCAGTACTACCTATGATGATTCCATAATACTCCAATGCCCCCAGGGTAGAGTATCATAGGTGCCTGGCACAATATATCTCTTATCATCGTGGGGGCTGAGTGCAGTTTTAGTTTGAGTGATGGTGGAGACGTGGTGATTTTCTGATTTAATAATTTTTTGTTTAACTGATGTTTCTTTACCTTCACGCAAACAGGTTAAATAATCATCGAAAGTTATTTGATTCTTAACAACGTGTCTCTTTATACCCTTAGCTTTCCCATCTTTATCCGCACCATCCACTCTGCACACATACATCTTTGAGCGAAGTCCAACAAACTCGCTCATCACCTTACCAGCGTTCTCATCTTTCATCATACCGATCACTTTTTTATTGCCACGGGGGATGTTATAAATATTATTATCTGGATAGTCACTTGTATCAAAGTATTCTGAAGCGTCACGCCGAATCACCTCATATAAATCGTTGCATTCTACCTCGTATATGAGTGAATCGGTATCGGTGTAACAGACTCGAGCCTTATCACCGAATCGACTTCTCATATATGAGTAATGAAAATCGTAAATTTTTGTTTTCGAAATGTCTAGAATACACATTCCAACGTAAATAGGTTTTTTAAAGTAGACTTCAGTTTTGTTAAGCTCGATCGCTACCAGATTTTCATCAAATATCGTTGAGGATTTAAAATTTGGTTTAGAAATCAACGCCTCGGCACCGTATCGCCCCTCCCATTTAGTTATTAATTTAACGATGGAGTGTTTACGAATATTCTCCATTGTTTTGCCAAATACAGCGTTGTTCATTAGTTTAAATAAATTCTTTTCGAAATCATTTGAAGCGTTTGTTCGGAATTTAGTATTTAAGTCAATGTAGGATTTAAGCCACGCTGATTGCTTAAATTTCAAGACGCGGTGTATTTTTGTAAGAATTATCCCGTTCTCTAAAGCTTGCTGCAAACTTCGGTAGTGAATGACATACTTCTCTTTCTCATTTAATGTAGCCAGTAATTTAGTTTCTTTAGAATTTGGCGGCTCGCGATGTTCCGGACAAAATGGGAGGTCGCTATGAGAATCGTGAATGTGTTGCGGATAACTCAAATCTACTTCTAGAATGTAACCATCAGGATTATCAATAGGTACATTGAAGTTCAAGTTTTCTAAATTACCTTCCACCCACTCAAAATCACCATAGGGTAGGTACTGTGACATTGCCCAACCATACTGATTGTTGATGTCATTGTAAATTAAAAATTTTGATGGCTGATCTGGCTGATAATTGGATAAATATTTGTTGTTAGCCGATGCGTAACGTTTCGAACATTGGCTTAGTCCACCACGTATACCTCGCTCTATAAACAGGACCATATTAACATCTGTCAATAGATCGAGATTTATCTGAGTAAATTTCAGCATACAATCCCAGGTGTACCCAGGCAAAGTATAATAATGAGCTGGATCTAAACCGTATGATTTCAAACAGCTTGATCGAAATTGTTCAAATACGTCTGCTAATAATAAAACATCAGTTTTCAAATACAAATCGCTATAATCTCCTAAATTTTTACAGCCGAAAGAATTCCACACCTCGTTGGCATGTGCATAATCAACAGTTGTAATGTTAGAGTCAATAATTGAATTATAAAATTTTTGCTTGTCTGGCAGTTGCGTCTCGTCGAGTCTGGAAAAGGAGTCCATATAGTCATAGGGGAACACTCCTTTACGTGCTAGCAATTTAAATTTTGAGTCGTCTAAATTTTGATATTCTGATTTTAAATTTGGATAAATATTTAAAGATGATGCTAAAGTTTCTAGCCCTCCAGCTAAAAATCTAAAAGAGTCAATGAACCTAAATTTTACGAGATTACCTTCAATATTGTTTGTAAAGGAAATATATCGCTCCTTGTTTATAGGAAGCAAATCGACGCGACCTTCGAAATCTTTAGCTAAATTTTTAATTATGAAGTGACTGTCGTATCCCGATAAATTGTGAAAGACAACTGGAATTATCCGATCGTCTTTGTAATTTATGTTACATTTCTCGTGTGCTGCTCCTCGATAGTTACCGGTGAGATGACAGTGGTCACGTACTCTAATATCATGAATATCAAAGGATCGCTCGCAAATGTGACAGTGTGAAATAGAGCGGAATTCCAGATCTTGCGCATGCGTAAGAGGCTCCATTGGTAGAGGGCAAAGAAACACCGTCTCTACGTCTTCAGCAAACTGCTGCATCTCCCGCGCAAACCACTGCTGGCAGTCCTCCCCACGATGAGATTTATAAAAGCTTAGAGAATCGTCATAGAAGCACTTCACATAGTATCCTATGCAAAATGGAATATGGTCTTGCTCTTGCGTTTTTGTTTTAGTCGGTATCAATAAACACTCCAAATCTGCGTAAACGACGAACGGTACAGGTTCCTTATGTTTATAATTTTTAAACTGTAAATTTGCCTGTCCTGCTGTTGGTAAACGCATCTTACATTCATTCATCACTGTGCAATCTTCCATATGTACCTCTAGCTTATGTTGCGTATAAAAGTAATGGAGGCAGCGCTCACAGAAATGTTTTTGACCATGATGCTTGCTGAGCTGTGATGACATTAGGCGGCTTAAATCCTTTATCAACACGTAGTGGTAGCGTGGCTTACAACCATCGTCATCGCCTTCATGGTATGCATCTTGTATCAGGAGAAGATTGACGTGCTTCTTCTGTCTATACTTGGTTAAGTAGGTAGGTACAACATTATATGCCTTCCTGCCCGAATTCTCCAGGATGTAGACGTTGACTGAAAGGTTGTTTTGTTTTTCAAAACGAGGTATCTGCTTAAGAGTCATAGGCATGGTGAGGTTTCCCAGATCTAATACTGTCGAAGGGTGAGGATATTTGGATGTTCGTTCGGGGTGCTTACTGGTGGGGGTATAACGCTGACACCACCGCCCAAGCAAAACAGCTGTCATCTTTATTTTTTATGTTGATGCAAGCCTTCTTCAGCTTTATCGCCTGAGGTAGCTCGATGTATGAGGACCCCTGGTGCGGGCTGAACTTATTCATGTTGACCTGCAAGTTAATGATGGCATTCAATGCCCAACCGCTGTCACGTTCCTGAAAGAATTAAAAATTTTAAAATAGAAAACTATTTTTAATCATTTAAAATAGATACATACTTGAAACTCCTCTAATTCACGCATGATAGGGGCTCTTATATTTCCCTCAAACCAGGCTACTTCTTCAGTGTTGCGATAAAAGGGGGCATTTCGAGTCTTTAAGTATTTTAATTCAGATATTTCCTCTCCATTCTTTATAACAATAAACTCTCCGCAGAAAACGGTGTTTATTTTCAATGCTACGTCCTTCTTTAAAGCATTACGTATGCGTCGACTGAAGAGAACCTCCGCATCCTTTAGGAAATTTACTGAATCCTTATGCTGCAGGTTAATTACCGCTCCTGTACGAATTCTGCTGATAAAGGCCGATTTCAAATCCACCCATTTCACGCGGTTGCCTGTGTAATTTGTTGTGTTTGGGTGAGAAGGCTTGCACCCGCTTCCAATAACAGCTCGTAGACCTTTCATCACACTCCGAAAACTTTGCATCAGAATAATGCAGCTGGTAATGTGCTGTTTCTCACCTACATTTTTTGAATTTTTCAGCGTCGCATTCATGGCACGAATGTGATGACTACACTCCTTAATTGCCGGTTCTATTGTTGTGGGCTCCTTGTTGATTGTCGAAAGACGTGTGCGAGTTTCCTCGACTAGTCTTGAAAAAGACTGATTCACATTAGATGATGCCATTATCTAAATAAAAAAAATATATATATATATATATAATATTTGCTGCATAAATAGCCTTTATATTGTCGCATTAAGAATCATCGCTATTAAAACTAGCGTAAAACGTATAGTCAATTAGATAATTGGAAATAAAACATCTTAATTTCCTTAACTACTATCGAAATAAATTTTTTATTAAAATCTCTGCTGTTTAGTAATATGATGCAAAGCTTGGGTCGAATACTTAAGCTATAAAAAAAAAAAAATAAATCATAATTTAACAATATGTAATGACAACATTTAATTTTAATGTGCTGTAGCAGTCTTCATAAAACTCATTGAAATCGATAGCATATTTGCAATTTATACTGCATTGTAGGAATATGATAATCAATATTAGTCTAGAAATTTTATTTGAACTGCCGTGGTAATTCGTTAGCGACATATCGCATTACCAAAAACCAAAAAAAAAAAAAAAAGAAAAGACAGTAAGGCGGCAAGCATTACAGAACGTATAGGCACGTATAGGTATGAGAGACATGACTATCGTAATGCTGCGGTCACATATCGGTCTCGCTTGCTTGTGAACATTTGTGTTATGAACAGTGAATGTTCTATTATAATGTTTATGTAACATAATTCTAATTGACTTGATTTCGTATAAAGAAAGTGATGATAGATATGTATGTAAGTACTTACCACAATTTTTTACAAAATCGCTGTTGCAATTGAACTGAACAAACTGTGTATTCCGTAGGAATGAATTTAAATCAAACTTGCACCCTTATAATAATCAAAATACACGGACCGAATTCGAAAAACGCGCTTAGATAATTACCAATTTTAGGTAGATATTGTGCTTCTTTACATTATAATCAATGTTCATTTCTCTTAGCGGTGCTATTTGCAACAATATTTTATTTTAAATCCATATAAACCCTAACACAATCGGAGGGGATACGGTTGTAGGTAGATTTATTTTTACAATCTCTGGAACAGCTGAATAGCGAATAGTTTACGATATACATATATACATATGTAATCGTGTCAAAACTTGTTGGATATCTCTCGTTCGGTTAGGTGTATATTCGCTCTCTTTCCAGTGCGTAAGTTATTTCTGTTTTTATTCTCAGTTGCCTGCACCTTGCAGCAAAATGGAATCTGCCTGAGTTGTAATATTTACTACGGGGAGGTCAATGCTAATTCACGTATTCCATATTAACTTTTTTAAAAGGGTATTACATATTAGATTTTTAAATTTTAAATGTATGTTGTTCGTCTCTAAATATGTACCTATGTCATATACTATTATAAAAAACCTGACAAATGTTTTATATATGTAAAAACATAATATAATTAGTACGATTGGAAACATGATAAAAAAAAATAAAAGATTGTGAAAAAGACCAAAATATGGTCGAAACGTTATCAAAGGAAAAATAGTTTGTTTTTTTAAAAAAAGCCGGAAACTCCACAAAAAATTTCCTACTACTATATAAAAAACTGGCTAAAAAATAATCAACCAATTAAAAGGGTATCTACTATTTTGATCCTTGATTACTTCGATCGGAATAATTATAATTCGTACGTCGCTCTCTTTTCACGTTCTATTGCATACGGAAATGCGCTTTCATGACGTCAGCGTTATGCGTAGCGTACGGGGCTACAATGTAGCGGGGCCCCGCGTCACGTCTGCATCGGGAAGTAGTGGCTGAGCCCTAAGCTCACGCGGTATATGGAGCCCCGTACTAGCTGTAGCCATTTTGATGTTAAATTTGGTCGCGGCCACGAGTGAAGGGCCCCCCTTCGTGGGGCACCTGTGGCTGAGGATATTCAAATTTCGCGCTTTCAAGCCAGCCTCCTCATCGACCAATCAGAGAACGCCAGGTGGGCGTGGCCTAGGTGAAAAGTAGGAGTGGAGGGGATAAAAAACGGAATTTCGACCCCCTATGTAAATTCCCATAAGAAAGTGGCCCAGAACTCCCATAGCGCCCCTACTTATGTTATTTGTCCGTTCTTGCAATAAATTGCAAGCCATTAAAACAACGGACAAGACATCAATACTTGATTGCGTTCATATGGTGAATACGCTTTACGTAAAAATAACAACGCATATTCATATCCTGTTCCTATTATCAACAAAATTATTTATTGAATGTATGAAAAAATTACTATAACAAATAATATTGTCGTTGGACTACTGGGACCTAATAGTAACCAAGCTCATTAGTAAGGGAATACCTAAGTACCTGGTAAACGTCGTTGCTAATTATCTGAGCAATAGAAAACTGCAGATTGTGAAGGGCACTACAATGGAAATAAAAGCAGGGGTGCCCCAGGGCTCCGTCCTCGGACCGGTTCTATGGAACATTCTGTTTGATGACATCTTTGGCATTAAGTTGACCACAGACACTGAAATTGTCGGATATGCAGACGATCTGGCGATATTGGTGGCCGCGGACGAAGAGCATGTCCTAGTGGGCAGGGTCAATGAAAATATAAAAAGAATTAACAGATGGCTGAATGAGAACCGTTTACAGCTGGCACCGCAGAAGACCGAAGCGGTGATAATAAAGGGCAAGAGACATAGAGAGAAGGTGTACTTCACTGTAGGTAATACCAGGGTGAACCCTACAAAATTTGTGAAATACTTGGGAGTGGTGATGGACCAGCGCCTGTACTTCGGTGAGCACATCAAGTATGCCATAAAAAAAAGCCGAAGAAAGAGCTGCCAGGATATCCCGTCTAATGCCAAACTTAGGGGGACCGAGCAGCGCGTTGTGTTGTATGGAGCCCCTGTCTGGTATAAGGCACTAGAAAAGAAGGTGTATCGTAATATGCTGGAGAGACTGCAGAGGAAGTGCCTTCTGAGAGTGGCCTCATCTTTCCGCACTGCACCGACGATTGCGCTACAAGTGATAACGGGCACTGTGCCAATAGATCTTCTGGCCCACGAGAGAGCGCTAATCCATGCGAACGGAGGCATGGAAGCACGGGGTGGGGCGCGAGATGCTACCATTGAAAGCTGGCAGAGAAGGTAGAGCGACTCGGACCAAGTGGCCCAATGGACCAAAAGGTTGATCCCCGATATTCGACCATGGCTACAGTGCCGATTTAAGCGGGTGGACTACCACCTCACCCAAACGCTGACAGGGCACGGGGTCTACAGAGCATACGCAAAGAGGTTCGGCAAAGACCTAAACGACCAATGCGTGTATTGCGGGGCAGAAGACACGGTCCAACATACGATTTTTGAATGTGTGCGATGGGCTGCTACGCGTGCGCGGACCTATAGTACCTTAAAGATCAAGCTATATCCGGAGACCATGGTGGCCGAAATGCTACGCTCCGAAGAGGGATGGAGAGCAATACACAGTATGATCGTTGCCATTATGAAAAGGAAGGAGGTGGAGGAAAGAGAGAGGCAGGCTGGTACGGACATTGGAATGAGATGGCAACAGACAGACCCGACCTGTCTGAACTAACTACGCCTAGAGGACAGATGTAGTGGACGTGTACCCATGCCAACCACATGTATCTGATGGTATATCTTTGAGATGGTTCCGGCTGCATGGTGGTTTTCCGCTGCGAGGGTGGTTTTAGCGAGGTATACCGGTCTTGCACCAACCAACCGGGACTCCCGGGTGATTGATCCAAGCCTACAGTGGCCATAAAGGCTTTCCACCCACCAAAAAAAAAAAAAACATATTGTCGTTGGACCAATGTAAAATAATTTGTTATAATAATTATAGCGTATTTATTTCACTAACGAATCTTGTTGTTTCTTAATCAGAGATCGTAAATAATATTTTATTTGAAGAATGAAACAACTTTTAGTGAATTGATGTGTAATGGTTTGCCAAATGGATTATGTCGAAGTGCTCGGCTGATTTGCAAATGGGATAAGTTTGTTTCGCCTTGCAAAGAGAATTGGAACAGAGAAATTGAGTAAAGAAATAATAATATATTTTGAAAATGTTATAAAACAAAAAAAAATTAAATAATTAAATAATTACAATTGTCAAGAATCAATAAATAATGAAATATAATTTAAAATCTAAAGTAAGCTGAATTGTACCTTGATTGTTTTTTTTTATTTTCTTATTTGCAATTATATTTCGTTTTTATTTTGAAGTTCTTCTTTCTTTAATCGGGATTTAAAATCAATTGAATATGGAGTTCCATCTAGTTTTGGTTATTTATTAATTATGATTGAATGACTGAAGGTTTGGGATATATATTCTTCTTAAAAGTAATATTCTAGATACACTTAATATCTAAATACAACAAAAAGAAAGATTATTAGCAAAAAGGGTATATTTAAAGAACTAAATTAAATTAAATGTTCTCGCGTTTAGGTTTTGTAGTCTCTTTCGTAGATGTTTGATAAGGTTTTCTTTTTATATGTACAGGTCGTTTTCTTCTTGTAAATTAAATATAATATCGTTGTAAAAACTCATAATAATTTGCATAATACATTTCAGTGCAGGTAATGAGTAGATTACATGTATATGCAGGTAAATCTACAAAAATCTTTCAAGTTTTTGCATATAAAATTGTTGTGCAAAAGCAATGCCTGGTAAATATTCTGAATTTATTGCGCGTGTTAAGAAAAAATCGTTCCAGATATTGAAAACCTCTGTGTTATTCATAGACAAGCATTAGCAGTAATCAGTCAGAATCGTAAATTTTATAAGGCATATAACGATTTTTTGCTGCTCTCTGTGAAGAAATAGGAGGTCAGTTCACTATGCTTTTGTTTCACGTCAAGGTTATCTCACGGAAGAATTTTGGTATGCCTCTTTAGTTTACGAAATGAGGTCTTGGCGTTTGAATCGTCACCAAGATTAACTGAAGTCAAGTGGTTACAATGGTTAGCCTATGTTGTCGATATCTTTTTGAGCCTCAATGAATTGAATATTTTATTTTTTGTAATATCTGTGACAGTCACTTTATGGCAAAGTCAAGTGAAAAAAGTGCAGTTTTGGAAACAGAGAGATAATTGAGTGATTTTGTACTCGCTACATAATTAATCATGACAGCTCAACTTAAATAATTGTTTCGGGACGGATTTTTATATTCACTGTTAGGTGCACTACAACTGGGAATAACTTTTGAGTCAATAAAGAAAAGATAAGTTCTATCTTTTAGTTCTCTCTACCCACTCTCCTTAACGACTAACAGTTGACACAACTATGACGGGACTTTTCATAATACTGACCTAAGGTACAATGCGTAAATGGCTGATCCCATACGCCATCTACGCATTTATATATCGGCTTGTTCCCCGAGATGGTATGGAAGGGTTTGCAACGTATAATAGCCGTTGTGTTGTTCTCCGGATCTGCACATTTAACTTCTTGACCGTTAATTCTGCAAAGTACGTCTTCGGATGTTGACGACAGAAGGGCAGGGCAGGTACCTTGAGTGACAAAAAAGAACGTAAAAGGTTGCAGATGCTCTAAGAGTGACCCGGACGATGAATAGACTAGTGAAAAGCATATATTCTTTTAATACACCTAACCGTTTTCAAAATATTGTGAAAACACGAAAAAATAAATTTTTCATAGCCCGTGAAAAAATACGTATTGCAAATTTTTAATTTTGTTTAAGTAATATCAATGTAAGTATATGATTTCTAACCCAGAGATAAATAGTAGATTAAATAAAATAGTCATCCTCGGGATTGCCTCAATTTATCGGAAAACTTTAAATTATTTACACTCACCTGGTCGCTGACATTCCAACTTGTTAATTGGTGGTTGCCATTCGCCCAACTTACATCGAGTAGAGACGGGTGTTTCATACCTATCAGCGGCGCAAGTCCGCAGAATTCTTGTCTCCGTGGGAACCCAGGCCTTCGGCCTGTACGTTTCTCCGAACACCAATTTAAATCTACCGTATTTAATATGCTCCGGTAGTTTGCATCCAGTGTTCTTCGTAAAAAACTTCATGTCTTTCGTTGTGTAGTCGTGGTAAATATTCGGATGTAAATTCATTTCTTCTTCTAGCCATTTTAGATGTAAAGATACGGTAGTGAACAACATGTGCGTTACTTCTGGTTGCTTATAGATGTCAAATACTATACCCTTAAGGTAATATCGCCAGGGACTGGACTTGAAATATAGACCCACCCCTCTCGAATCATCGTAATTTAACGGACCTAAGAATCAAATTGTATGAAAGCGGTAGTAGTTTGGGATCTGGGTCACAAGAACTTGCGGTTATACTTGCTGCAGTACTTAACATATAGCATAGTGTAAACAAAGCGTCGTGGAAGGAAAGTTAAGTAATCATATTTACGCTAACTTCAGAATTTCAATCTGGGCAGGATGTATCAGGTTATAATACCAGATAAGAAGGACTGGAAGAAAAGCACTCCAGTAAGAGCGGACTCGAATTGGTTTACAGACGGCTCTGAAACTGATTATGGCGTAGGAGCCGGAATATGTGGAAAGAAGCCCGGAAAGACCCTTTTAATAAGCTTCAACAAGTATACGAAGGTATTCCACGTTGAGGTGGTATGAGAAAACGTCGCTATGTTTCCCGACAACCAGGCAACAGTTAAAGCAATCAGCTCAGCAAGTGTTGACGATAAACTCCTAGAAAGCTCGGAGTTAAGAGTGACCTCAAGATATTTCACTTGCTCGGACAGCTTTATTTCTTCACTCCAGAGTTTTAGCGATCCTAGATAATCTAACTTTCTCCTTCTCGTAAATGCTATTGTGGTCGTATTGGAGGGACTAATATTTAGACCCTCCTCTTCGATCCATTCTTATACAAGACGCGTTTTGCATTTTGTCCCACACTACGTTGTTGAATTTACGCTGGGTCAAAATGACAATTTTTGTGCCCTTCATTGTCCAGTCTTACTAGTAGCTCGTTCACGACCAGGTTACACAGCAGAGGAGACAACATCCCACCTTGCGGAGATTCTCTTCCGACTCGAGTCGCCAGTGTTTCTCCCATGAAATAAATCACTATGCAGTATTAATAAAACGATGTTTGGTGGAAGAACTAGGGCTACAAATATTGAAAGATTTTTTCAACAACTGCATGACTGTATGTCTGCTGTCCACAATCGACCCGTTTGCTGTGCTTGATTTTTTTTTTTTTGCTTTTAATATATCTACATAGATTATCATTATTACAGTAATTGTAGATCGGTTTATAAAACCGCAAAGTTTCATTTAAATCGGTGAGATACACCTAGCTGTGAATACTTCCAGGAGTACTTCCTCGGAATGGGGAAAATGGATAGTACTGCTTGCCCGTATCAAAATTCAGAGTGAGACAGAGGGAGAGAAGATAGCGGGTGCGATGAGTAAGCTCTTTCTATTTTGAAGTGCAATAGTTGAACGGTTTTAAGGTAGATACAAGTTCGAAAAGCAGGGATTTTTCTCAGCAGCTAAGAATTCCAACACTCTATCATTAGAGCCTGTTTATACACCGTACCCTGTCGGTGTTTTATTTTTAAAGATAATTTTTTGAATAATATGATAAAATGATGGCGATTACTCACACAGACATAGGGAATTTTCGTCAATTTCAGAAATATTAAACAACACTTTAGAAGTTAGTGCTAAGTAATGCTTGTGGCACAAAGTACAAACAAAATGTTGAGTTGTTAAAAATATTAGGTTAACTTACTATCGCCAATATAGGTACCACAAAAAATCGTTCTCATAACGAACTCATCCCAATAATAGTAACCAGGAAGGTTTCTGATGCATGTACCTAAATGCCAAAACTGAACATTAAATTCGTTTGGATCTTGTCGCGGAACCACCTCATCTTTGTTGTAATCCCATCCGACAACCTAGATAAAAAATAACTTGTTTCTGAAAAAATTTATATAGCAGTGCATAGTTAAAAGATATTTCGGCTAGACAAAAGCAGAAAAGTGGATAAATGTATGCATTTATTCTTATTTCAAGGCCCTGGTCAATTTAATTAATTTTCAAACGCTGGCTTAAAAAAACATAACAATACTCTTTTACATTACACATCACGCGGCCGCCTATCATTGTATTACCGTTCTTGGCTCGGGAAAACATTGACATACCTTAAACATATTTTTGCTTTACGTTGTCATGTAAAGCTCGTTTCAAAAGTTTCAAGGGCCGTAAGAAATTTTATGAATTTTATGTGAATGTATTACGTTTTTAAAAGAAAAAATAAAGCAGAAAAATGTTAAAGCTATAGCAAGTACATAATTCAATTCAGTACTTGATATTTATAGAATCTATCATATATGGAGCTCTTTAGAGAATTGCTTCTACTGGAAAGTTCATTTTTCGTAACATCATTCTGAAAACTAGCCTTGCTGCAGAAAGGGATAGAGGTATTGATACCACATTCCACAAAAATGTTGGTGCGTTCTAACCGCATTTCAAAAGGTGAGGGTAGTACACCTACCTAAGGTAGCTAAAATACTTGACCAAACGCCAAAGTCATACAGATCAACAAGCCTGTTCTCCTTTTTACTGAGGACACTTGAAACGTTGGTAGACAAGTAGATAAGAGATACCGCTCTGAGAAAACAGTTACCAGTGATCAATAGTGAATGTCTATGGAGGTCACATTCGCTGATCTCTACAGAGTCAATAGGAGACAAAGAGGTAGCTACAGCGACATTCATAGATATTGAGGGAGCATTCAACAATCCTACCATAAATTCAATTATTGAGGCTTTACGGAGAAAAGGCGAAGTTTCTACAGTGGATCAAAGCCAACCGGAACGAAGCATAATTACACCCACAATCAGCGAGGCTACTACCGAAGCGGAGGCGGCAGGGGGTGTCCGCAGGACGAAGTATTGTTTTACTTTAGGCTACCCTAATGGACGACCTAATCCGAAAACTGACCAGAAAAGGTTTCAACTGCTCAGAAAACACAAGTTATTACGTTCACGAGAAAAAGAATGCTAGAAGGTTTACAAGCTCTAATGGTGGTGAAAGAATTCCATATGTCAAACACATATCCAGAACACAACATACAAAGCTACTGTTGTCCTAGGCAGCGGCAGGATGTTGCGTGTAAAAAATTGTGGCCTCAGCCGCAAAATGACTCTTGGGTTATACGCAAGGGTAACATACGGAGCAGTAGCATGGTGTTGGAAGGTGCGGCAGGCGGGGGTGATTAAAATGCTGGGTGGAATACAAAGGCTGGTTTGCCTGTGTGCCACGCGAGCGATGAGATCGACCCCTACTGCCGCAATGGAAGTAATTTTAAACCCGCCACCACAACATATTTATATGCAAGCAATTGCTGGACTGCATTATACAGCTTTAAACAAAGTCAAACACCGTATAAGTGAATCGCACGGTGGTGATCATCAAAAACTACTAGCTGAACTTATGGAGGCACCCTTTACGGGGATGCCATGGTTTAGAAATTTAATCTGGATAAGAAGTATCAGGTTATGATACCAGAGAAGAAAGACTGAATTGAAACGCTCTCCAGTAAGAGCGAACTCGAACTGGTATACAGACGGTGCTAAAGGTCACAATTCATTATTGTATCGGAGAAGTAGAAAGATGTGGCAAATATAATATAGGCCTGACAGAGGCCGCTATTTGCAGATTCTGCCATGAAGAGGAAGAAACCGCAGTTCTTGTGCTGTGCCATTGTGAGGGTCTAGCGAGGACAATGTTTCTAGTAAAGATGTTCAATTCTGCCAGCTTATATTTTATATATTTGTGTTTAATTATAAACTTACCTCTGCAGTTTTAAATCCATTATCTAATTAAGGTCTAAAATGGGAGGTCCTTGTTTACTTACCACTGCTTCATTTCCCTCGGTAAAGTCCTTGTGCTCATAATAGTTCGACCAGTCAATGCATATTGGTTGGACATCGTCAAAAAAGTGAATTTCACTATCCGTCTCTAACAAGATTATATTGTCTATAATATCGTCGCTCCGAAATGTTGCTTTTTTAATCTAAAATGAAGTTAATTTGTAATTACTCCCACGAGGAAACACCCAAAATTTAAGAGGTCAATGAAACCGCACAGATTGAGAGAGTACCTTGCCTTATGAATAACAACATTTCGGGATGGGATGCAGTGCCTTTCAAAGATTTGTCGATTTTCAAATTTTTGTAAATATCTCTAAAACCATAACAGATACTTTGTTTTTTCTTACAATCAGTACTGATCTATTTACACTTTATTAATTATCAATTTAATATACAGGGTGTTCTCACTAATTTGCAAGCTCAGTCAACTTCAATTAAGCGTATCTAATTTTTTTTTAGACAGAACACTCTGTAGATGTTTACATCATTGAATTTCTATTAATAAGTGCATTTTGTTTTTCTTAAGCGTATTCTATGCCTATCTCTTCTACTTATTCTGGGTTTCATGAACTTATCATTATTGTGGTCGTACTTTTAATCTTAGTAGGTGTCGATTTCATAATGAGAGTAAGTTTTTTGGCGTTTAATCGTGCTTAGTGAAATTAATTAAGTTATTTGTATTACTGCCAAACTGTTCGTAAAGTCCTTAATAGTTATAACATCGCTTCAAGTTTTGGTTCTTTAGTGGCATAATACCCTAGAAGCCATCGCCACTAATAATGACTTAATAACCGGGCTGGGTAAAGGTCATAAAGGAAATTCAAGTAATGAGGCTGCCAATGAGCTGGCCAAGCGGGGTTCAGCTATAAAGCGGACCTAAACCCCTCTGAGCTCGGATTTTCTTCTTCTATCCCACACCTTAATAAATCTATGGTCGCCTACTTTGCATGATAATACATAACCACATGTTGTCAAGTACGTAAAGCAATCCTTAGATATTACAGCCAACTCTCTCATAGACCTACGTCAAGCTATAGAGCTATTGACTGGCCACTGTAAGCGTAATAAATATGTACATACACCGCATGGGATTGCTTAGCAGTCCATTATGCCGTACTTGTTACCTAGAGGACGAGACGCAGACGCCGGAACACATTTCATGTGAGTGTCTGGTTAAGAATAGCCTCAGGGCACGTGGTTAACCATCCCCCCCCTCCCCTCCCCCCAAAATCAATCCAGAATCCGAGTTATTTCCAAACGTTTAAAAAGAACAAATCCTTTGAGATAGTTTAGACCAGAGGTTCGAAACAATTACGATAACGATTTCGGTTCTCAAAGCAGTTATGAAGAACCATTATTTTCCACAATAGTTATTTAGAATCGACATTCTTGAATGTATCGGTTTCGATTACGGTGATAATATCGGTTCTTTTTCGATTATGTAGATATCTGTTATTTTCGGTTCTATATCGGTTATTTTCGTTTAGTAATAGTTACAATTATATGTTGTACTTACATTTATACATAGTACATACAGCGTTGCTCAATATACTAGATATCTCTATGATTATGACGTGAAATTCTTCATACGCATCGCTTAGAAGAATATGAGTTGGTGTTTGGACTGTATCCATCGCGTGTTGGATTGTTGAAATCTGACTTTTTGACTGTGGCTTGCTAACTCCATAGTTGGTTATGGAATTATTTATTAATTAAGAAGATATATTATACATAATTTCATAGCTAACTAGGCAACTATTAAGCCATTTATCAGGGCTACCCTGATGGCGGCAGTAGAACTATTAGCGAAACTTCGGATTTCAACAATCCAACAGGCGATGGAAATAATCCAAACATCACCTCATAAGCTCTATAATTTACCATTAATTTCATATTTTGGTATTTTGTCTAATCGGTTTTATGATTTTACATCAGCTTTTACAGATGTAAAGCTTTTTATGCATTTTTAATATTCTAAGGCAGTGGTTCTCAAACTTATTTAGACACTGTACCCCTTTTTACCCACAAAACATTTTAGGTACCCCTTCTCAGTTACCGGTACTAAGTAAACTATAATTAAAATATTAAACAAATCTTAAAGCCTTCTATGTAGCATAGAAGTATAGTGTTAACCTTTGAAACTGAATTACGCATCATGTTTAAATAAAAACAAAGAGATATTGTTTACAAACATTTTTATTACATTAAAAACAAACACACACAAAATTTAAAGAACAAAAAGCGCTTACTTTCAAAGAGATTAGTGAGAAGGGTGAGCTTGTTTCCCTTTGCACAGTTTATCAAAATTGGGTTTTAACTTGGTTAAATACAATCTTAAATCATCTTCAACATTTAATTTGTTTCTAGATTTATTTTTAAGATAGGTTAAACTTGAGAAACCCTTTTCACATAAATAAGTGGTGGAAAACCCAACAAGAAATTTAACAGCAGTGCTTGACAGTTCTTTGTATTCCTTCCCAATACCGATCCAGAAATCTAACAATGTAGTATCAGCAGTCAAATATTTGTTTTTCAACGTGGGATCACATGATACTTCAATGAGTTGTTCCTTTTGAAAGATAGTCAGGTTAGTGTCCATAGCATCAGCATTAAAGGGGTCACGTATCCAGTTATACTGTTTCTCCAAAGGTGGAAAGTACTCTCTTATGCGGATCTTCAATGCATTCAAATGCTGGCCCATTTGAGTCTTGAGTTCAGTGAAATCAGATATGTTTTTCTCATTATCTTGCAAAAATGTATGTAATCTTTCAAACGGCTCGCAGTTGTTATTTTCTATTTGTTTTTCCCAGAGAATGATCTTTTTTACCATTGCATCAGTTTTCTTTTCTACATTAAAAATATCAGAAACACTGCCTTGCATGGATAAATTCCAGATGTTGAGTTTTCCAAAAATATCACTTAAATAAGCCAACTTCAAAAGCCAATCAAAATCAGTAAGTACAGAAGACAGATGGGATTTGTGTTCGGTAAAAAAATTATGTAATTCTTTGTGGAGTTCAAATACACGGGACAAAACATTTCCCCGAGAAAGCCATCGTACCTCAGTATGTAGCAATATGTTCTCATGGAGGCTCTCCATATCCTGACATAGAATTTTAAAGTAACGAGATTTTAGGGGCCTAGTTTCTATGAAGTTTCACACTCTGATCAAGGACATCTTTAAGTTCATCAGGGAGGTGCTTAGCCACCAAAGCCTCTCGGTGAAGGACACAATGAGTGAACTTAGACTCAGTTGAAACCGTTTTAATATGGCCTACCAGCCCTGTGATGTGACCGCTCATAGCCTTAGCACCATCCATACACACTGACACACAGTTTTTCCACTCGAGCTGGTTTTAGGAAAAAAAAGAATCTAATAAATTGAAAATATCTTCACCTTTTGTCGATGTTTTAAGTGTCTTACAAAATAAAATATCTTCAAATATTTCATCTTGAAAAATGCCACGTACAAAAACGATCAGTTGGTTTCATCGAGTTGTATACCAAAGCAAGGACTACCTCGAATTGCTCCAACAAGTTGTTCTTTTGTGTCATACGCCATATCACTAATTCTCCTTGAAACTGTATCATTTGATAATGGAATTGCTTTAATTCTTTTTGCCTCTTTCTCTCCAAACATACAAGAAACAATTTCTGCTGCGGCAGGGAGGATTAGGTTTTCGTCAATAGTATGGTTTTTACCAGACTTCGCAATTAAATTACTAACTTTGTAAGAAGCTTTTAGAGCACTTTCATTTTGTTCTGCACCAGAAAAGTGTTTTATCGTGTTTTTCCTACTTTTCAAATCTCCCAAAAGACGTTCAAAGTACTGTAACTCCTTTTTGACTAAGTTCTCATGTTTGCTTTCAAAATGGCGTTTTAAAAGAGAAGGTTCCATAGAATTGTTTGATAAAATTTCTGAACAAACAACGCATTGTGGATTAGGCTCGTCTGAGCTTCCAGTCCAAGTAAAACCTAATTTTAAGTACAAGTCGTCATATTTTCTTTTTTTACTTTTATATTCATTTGCCAGTTTTTCGGGTTTTTTTATTTTTTCCTTGAGCTGCTCATTAGTAACAAGACGTTCAGGTCTACTTTCATTTTCTGAAGTTGATGGCCCAGAATTTTGATGCAGATCTTCATGAAGCCTTTTCTTTAGGAGCTATTTATCCATTGTTAATTTTTATTGTAAAATTCACTTACGTAGTACCTGACTCAGTTTTCAAACAGATGTCCGTAAACGTGTTTCAACAGGATTGAGTGTCCGCAGAATAACACAACACACCACAAAAATAACACAATACTGAGAGCGAGCTTGTAATAACAGGCAATGCTACTGCAGTGCAGTGACACGAGTGATTGGCCGGCCACACAGCCCCACTCTGATGACTAAGCCCTTAGTGGCGCGCGCACGTCAACGTGTCCATACGTGTCCCGGGTTGTTTTATTTTATTGTTGGCCGGCCGCGTACCCCCTAAAAATTTTCGCGTACCACAGTTTGAGAACCACTGTTCTAAGGTATTAGTTTTTCCTCGATATGCCGAAAGTATAAAAACTATTTTGAAATCCCATAAAATTGCAAGAAATCACACAAAAGATTCTTTAATAAAATACTACCTATACCGTATTTAAGCAAAGAGTTTTATTACTTATATTATTTATTTATATTATTATAATTTACTTTGACATTAAATTCATTTTTGTTAAATATTTTCTAATGTAATTGGCAATAAAAGTCTAATATACATTATCTCGCTCTAATTCTCGTCTGATTGGAAAATGTCCAGGTGTTTTTGTATTTTTTTTAATGGTCCCACAAGTATGTAAATTGATCTAGTAATAAATAGCATCGGTAATACAATGAAATGATTAATTTGACGCATTATGCAGATTATCCACATGAATTGCCGTGGAGCAAAACGAGAACTTTCATATGAAAACGTAGACGTTCTAAAGCATCAATTTCACTAATGTTTTGTGGTACTAATTAATACAGATATAAACTAATGCGACATACCGAAATCATCGAGCCACAACCTGTAAATCCCATTCAGGTTTACTTTCTTCTTCACCACATTTAACATATCTTCAAACAAAAACCTGTGTTAAATCCAACTGATGATTAGTCTATACTTATCGTAAATTAATGTAGAACTACTACTACTATCAGTAGTTATACATTAAAAAAATTAAATTATAAAAACCACCAACAGTTGACAACAAAGATTACTTGAAATGTAAAAGGTGGATAAAACGTTCCTTTATTAAATTCAGACAAAGAACACACAGGCTGAGTTTTTTAAATGGCAAAGTTCATTTACTTAACAACTGTTAGCTGAGCAAAAATTTTGATAACTGAAATATATATTGTTATAACAGCATCACAATTCAACATTTTTTTTTACGTAGATCGAGTGATGGGTATCAGGAATAAGATATTTTTTTTAAATGGAACAGCCTGTATATAAGTAACTTATTATATGCCACATTATATTCCAAATATCTTTTGTTAGAAAAATTTTTCCACAAACGGCTTAGTATTCCACATATTCCCAATTTTCCTTAAAAAATGGCGGAACCGTATATATGAATTTGTCCGATTTTTTGATAAACGGTGTAAGTTTGAGCAATCACCTGTTGTACTGTTACAGTATAAGAATCTCTGCATCTTAAGACGACATAAGCACTTATAATTTTTATACTGTGTCATCGGAAACTCTGGCTCCATTAGGAGAACTATTTGCTGAAAACTTGTTTATTTTAAGTGTAATATTTTAAAATAAACTATAAATCGGTATAGCACATTTAGTAAAAATGTTCAAGCTTCCTTAGCATTATAAGATTCCACAAAAAATATTAAAATAAACAAGTTTTCAGTAATTAAAGTTCCCCTAACGCAACCAGAGTTTCCGATCATACAGTATAAAAATTAAAAATGCTTATCACGTCTTAAGCTGCAGAGACCCGTATACTATAACAGTACAGAAGCTCATTGCTCAAACTTAAATCGTTTAGAAAAAAAAAGCAGACAAATATGTAGATGCGCCATTTTTTATGGAAAATTGACAGAAATTTAACAGTTATATAGTAAATCAACTTTGCCATTTAGAAAACTCACCCTGTATATGACTTTTTTATACACATACATAAAACACCAAAAACAAATTCGAAATTATATCCTCAAACAGTTATGAAAGTATGTATGCACTTGTTTTCATTTTAACTGTTAATAAGCATATTAAATGCATGGGCTTTATATACTCCCCTAAAACAATCCAGGAAAAGTACCTTTTACTGCCCCATCGACAATTTATTAAACAACAAAAGTTATTGCTACACTATAACTAATAATACCTAAAATAAAACCGATGTAGAATCGAAAAGAACCGATATAAAAACCGATATAGAACCGCAACCGAAAGTGATATTTGGTCAGAACTGTTATAGTAATAACTGTTTGGGCATTATTTCGATTGTCGTAACTATTTTAGGCAAAACCGAAGTATAACAGTTTGAAACAGTTATTTTCAAAATATTTTTAATCCCTGGTTTAAACATGCTGGTTAGA
This sequence comes from Cetonia aurata, assembly GCA_949128085.1. Lineage (NCBI taxonomy): Eukaryota > Metazoa > Arthropoda > Insecta > Coleoptera > Scarabaeidae > Cetonia > Cetonia aurata. The sequence continues at coordinate 20,277,930 of OX421889.1, forward strand.
AAACTGTAATTCTGTACCCTAGAGTCAGGCGATTCTGTCGGGAAAAAGAAAGAACCGTGTTGTTCTGATAGCAAGATACTCTTTCAATGTGAAAAATGTCAGCATCATAAAATAAAAATGCCAAAGTAGATGAATAACAATAAGATGTATATGGATGTGAGATTAACTCTAATTTTAATTGGGCTTACTTTTTTAATTTGCGCTGACTTCTTCTTCCTGTGTATATTACTGTAGTGCTTACCGACAACAATTGTATAATTTGACACATCAATCATCACCGTCTTAGTAATATCGTATTTGGGATCCACACAGTATCGATCTATAATGCAAGTTGTAAATATTAGACGGTGTCTCTTAAACATATTTCTTTAATTTTTCTTCCTCTACGTATATGACGTAAAAAATTATAATAATAAAAGTTTCCTTGGCGTAGCGGCTGGATGAGGAAGCCGAATTAGCTAACTTCAACATTGATTTTTTTTATGTATTAAACTTAATATGCTTACACGTACTATTAATGTAATTGGTATTTATATTCCTCCAGCAACATCAGTACCACTCATAAGTTAGAGTTGCTATCCTTACCTGATACCGAATTTATTCTTGTAGAAGACTTTAATGTTCCAAATTTTGAATATGTACATGATGATGTTCACAGTAATATTGTATATAACTTCATTAATTCGTGATCTGCTATCAAATTAATGATAATTGTAATGATAGGAATTTAGATTTAATTTTCTGTCCTAATCATTTGCAGTATAGGTTAGTGCGCTCTGACTTTTCACTAGTGATTTAAGATGCTCATCATCCTGCATTAAAATTTATTATTACATTTAATTTTATCAAAAGATCACATTTTAAGACTGCTATGTTCAAACTTTTAATTTTCGTCGTGCTAATTTTCCTCGACTGTATCTTGGAAACAAATTGGGATACTGTTATTCATTGTGATGATGCATATGTAGCACGTGATAGATTAACTAATATACTGTTGAGATAATTTAATGACACTTTTATGTAATGCAAGTAATTCTAGCTTTCCATGTTGGTATATGTCCTCATCTCGAAGGTTAATAACTATAAAAAGTCACTACTTAAAGACGTTCAGATCTACTAGACTGGGATGTTACAGTACCTAACAAACTTAAAACTCTTGGAAAACAGGTTTGGCAAAATTTAGATCGTGATTTTAAATGCTATATGACTGATATTGACGGCAGTATTCAACTAAATTCTAAAAAACTTTGGAGCTTCATCAACCAAAAATCAAAATCTACAGGTATTCCTGGTCATATGGTTCACAATGAACAAACTTCTCTTGCAAACCATTTTGCTTTAGTGTTTACATTTGAGAACAACTACAACATACATAATAATTTTGAGAATGCTGTTATATCTTCCTTTGGTTTAAAAGAAGTGTCAGAAAATGATATTCTTGAGGTTTTAAATGTTTAAGAGGAAAAAGAAATATAGAATTCCAGATTTTATTGTTGAGGATTGTCGTCATGCTTTGCTGAAACTACTTTATCATTTGTTCAATTTAATACTTTCGAAAAAGAAGTTTCCTTCTGCTTGGAAAATTTCACGTACGATCTCTGTTTTTAAAAAAAAAACTGGCATTAAGGATGAGATTTGTAACTACCGACTACCGTCCTATTTATATAATATACAATTTCGCTAAAGTATGTGAAATTGTTGTATTTAAACCACCCTATTGTAAATAAATTGTCAACTGTCCAACATGGGTTTATAAAGGTCAATTGCAACGAACTTCTTTAGATTTAACAGCCATTTGTAGATGGAGTGAGCGTAACTGCTTATCATTAAACACAAATAAGTGTAAAGCAATGATTTTGGGTAGGAAGCAAACTATTATTGTATTTCCTTATAATTTAAATCAACTAATTGTTGAACATTGTAAATTGTTTAAAGAATTAGGCCTTCTTTTCGATTCTAAACTGACATTTAATGAACATGTGTTTTGAAATATGTAGGTAATCAAGTATTTAAAAGACTTGGGTATATTAGTAGAAACACCAAACTTGTGAGTACCTAATTCTGCATTGATTAGAAGTTCTAATGTTTTTGTTCGTTCAAAACTGGAATACTGTTCAATTGCATGGAATCCAGAATATTTGCATTACAGTGACATGATGGAAGATATACAGAAGAAAATTTTAAAAACTTTATACTATCGTAAACATTTATTCTTTCTATCGTTTAGAAATTATTTAAAAGAATTTGGTTATACAGGGTTGTCACATTTTAATAGGGACACTGTTGCTATCTTGGAAAATGTAAGAGATACGGAGTCGGTTAAATAGGGAAAAAGTTATGTATTTTAGACATAAATAAAGTGCACTAAGAAAATTAAATATATTCCGAATGGTTCTCGAGTTATAGGAAAAAAAACCGTTTTTCTTTTTTTTTGATGTAGCGCTTTCAGTTTTAAAGATACCAAACAATTTATGAAGGTTTTTTGTTTTAACCTGTATTAGCTATAAGGTACTGGTATTATATTGAAACCGCAACGGTTTCGGTTCAGCAGCACTATAACCAACTTCTTGTTTTCAAATACGGGCCTGTACTGTTTTTTTCATTTCTTGATGTCTTTTTCTATTTTAAATACGGTGGATATAATATTTCTTTCTTATATTTACGTTAAATATTTAACCAGTAATTATTGTATAAATATTTTTTTTGCATTTTGACTCACAGGCAAATAAGGAAATGCAAAAAATACGTAAGCGCAGAACAACGTAATATTTACCATAATATGTTATATATAATTTCAAATATAAACAGACAAATTAATTGAAACAAAAATAATTATAGAAATTAAATTTATTGTTAAAAATGTCCGCTATTATTTTCTATGCAATGTTGAGTTCTTAAACATATTTGTTTCGTAGCTCTGGCAATCATCTCCGGTGAAATTTGGCTGCAAGCATCTGCGATTCTTTGTCTTAGTTGGTTTACATTCTGTATATTATCGTAAAATTCTTTACTTTTTCAGATACCCCATCGGAAATAATCCAGTGGATTTAAACAAGAAGAACGAGGTGGCCATTTTACTCTTTCACGGGTACCAATGCATCTAGGAAAATTTCTATTTAAAAAGTCCCTGCCTTTCAGGGCATTATGGAGTCCACAACTGTCTTGCATAAAATAGTGTAATTGTTGACGTATTCGCAACGGAATTGTACCAATTATTTCTTCAAGGAGGTCAACGTAATTCCTACTATTTGAATTGACTTCAATAATGTTGACCCTATTATGTTATTACACAGGTCTGCAAATTGACATTTTTAATTTTTTTTTAAATGGTAATGGGTGAATTATATGTATTTCGGTATGCTGAATTCGAGAATGCCATCCATTTCGACCCATCACGTAAGGATTGGAGGGGGGGGGGGGATATGGGACGTTATATTTTCCCTACGCAGCATTCAGCAGTAGTCACCCATCATATTTGTGGATACAAAGGCCGATGGGATCATCGGCCTTGATACCTTCTCTCCATTTCCTTGATATCTTGGTGAAACCTCTCACCCTGCTCTTCACTAACTGCACCAAGATTTTCCGGAAAGTAATCCAAATGGGAGTGCAAAAAATGAAGTTTTAAACTCATTGAGCATCCCAGATTTTTATAATTGCACAACATATTTTCTACGATATTTTCAAAGTTCGGGTCCTTTTGATTCCCTAGAAACTTCGTAACTACATCTTTAAAAGAATTCCATGCTGATCTCTCAACATCTTTCATCACATTTTCAAAGTTGTTATCTTTCATCAGCTTACCAATGTCAGGCCCAACAAAAACTCCCTCCTTTAGCTTTGCTTGCAGACCAGGAAACTTGCTTGAAAGGTATTTAAATGTCTCGCCATCTTTTTGCAATGCCTTTATAAACTGCTTCATCATACCAAGTTTGATGTGGAGCGGTGGTGGAAGAACCTTTTTAGGATCAACCAAAGATTCAAAGTGTACGTTTTTCTCTCCGACATTCAATGTTCTTTTCGGCCAGACTGTCTGGTTCCAGTGTTTAGCTTTAGCACGACTATCCCATTCACAAAGAAAACAGGGAAATTTTGTGTAACCACGTTGCTGTCCAAGTATCATTGAAATTACTTTAAGATCCCCACAAACTGTCTACTCGAATTCCTTGTACTTTAACTTATCCAAGATCAATGGCAAGTTACCATAAGTTTCCTTTAAATGCACTGAGTGACCAACGGGTATTGATGCGTATTTATGCCCGTTGTGAAGTAAAACAGCTTTTATACTTCTTTTCGTTGAATTAATAAACAGTCTCCAATTCTCAGCTGCATGTTGAACTTTGAACATGGACATTAAACCATTAATATCGGCACAATAAACTAACTCGCCATCTTGAGAAAAATAAGGCTCAAAATGTTTTTGTCTCTTTTTATACCAAGCAAAGGAAGTTCCAGGTGTCAAAAAAATCTTCTCTTGCAGTCTGGATCCTAGTAAATCGGCAGATTCTTTTGGGAATCCCAAATCTCGGACCAGGTTATTTAATTCGGCTTGAGAAAATTGTTGAGGTCCACTGGAGTCGCCTACTTTCACTAGAACTTTCTTATAATTCACTTTTTGATGATGGTAAATCGTCTAGGTTTTGGGGTGGTTGTGGTGTAGGAATGCCAGGTCCGTGAGGGACTGGGCGGTGTGCCGAATCCCTGTTTGGGTAGCAAATTTCTTTTTTATTTTTGGCACTATACCCTTACACATTGCACGAACAAAAGTAGCAGTCATCGCTGTGGTTTCGAGGCTCTCTCCAGATCATGGGAACACCAAAACGAAAAGATTTAACTTTACCTTTTGACCACATTCTAAGTCCTTCAACACACCCTGAACAAACTCCATGCGGGGCCCAAGATTTTTCCTGGTCCCATATCTTCACACCAAAATACGCAAAATACACTTTTTCAACAAAATTAGTAATATTTCTTTGTTGTTTTTTCACTACAAATTCACCACAAATATAGCAAAAACCGTCAGAAGAATTTACATAACCTCTTGAAGTCATTTTTGAAACACGTAGCAAAAGTTTGAACAGAAATAAATAAATGAAAGGGCATGGTAAGCAGTGGGCACTTTGGAAATTCCGGCATTCTCTCATCATACTTACTATGGGAAATCCCGATATATATGATTCAACGCTGATTAATTTTATAGTTATGAGTTACTAAATGTTTTGTTTCAGTCTATAAAAAATAACATTATCTTATAATAAGTTGGAATTAATAAAAAAAAATATATTTCGGCAATAAACCCCGTTTTGCGCTTTAAGATCAGTATTTTGCGTTTTGCGGAAAAACCTTACGTGATGGAATTTTTTGATAATTTTTTAGAATTCAGGAACCAAAAATACATGGGAATTATCCCTTATATCAAAGAAAAAAATTTAGCCGCAGACCTGTGTTATCTATCAAAGCACACCAAACACTCAAACAAAATCGTACTTGTGATCGCACTTCCTGCGTTAGGTATGTGAAACCAGTTGCAAAACACTAATGTTCTTTCTGTATCTCCAGGGTTTAAACTTTGTACAATTTGGAATTTATAATCATGATATTTGTGCTTTTTCAGATTTTTTTTAACTGCGGATGGTGATATGCCATACCCTCCATCTGTATTTCTGGATGAAGTTTCCGGATTTAAATGTATCAATGCTAATACATTTTTGTAAATCTTCTTGGTATTTAACAGTCGGATAGTTAAACACTATTTCAATAAGTAAAACGTTTCGGTTTATTTGTAAACCTTAATCATTTACAGTTGTTTAAAAAAAATAAAGATGTATAAAATAAAATTTTTTGTATATAGAAATATATAACATTTTTTTGTTTTATTGATAAAATCAGTTTGTATTTTGTTTTAATTTGATGGTTTTGAAATGTTTTAAATAAAGATTGTTTTATGAAATGTGTCAGTTGTATTAGTTATTGTAGGTTATGGTTAAATATGAAAAACGTTACTAAATTTTTATTAAAATTTCATTCATAGAATTAAGTTATAAAGTTTAGTGAAAAATTGTGTGTCAGTTTTATCATTTATGGAATTATTATGTTTATAAATTTTGATTATTTCGAGTATAGTTCGTGCTTTATAATTTTGTTCCTGGTTTAGGATTGATACATTGTTAAAATCAAATGTATGATTCTGTGCTATTTCATGTTTTTTTAAAGCTGTAAGATTTTTGTTATATTTGTGTCCTTTTATTCTATTTTCTAAATATTGCATAGTTTCACCGATATATACGCCATTACAATTTTGACAATTTATTTTATATACTATATGTGATGTTTTATTTTTTTCAGTTTTCGATTTTAATTTTGTGTAAATTTGATTTTGTAATTTATTATTATTTTGATTTGCTATTTTAAAATTATAAGGTTTGATAATTTGATTAATTTTTTCAGAAAGATTTTTTACATAAGGAATTTTTATGTATTTTATAAATGTTTGACTATTATTTATAGTTTTTATTGATTTATTATAAAAACGGAATATTCTTTGTTTAAATATTTTATTGATAAGTTTATTTGGATAATTATTTTGTTTTAGAATAGTTTTTGCTTTATTAATGGTATCATTTCGAAAAATTGGACTGGTTAAAGTTATAGCTCTATCAGCTAAACTAATATCCCTTCCGCCTTTTCCTCATGACGCGTTGATTTTAAAATAATTTCTGTTAGCGACTTTATAACATCTTTGTATCTGAGGCGAAGCGCCGTTAAAGCTTCATCTCTTGAAGCCCATCTCGTTGGGCATAATCGTTTAAGTTTCCGTGATGGAATTTCACGTTCATTAAGTGATTCCCATCTTTTAACACCTAACATTATGTATACCAACAATCTCAATTCGAACACACACAAACTCGATTATTCTTTCAAAGTGCAGTAGCGAAAACAGCACAAGTGTTTATTTTTATCTAGATATCACAGAATTAGAACACAAAGCATATTTTTATGGTTAATTGCAATATTGTTAACACGTTCTATATTTTACAAAAATATTTATTTGACTCTCTCTAATGATAAATTACCATTTCTTTAAATAAAATAAACATTTATATCAGCATACGTAGCACAAAAGATTTAAAATTGCTTAAAAAACTTACGCGAGACACGCATACCTATACTTATACATACATTACGTTTTCAATGGTTCCACATCGAAAGTGATGATCGATGTAAACTATATTGGAAGTTTGTTATGTGTATGAGTATAATATAACATATACATAGGTACTCATTCGGCATATTTTTTGCATATGAATTGTAGTATATCTACCAATAGACATGTGTACTTATTTTAAAAGAACACTTCTCGTTTTCAAATTTTACATATATTTGTCACAAATTCTCTAGATAGTGCGCCCCAAAACGTCTGCGCCCCCCGCAGTCGCGGACCCTGCGGGTCCTAATCTCCGCCACTGAGTGTGATCTTGTATGTACGCAACATGTAGCTTAGATATATGCGATGAAACCAGCGGTTTCAAAACAACAAGTTCTATTTGACTATAAATAAATGTAAAGAAACCGTAGATTTGTTGATATTTTTTATTAAATGATATCTCCAAGCAATTTCCCATCGTTGTCGCATAAATTTGTTGGCATTCGCTGTGCATGCTTTTACGCGTGCTATAAATTTAAATGTAGGGCTGATTGATTGTTATAACCTCGTTATATGTGTTATAATTCGCCTCGGATCGCAATCTCTAAACTCGTTCGATAGAGTACTACTTTCAAGACTTGATACGTAAATAACTATTGACTTTGATTTAAAAATATAATTTATCTTCACATTTTAAAGGCATCAATTTATAACACACTGAACGAATTTTTGCTTATATAGAGTTACGTGCCTGACAAAACGTGATAAGCCGAAATTATGGTCCCTGTACATTTTAATTTCTCGTCTACGTCATAAATGGCTGCTAACCATGGATATCTGTTATTCGCTGTCGATCGGCCGCAATCTGTGAACAAGCAAAAATTACTTTTCTTAACTTTAATGGGCATAAATCCAGATTGCGTAAATAAACTATAACCTATATCTTCCTTAATTTAGGTAAATTTAACCAAAACAATGAGCTACAATATTTTGTTTATTAAAACAGATATACATCCTAACATTAAACACTATTAAATTATATTTTATTATATTCAGGATGAACGAGCAATGGGGCGTCGATGTTGGCGAGGTGAAACCGATTATAACTGGGGCGCATTACCTGTAAAAGAAAAGTAGCCTGAGCATTCCGGTCATCCATGTATTTAACAAAGGAACAGATTACATAATTAAGTATTATGTAGCTGCGCTAACAAAATTCGCTATGTCCTTGTTGTTCAGGTGCTCGTGCGTGCGAATCCCCCGCGGTCCACAGAAGGTGCATGCGACCCGCCCTGCGGTTCCCCCGTGCTCTTATTTTTACAACCCCCGGATCGCCCAGCGCCTGCGATCAACTGTGCCGTGCGGATTCCTCACGTCACGTCGCGTTCCCGCTAGGACGACTAGCCTGTCAAATTCAAAACCTCCCTAACTTAAGCACGTTTAACGTTATCAGGCTTTTTCGTAAATCTCTTATATTTCATAATTTACTTAATCTATCTTACAAGAGAATAACAGAAATGCTCTGTGATTAAACTCACCTATAAATGGACCACAAACTCACAATCACCTCTAATTCTTTTAAAACCAACCGTTGGAAACTACGACTTCACCACATATAAAGTATTGTGGAAATTTAGTCTGGCTTATTCGAATAGACGCCGTAACATTAGGCGTTATCAAAATGTTTATATAACACATTCTTTATTCAACCACTTGAAATACGCTCGGGGTAATACCACTAGCGCGACCTATACCTACACATTGAAATATTTAGGGTTCTCTAGGTAAAAATCGAGAATAGATGACTTTTTACATAGATGGCAGACGATACAAATAAATGATAGAAATAGAAAATATTTCTTACAAAACTAACAAATTTATTTATAAATGCACTTCCGCGCCCATTGTCCATGCTATACATTGTTTCCGCCTTGAAACCATATCCTAATAGGTATTCTGTAAATTAGTTATCGCACCTCTATTCTGTAATGCATTGACTAGTCCTTTCTTAAACTGTACATAGAAATATTGTATGTTCATTTAAATAGTTAAATATAGGGTTAATCATATATACAGTTCAACTACTTAAGTTGGACCATATGGAAAGTTTTCTTGTTATTAATTTTAGGAACAAAAGTTATTCTACATGATCTAAAACTTAAAATGCAGATACCAATTTTGTTCAGCCGTATATGAGGTTAGTTCAAAAATATGAATTTTACGTAAGAGTAAAGTATCTAAATGTTAGACGAAATGAAAAATTGGGGACTATATTACATGCAATCGCATTCGTGTACCCTAAAAAAAAATAGTTTTTACGATATTTTCTCTAAAGTATTTGATATTTAATCTAGGATGGGCTGACTGAAAATTCCTGTTAGTGAACGTCAAAACACTAGTCGAATAGATTCTATAACAATGTAGCATTGCAGTTAAACATTTAATGAACGCTTAACATAATAATTTATTTAGCAAGTTCGAATTTACATAGAATAAAATAGCTTTCTTATTTGTATTAGTATATTTATACTTTTCTTGTTGTTTGTATCCAAGTACACATATTGCCTATATTAAATATGAAACCTTATAAACGTTTAAAAAAGAGTTACTAACGGTACTGTTTCTCCTTTGATATTTCTATACAATTACGTTTTTTTTTTGTTTTTGTAACTTTTAACAGCTTCACTCTTGACACCATAGTGGCACTGGCACTTTGAAGCTAACGAATAAAATAATTTGCTTTACTTTTTTCTTTACATTATTCTATTCTTTACTTTTATTTAAAACTCAAATTAATTTTCTGTTTAATACTGAATAAAACTTCATTAAAAACAAAATAATTCTATCAATACATTTTATGATATAGATAATTTCGTTCTTTAAACATGTAGCTAGAAAAATTGAAATTTTACCAACCTGACTGGCAATGATCATAAGGTGGCCACCAATCTTTGCCTTTACAGGTGTAAGTCACATTTAATATTTGCTTCTCATTAAAGCCAGGCGTGTAGGAATATGGCGGCCGGCATAACTTCCGAATTTTTGTGCCATTTTTAGATGTAGCGGGGCAAGATACTTGCTTGTTCTCCAAACTGCCATCGTAACAGGTCTCATATTCCGACAGTCTTGCTTTGAGAGGACCGCAATCTTGAACAATATTTAATAATAATAATAATAGCGGATTATTGGCATCAAACATAGTATAAAAATAAGTAAATGCTAAAATTCAACCAACATGCCATAAGGTGCAGGATCACCTGCTTAAAGCATAAGCCGCTGTTCTTCCTCCAGCACCATTAATAACGTTAACCCCATAAATAAAAAATCGTAAGCAAAAAGTATTAATAATTCAAGTCTAAGCATAAAGAGAAAAGTAATAGACAGTTATAAAGTAAAATAAAAATATATATTTACTGGTTAAAGAAAGCACTCCATCTCAATTGATGGGACAGAGAAAGCGGACTCAAACAACGCATACCTAGTGGAATTGTGTTCCAAAGTCTAACAATATCTAAACGACCTTTTAAAAATTTCAAGTTGGTGAACTGGAGGAGTTAGTAAGCCTTTGTATCTCACATTGATATTATCTACATCTGTTCTAAACAAAATTTTACGGAACAAGTAACTTGGTTTCTTAAAATAAATAACTTTATAGAAAAAGATGGTAGCAGAAAATTCAGCTCTGGCAAAAATATTTAACCAGCCAGCCCAATCGAGTGTATGAGGTAAAAATTACGTATCCCATAAATAAATCTAAGACACAAATTTTGCAAACCCTGAAGTCTAGTCCTGTCAATGGTGTCGAAGCAGTAATAATAAACGCTTATGCAAAAGTTAAATCTGGAGAAGACCAAAGATTCGCGTAAGGCCTTGTGAAAACCGACATCCAAACAGTCTTTACTACCACACCAAACCTGCAAACTACTGTAATCCAATCTCATTAAATGTGAAACGTGTTATTTAAAACGAAGTTTGGTGTCAAGGAAAAGGCTCAAGTTACGCACACAATCAGACACAATGAAAACTTTATCTTTGATTTTAATTTCAATATCCTTCACTATCGCAGTTCGGGTTTTTTCACAGCCAAAAACCAAAACAGAAGTTTTCTTATTATTTATTCTGAGACAATGTTTTTTTAGACATGTTTACAAGTGACTGAAGGTCACTATTTATGTATGAGATGGCTTAACATATGTCTCCAGGATTGAAGGTGTAATATAGTTGTGTGTCATCAGCATAAAAGTGATAATTACAATATTGCAAGCACTTAATGATAAGGTGTAAATTACATAAAGTAAAGGTCCCAGAATGCTGCCTTGAGGAACGCCTGATATAATTGCGAGTGAAGAAGATAAAAGACCACCATAAGAAACCTGTTGGGATCTATTGAATAAGTAGGAAAAGACAAAATCGACAGTAGTAAGAGAAATAGTTCTAGTTCACAGTAAATTATGATGACCGAGTGAATGGTACGAAACGTTCATATTGTACATGAGTGGCGCAGCATTAAAATCAGCCAAATTCATTTGTGTCAATTTTTCAAAAAAGCAAAAAGACTATTATCTAGTTTGCCTAGGTAACAATTTCCTTTTTTAATTTTCAACAGAACGTTAGTGTTTTTTGAAAATGTTGTATTAAAGATTTAAAGATGGCTACTTTTGACATTGGCAATAGGATTTGGTTGATTTTGAAAGCAATTAGCTTCAAACGAATTGTGCTCTTAATTCTATTTACTAAGAAAAAGTATAAATAGAAAATTTTTGTAGCTTATCAGAATATTAAGGAAAAAAAACAGAAAATAAGAATTAAATTAAAAAATCTGAAGCTTCATCTTGAGAAGTGCTTCATTTTCTGGTGGCAGGTACCGGTGGTATGTCGTTGTGGTCCAAAATCCTTTTGTAAAATGGTAAGGAATTCAGGTCAGACCAAAACATACCATAAAGTTTGGTTAGTAGCACATTAACAGCTCGAAATTTGAGATCCTTGACTGCAATTCCTAGCGGAATGTGAGTGAGTTGATCAGTATAATATGCTTGCCCTTTTTTATAAATATTTTTTGACGTGCCCAGATCGTTTTTCTAAAGATGTTCTCCTCTTATATGAATGGTTTTTTTTTCTCTTGAACATTTTTGTTATCTAACTGGAATCTATTAAGTTTTTTTTTAAACTTTCAGAATTAAAAAGTATTTAAACACTTACAGCTGAAATGTTATTAAATAATTAGATCTTAAAAAAAAAATTAATGTAGTGTTTGATCAAACTATTTATTTGCAGATGCAGCTTGAAGATGTTGGTAAAGATAAGGAACAAAACGTAGCCAGTGAAATGAAAATTACAAAGAAAGGAAATCTTGTTCTTTCACACTATTATATATATATATAATCAAAACCTTAAAATACCCGAAGGTGTTAAGGTATGTAATGCTTATTTATACCGAAATGTTGACCGTTGCTGCTTGTTCTTAGTGAGTTTCATTGCGTCGTTCCAGTTTAGACCTTGATGCTTCAGATTCTCAGCAATTACATCGTCCCATCTTTTCCTTGGTCTGCCCCTACCTCTTTTTTCCTTTGATCGTGTTTGCCATATACTTTTCACTTGCCTCTGGCTCCCCATTCTAGCCACATGACCAAACCACTTGAGTTGCTTTCCACGGTTTTTAGCACTGGCTCCACTTGCAGTTCTTCTCTAACCTCGCAGTTTCTGGCTCTGTCCATCTTTGTGATACCTTTTACTCCGCGTAGATATTTCATTTCGATTGCTTGCAATTTACTTTTTGTTCGGTTATTTAATACCCAGCTTTCGCTTCTGTATAATAAAATTGGCTTGAATTTGGTTTTGTATACTCTTAATTTTGTTCTTCGTGTAACCTCTCTTTTGCTTATAAACGTATGGTTTAGTGAATAATATAATTTAACTGCTCTTTCTATCCTAGAATTCATTTCCGCATCACACTTACCAGTTTTGTGGATATTTACTCCTAGATATTTAAAAGTGTCTAGCTGTTGTAACTCTTTACCATTAACTACTATGATATTTATGGGTTATATATTTATCGATGGGTGCAGATAATTAACTACTATTGTCATCTTTGACTCTCCTTTTCCAATTGCTCTACATTGATTTTTAGGTTTCTGTCTTGTAACGAGTTTACCCATAGATCTAAATTGTGTTGCAGGTCATCGTTTGATTTTGCGAAAATTCTGTTATCTCCACTATTTCCAAATTTTTGTACCCCACTTTAAGAGATCTGACCTTTGTCTTCACTTCCTTTATAATGTCATCCATTACCACTACAAACAGGATTAGGCTCAACACCCCACCCTGTCTCAAGCCGTCCTTTGTCACAAATTCTTCCTAATTGCAAATTTTCTTTCCGTATATAGTTACGAGTTGTTTTATAAATGCTTTTTATGCCGCTGAGTAGTCTCCCTTGTACACCTCTCGTTTCCATGCTCTTCCATATCATTTCTCTCTGGATGCTATCAAATGCTTTTTCAATATCTACAAATGCTACAAATATGTCTTTCACACTAATTAAGCTATTATTGGAATAAACGGAAATTTATCTTTTAAGGCGATTTACTCAAAACTATATTTTGGGACTTAGCATAGTTTGGCATAGGGGTACAGATATAAAAAAATCGCGCAGATATTCGATTTTATTGGCAGTGGCTGATCTTGATACTAGACAACTCATTTGGACTTGAATATATAAATACTATTTATTTAGTTTCTGTTTTAGTCCGCGCCGTGGATATTTGTCGGTGTGAAACAAATTCGTACTTCTGATCAAAATAGAAACCACATATACCTATCACATTGACAGGGTAGTCAAACCAAATATTAAACACGATAATTGACAGTTACTGACAACTGATAACGCGTCCAATAGAGGAAACAGAAAACTAGTTGGACAATGTAGTGATATGATTATCTTTTGCTGTTACATTAATATTATGAAGTCTAACGATGTAGACCTTTGTCTAAGAAATAAGTAGAGATTTCGCTTTCTTTTTCACAGGAGTACTTAAAATGTTAGTCAAACTAAAACATTGTCTTTCCTGTGTAGCTTAAAACACAAAATAGACAGAGTGTACATAATACTTTTTTCCTACTTACAGGATGAATTTCCATCTTGCTCATTGTCGGAAACTACAAGGACGGCTGCCGCGATCACTGAAAAACATTTTAACGTGATTCTACAATTGACATTTGTTCATTGGCGTTCCTGTAATAGGAGCGGCACACTTTAGTCATTTACGCTCTCTTGCATTTTTCTTAGATATTTTTTTGAGAAAATTTCGAATGAATGCAAGTAGATATACAACAAGGTATCTGGACCAGTTCAAGGTCGCGCTCTCTTCCGCGGCGCCGCCCTCGAGCGCGGCGGTAATCTTCGGCTGAGTTCAATTATTGGTGTTCATCACCGGCTTATTTCGCGGCCTGCCTACCGATTCCTAGCGACAGACCTACATGACGTGAACATTAAATGATATTAAAAATGAACCAAAAAATAAGAGCTACAGTATTACTTACAATTGACATATAAAAAAAAGGAGAAACATTCAACATCAAATTTAATAAAATTCAAAATATTTCCTAATACCCATTAGTTCCATACAAATTACAATGACAAGGGAAAAAACTAATTATTGTGGTCACATTAAACTTTTGAAGAACATGTTAAAATAAAAGTGAAGCTACGAACACAACAATTTAAAATCTGAGTCAAGACTAACGCAAAAGTTCTGTTGGATGCAATTTCAGTGTCTCTCCTAGCGCAAAATAAAAATCTTACAGTGCCTCTAACAAAAACAAAACAAATTCGAAACAAACACAACTAAAAACTCAAAAATCAAGGACAATGAGATGATTTAGAAAATTTAAAAGACAAAGTAATTGTAATTTGTGGATTGTTAATTTTGAAATCTCGTAATAAAGATTTATAAGGTTTGATTGATTTAGTGGACTATTTTGTAAATGGCTAAATTTTTCGAAAACATTCTTTGTTATAATGTGTCGTGTGCATACCGTTTCCTAGAGGTATATCTACATTCATAATGTAGTAAATTTGGAAGCTCTACTTACAGTATTAACCGAGACATTAACTTCATAATGATTATTACTAATAAAATAATAAAATTTAAATAACTTAAAAACGGTAGCATAGGAAAAGCAAATAAAAACTGACGTATTTATCTAGAATCCAAAAATGCTAAAAAAAATGTATCATTCTATTTAAAATATCAAAATTAACGTCAATTTCCGGTCAACCGGTAATGATAGATATTTTGGTTAATGTATTTTACATTTATAGTTCGTGCACGTGGAATACCCCGTACAACTACTGTTAGTTATCGCTCTAGTGGAATGCACATGGTTAAGTTCAAATTGACGGAAAAAGGTATCGTAATTTCTTCGAATAAACATTGCGCATTCGACAATGAACCGGTAAGTCTGTGTATCTTCTGGTTTATAAAAATGTGTTTAGACGTGCTTCTACTGTTTAGACTGAATAAGTTCCGAATACAACGTTTCTGTATACCAAATAATCGGTCCACAGCACTATTGCTGCCCCAAAGCATCAACCCATACTCCTTAGGTATTTGAAATATGCAAAATAGGTTAGATTTTCACAAAATTCAAATTATTTAAAAACTATGCACACAAAATACTATAAACTTGATAAAAAACAGACACTTATTTTGATCAGATAATCTAAAAATAATATACAGAGGATTCCATTTCAAAAATCACAAATTTATACATTATACCTTTAGGGCGTTTGCAACCCTGCGTAGTATGAAAATACTTTTAAAAAGTAACCATAAGAAATCCCTATACAGTGTGTCCCACATCTATTTTCCCACGCATTTACTAGGAAAGTAATAGAGATAAAAAGTAAAATCCAGTGGAAATGAGACGACATTGTACATCAAATTCTTCTATTATAACATAAATAGCCTTTTACGGGGGGAGGGGGTCCCCCACTTTATTTTTTTTTAAATTGCACCACTAATGTTTTTCGAAAATTTTTGGTAGTTACCAGGCTTATAAATACAGTCATGTTTTTTTTTTATTAAAAAAGTAGTACCGAAAAATGTATGCAGTGACAGCATAAATGCTGAACTGAAGTGTGCGGCTCCCATGAAATATGACTTGGCATCCCTTCTAATGTCAAACCAATCCACATGATTACAATAACAATGACAGGAACGTCAATGAACAAATGTCAATTGTGCAATATGACAGAAACGGAAAGTAATTTTGATAACATTAGAAAGACAATAAGGCTCAAACATGCGTTATTATTGCTAATTATAAGTATGATATACGAAGATCATCTCATTCTATTTCGAGGAATAAAACAGAAATGTATATTTTTTTTCATTACATTTGTTCATTAGCGTTCCTGTCACTGTCATTGTAATCATGTGGATTGCTTTGACATTAGAAGGGATGCCAAGTCATATTTTATGGGAGCGGCACACTTCAGTCCGGCATTCATGCTCTAACTGCATACATTTTTCGAAACTATTTTTTGAGAACATTTCGTATAATAGTAATAAAAAAATACATATGACTGTACCTACCTGCTACCCAAAACTACCCAAAAAAAATTAGGGGTGCAATTTAAAAAAAAAGTGTGGGAAGGGCTATTTATACGGGGTGTGTTATAATGGCAGAATTGGATGTACAATGTCGTCTCATTTCCATTGGATTTTAGTGCAACTTTCTATCTCTATTAGTTTCCGAGTAAATGCATGAGAAAATAGATGTGGGATACACTGTATATCCCAAGAGTAAAACCTTTTGAATGTCAATTATTTTAGCTACAATATTCCGTGCCGTATTGCGTAAATAGCCCTGTATAATAATTTGGTACCTACTGGTTTTTATTTTATTCTCTCCTTTTTTTTGCCTTTATAATAATAATACCTAATAATAATAATATAAAAGTTAGATCAAACTCAAGTAATTAATTATTAAAATAAAACCAACACGATATGCGAAAGATAACGTAAGAAACCACAATTTCCTTTGTTCTTCGACTTATAACGTTCTTGGATAAGTAGGTATATAGATAAAGTAATAATTGGATCTACGAAATGGTGCTGTTAAATCAGCTTTATATTGGTGCGTTAGCTTGGAAAATTGATCATTAGCATTTAACTATTTCGGAAGCAAGAAACAAACAATAATAATTGAATAATTAAAAGATACTAAGTTAAAATTATAAATTGACCTGCCCAAGCGCCTTTCTCAAATCAGGCTTTTAAAGAAGCTTCTTATTCCAAAATTTTAACGGTCATTTTATATGCAAATATAAAAGAGTTATCAAGTATTTATTAAATTCTGGAATTCCCAAACGGCTAGCGTTACGCACAAAGTTGCGCAATGTACAGATACATAACAGACACACAAAATGTCGCATTAAAAAAGATATAAACAATTGTCTTACCTAGTAGAACATGAAGTGTACTATTAAACTCTTTACACATCTTTATATTTAATTTCGATCACTACCTTCATAAATTATACTTTGATATTGTAACATCAAATTGAATGTAATGTGATAAAGTGTTGTGTTCAAGAAAACATTCTAACTACTTATAAATAATCAGTAGCTGCTAAGAAATCCCAACAACCGCAAAAAAGCAAACCGGCCTCGGAGATGTGGCTTAGAGAATTTTAAATGAAACATTTTAACATAACAGTAGTTATTAGAGAGTTTAAGCATAACGTACGCCAAATTCAACGCTAAATTTAACGTAGCATAAGTCGGTTGACAAAAAAAAAAGTTTTAGCAAACATTTAGCGTACGCAAAATACATCTAATAAAAAGGAAGGAATAAAATCGATTAGGAGATAAATATAGATTTTCTGGAAAAGAGGGTAAAATTTTATTTTTGATTCTACGTTTTCTGATGTAGTATCTGAATATATAGAGTGGTGCATGTAAGTGTGATGACGTCATTGCTCATTTTTTTAATTGAGAACCTTTTTGATTTGTTGATGGCCCATCCTCATTTATTTGTCCAATTGATGATACTTTTTTAACGCGGATAAATTTTCTTTTAAATCAGTAAATTATTTTTTTTTACATCGGCTAGAGAGGAAGCATTAAAAGTGTTTTAAATGACACATTCTTTGGTTGAACACCAGGGTGGGGCAACGTAATTTTTTTTTTTGGTAATTATCAAATTATGTCTTTTAACAACACTGATTAAAGAGGGGCAATTCAAAATCTTTTAAATTAGATTTAATCCTCCCTCCCTGTTGTGTTGTTGTTGTGAAAAAAGATTAATTTAGTCATCCTACTCCCACTCTCTTGGTAAAAAAGACTATTGAAAAAAATTCTAATTACCTACCCGCTTTCACCAGTGCTATGAAAAAAAAAATTTCATCGTTAAAAAATCATTCCTCTACCCTCACTACGAGGTGTTCTACAAAAAATAATCGTTTCAAAATCATTCTAATCCTCTCTCCCTCTACTCGCCGGTACTCGATGTTTAGAGTAAAAAGACTTCTGAAAAATCGAGCATATGATGTACAATAACAACTACAATGAAGTTTGAATAACTGTTCTATAACCTCATAATTTTAAAACACTATAAGGGCGGTCATTTCCTCTGAGAAAAAAGATTCTTTAAAACAAGGAAATATTTTGTTGCCATTATTTAAAAGAACTATTTCTTTCAGTTAATTATTTCAATGAGGGAAATATATTATCACTGAAAGAAATTATTCTTTTAAATAGTGTTGAAGAATTTTTTTCAAAGAAACTGTTTTCTCAGTGTGGTTGCTACTTAATGGAGATTAAAAAATACATTTTTCTTCAAGCGTCTCATAATTCTAACAGTTTGTTACTGAACACACCAAGTAGAACTACCCCATTGTGTTACTAGTACAATAATGGAAACGATTATGTTACTAATAATATAATGTTAGTGGAGACGCATCACAAGTGGTTGCGTTGTTTTGATTATAAATGTCTAAACTAAATTCAAACAGTTGGAAACGTTGTATGTACGCTTCAAAAGCGTCTTGAACGTTTCAAGAGTTGCTCTCGAATCTCTTTCGAACGATATTTATTTGGCGTGGTAAAACCTTTGCCTCTGTGCACAGGTTGAGTTCGCATTTTGATCTTTGGCAACCATGTAAATACTTTTTAATTGCTTTGTCGTTTTTATTGATTAACGTGCAATCATTAATTAGTTAAACGCATTTTTCGTCAGTCAGCGCTTGAAGAAAAAATAATCTTCTGTGCTCAGCACAAAAAGTGAGCTTTCTATTCCTAGTAACAAATACTATTCTTTTTAATTTCTTTATTATACTAAGAAGTTTAAGGGCGGCATCTGTAATGAGAACTACCTTAACTTTTGAAAATACCGAATTCCAACAAGCAAATAAAATAGGAATTAGAAATTCGAGTAGTGGTTATTTTATGGTTAAAATGAAAAACCGTAAGAGCACTCCAATTTATCAATATCCATATGCTTGCTTTGCATTTTACTTCGTTTCTTAGAAAATGAATAGTTTAATTAAATAGTATATATGCTCCGATAGTGAACGTTCTGAAAAAAAAATAGTCCATGTTCTAGTAGCACTTTGCAAACTACGGAAAGGATTACTAGGCACGGTTTCTTTTAGGAGAAAAATGTCATCCAGCATGTCAAATCTTATTCGACCTTTTTAGAGGCATTCAATGTTACCTAGCTCTCCTTTTGTCGAAAAAGAGTCGTAGAAACAATTCAGATACAATGGCAAACGTATTTAGGGTTATTAAATAAATGCTTTTCTGCTTTAACTGTAATTTTTAATATGAGGAAATTTTCTGTGTTAAAAATTTTACCTCGAGTCGGATTTGAACCAGGCACCTCCCGCTTGCCGGGCGAGCACTCTACCAATTGAGCTAACGAGGTGTCTGGTATATCACAATTTGAAATGTCTCAAATACAGATCTTAGGAAGCCGACAGGACGGCAAATATGCAATAGTGCAATTGTGTGAAATCATTAAATAAATGCTTTTCTGGTTTAACTGTAATTTTTAATATGAGGAAATTTTCTATGTTCAAATCCGACACGAGGTAAAATTTTTAACATAGAAAATTTCCTCATATTAAAAATTACGGTTAAAGCAGAAAAACATTTATTTAATGATTTCACACTGTAAGAAAATTGCACTATTGCGTATTTAGGGTTATGTTCATTATGTGTCAACATTCAAAATGTCAAAAACTGCACAAACGTTTCTATTGGCTACTGTAGTTTAGCGTGCGTCCGTTAAACTTTAGGGTACGTTTAATTATGCGCAGTGACGCCAACTTTAGCGTTGCCGTTTACCGTAAAGTTTGCTTAAACTCTCTATTATGATGTTTGTAACAGCGGAGTTCATATTCAGCCGTTTATGATTTTTTTGAAATACGTCAGAACCATTTTTTGATGAACCAAACGTAGAATGTCTTACACATACATTTAAAGATAAAAATTCTAAATTGCCTTTAGAAAGAATTAAATTCATTAAATATTAAACATCATTTATGAAACTTTTAACTTTCATCCGTCCATTAGAACATATAATATGAATTTTGTTTTTCATAAAATTAACAAATTATTTAACTGATTTCATAAATATACCTCATGCATATTTTATAGTGACTTTTTTATGTCTGTATAGTACGTCAAAGAAAGAATGTCAAGCACAATGCCAAACACTGCATTACTGGCTTACGCTGCGGTCCTCTCCTGGATTAAGAGTTTGCTTGTGTCCCGTAGATGGAGACAATCTAAACCCTTATTTTCATAGTAGAGAGAATTGCAGATATAGCTTCCGATGCGATAGTTATGAAAGTGGGTTTAGCATTCGTATTGACCCTGAGGACGCCTGGTAATTATCGGAATTACCTAAAATTTTCGGCACCGAAAGTGACCGAGTGAAATCAAAAAGAAAACCAAAAAGTTGTTGCGCTACCACCTTACAAACCTTAGACTCAGTGGGTTGATAGTTGACAATCATGCAGGGTGCCAGCCGGCTCGTCGGCGAGGGAGTGGGTTGAACGAACAAACCCAAGATGGAATAAAAATTTCGGCGCCATCTGCTTAGGTTTACTTACCCTGTCATGTCCCCTAGATAAGCAGGAATCCAAGGTGTTAACGAGTACCAAGGGGTAAAGCAGTTTGCAAGTCAATACAAAAAAAAAACAAAGACAGAATTAAAAGTAACTCGTTTAAACGTTTATTGCAATTAAAAGTTAAATGAAATGAATATGCAATTTTAAATACAGAAAAAGAATTAAAACAAAAAGCCCCACGATAGGACTCCAACACCGAACGCTATGGCCAACGCAATCAGTTTCACATCAATAATATAAAGGAAAATCTTATCCTAAGAATTAAAATTAAATTTTGAAAAGTTTTAGAGTTACCAAAAAAATAGAATTTATTGAAACAAAGTTGAAATTTTGAATTAAATATACCAGCGGTGAATAAACCACCCTGTATATCACATGCCGATAATTAATCGGTTGATGTATAATATAATATTAAAGAAATAAACTGTTAACCTGTTTCAATTATACCCTCCGATCTATAATATACAAAATTTCTAGAATTGTTGACTAAAACATTAAAACATTAAAAAAAACTAATTGATCGGGGTAGTTAATTAAGAAAGAACATATTATTCGCAGTTAGAATTTAGAAAAAAAAAAGAAAAAAAAAATAACGTGCACTTAGCTTGTCCCTCAAACGGCGGTTTCGGGGCTTGGATGTGATGTTCTATCCGAAGAAATCGTGATCGGGCTCGACTTGGTAAGCAAACGAAAGCGAGATGTCCGTTGAATTCCCCAAGGGCGGTGCAGGAACAAAGAAAGCCGCAGAAAATCTCAGCCAAACGTGGGTATTCGGATCCTCACTTGAAACGACGTTGAAATTCCAAAACTCCAAAAATAATACGACGATAAAACCTCGGTAAAAACGGGCTTTTCCAATGTAGCGAAGAAAAATTTCAAAATGGCGTTGCAGACGCGTGGGTTCTCAAATTATCTCGAATAAATCGAATCCATCAGCCGTGGTAATCACAATTCCACACCAAACATAAGCGAAGATACGGTCGATGATTAATTTCGGTAAACTTCCATTTATATCCACATAAGTGAGAAAATATCCGAAATTCCAAAAACAGGAAGAATTTACTCTTGAGAATACGTCTTACACCATTTTCAAGATCAAAACGAAGATGATGCCGGAAACAGGAAACCAAGCGGGAGAATACGTCACACAACCAATCGGAAAATAGGAAATTAAAATTTGAAAACTGACAACGTACAAGAGGTGCCATCTCACGTTGAAAAGATGTGAACACAAAATATGAAGATCTATCAGAAAGCAATCAATAGCAAATCGATGCCTAGAAATCTATAAACGGATGAATGATACAAACAGAACTAACCTTAAAAATTGAACAACTGTCAAAACATATAAAATGAATTCCTAAGATGAAATTAACACAAACAAGGACCGAAATTAAGTGAACACTAAATCTGAAGATGACTGAAAGTAAAGATTCTCAAATTCTAGCAATCATGAAAACACAAATGAAAGGACCAAAATGATTCGATAACGATACCCGTTGAGGAAAAACAATACATAAAAGCATCTCTGAAATTAGAAGGCAGATAAAAAAAAGGAAATAAAAAAAACGAAAGCTTGTCGAAAAGACTGGCCGAGTACTACACAAGGTAGGTGAAGAAAAAAACCGTAACAACTCCCCCCTAACCCACATAAGAAATTTTCAACGAAAATTTCAAAGCTTAGGCAAAGGAAGAAACCGAGGGAAAAAGGGTCAAACAGCCAAACAAACAATGCGAACAAAAGAACCAAAACGTTAAGTGTGATAAGAATTTAGAAGATTTAAAGTCTCGAACGGCGACTTCGGACTGAAACAGCTGAAGGCCAGAAAACACCAAAACTCAAGCTCTAAAGCTCATACGAAAGAAAACCAGTGAAAACCAGTAAACCACTATCCGACCAAATCGGAAAAACGGGGACAACAGTCAACCCAAAGGGGTGTGTCTTTTTTATGAAAAGAAGTAGACACAAACTGCAACAATAGCGGGAATCAACTTCAGCCAAGTCCGGGAGCAACTCCGCACGACTACAAGTCACAATCAGATTATAAAAATGAAGATGAAGGGTTCGAGGAAAGGAAAGAAAGTAGTCAAGAAAAATAAACGGGTCAAGAAGAGAGAGAAGAAAGAGAGAAGGGAGTCGTGGCTGCGGTAGTGCTGAAATAGCAAAACCCTCGGACACGCGGCTCAGTGGAGGAGGCAGGAAAAGAGCAGAAAAAGGAATCTGATTAACGATCAAGCACTCGACGAACCACAACCCAGGCTCAACAAGAAACTGAACCAACTATCAACGACATAAAAAAACAAAAAGAATCCAACCTATGCCCGGAACACACAAACTTAGCGATAATCAAACAAGAAGCTGCCAGGTCTCAGCGAAGGCAGGATTGGGGACAGCGCCCACAACGAACGTAATCCTAAATGCCTAAAAGGAGTCAAAATCGGGAAAGATAAAAGTCAAATCCGGGTATAAGAAAAGCAAAGCCTAAAATGATCTAGATGTCCAAGATCCAAAAGAAATTCTGCCTAGCCCAAAAAAAATCCCAACCAACCCGACCCCACACTTGTACAAGGCCCAAGGGGAGGCCAAAACGACACTAATCGGTAGGTTGACTCTTCAAATGCGATACATGCCAAGTTCCTAGAAGTACTTTCTCATCCAAACTCTTCAGCTCATAGGAATTTCTACCAACTCTTCTGTGAATCATAAAAGGACCTAGGTATTTGTCTGCCAGTTTCGCGGTAAAATACTTTGCAGCATCCGAAAGCACGAAATTCTTACGCCAAACTAATTGATTAGGCAAAAACTCTACCTCACGCCTACGCAAATCATAGCGTGCTTTTGACTTGTCATAAGCCTGCTGGAGTCGCAAACGAACATCCTTATAAACTCTAACTAATCCTTCCGATCGATGTTCAAAAGTATCTTTAATGTCAGGTGGTACGACTATCGGTTGATTATCTTTGACCGTGCTTCTATGATCTGTACCGGTCAATATCATTTCACGACCAAAATTCACAAAATAGTTGACACCCTATTTTGTGAATTTTGGTCGTGAAATGATATTGACCGGTACAGATCATAGAAGCACGGTCAAAGATAATCAACCGATAGTCGTACCACCTGACATTAAAGAAACTTTTGAACATCGATCGGACCTGTGACTTCATGCTTAGCAGTACGAACGGCACAACTCACCTTAGGCAATAACTGGTCCCATTTACGATGATTCGTAGATACATAAGAAGTTAACATTGTCTTCAGCACTCTGTTGATTCGTTCCGATGGATTCGCTTGGGGATGGTAAAAAGATGTGTACAAAGGCTTTACTGAATAGGTTCTCAACAGTTTAGTCATTTCTTTGGATCGGAATTGCACACCGTTATCTGTAATGATGGCCTTCGGGACGCCATACTGTAAAAATACCTCGTTCTCCAGATGTTTCACTACAGATGCAGCCGTAGCTTTACGAAGAGGGAAAAATAAAGGGTATTTGCTAAAGCAATCCGACACCACAAAAATATATTGGTAGCCATGAGTAGACCTAGGCAAAGGACCTACAAGATCGGCACAAATAATCTCCCAAGGACGCGAAACAAGTGAATGTCCTCCCATTTTACCCGCAGGAGCTTGCTGTAAGGGTTTTGTCCTCATACAAACTTCACATTTCCGAATATACTGATAAACATCAGACTTCATGCCAGGCCAATAATATTTCTGACTAATACGATTTACTGTTTTATACACACCCAAATGTCCACTAGTAGGTTCATCATGACATTGGCGGATTATTTCTTTTCGTCCATTCTTAGGTATAATACGTTTCCATTCCGACTGCTCGTCAACGAGATCAGGATACGGGCTACGCACAAGCTTATGTGGTTCACCATCGATAAGTCGAAACGAAGGATATTTATCAGGCGACGATTTAATTCCATCTTTAAGTCTATCGTACCATTTATCTCGGCTATCCGCAACTTCAACAGACTCTAACACAGGTACAGCACGCGATAAAGTATCAGGCACTACATGTTCCTTGCCTTTACGATGTAAAATGGCAAAATCATACTGCTGAATTCTCACAGCCCAACGAGCCAAACGTCCAGATGGATTCTGTAATCTGTTCAACCACAACAAAGAGTAGTGATCCGTAATCACGGTGAAATGTGTTCCTTCAACATACGGTCTAAATTTCTCTATGGCCCATAACACAGCTAGACATTCTTTTTCAGTAGTAGAGAAGTTACGCTCTTGTTTGGTAAGAGATCGGCTAATATAGGCTATGACTTTTTCTCCATCATCAAAATTCTGCGTCAGAACAGCTCCTAAACCAAAGTTCGAACTATCACACTGTATGACGAATTCACGGTCAAAATCAGGACACGAAAGAACAGGGGCAGTTACCAAATTTTCTCTAATCTTAGTCCAAGCTCTATCACAGTCTATATCCCAGTGAAAAGATTTACCCTTCTTCAAAAGTGACGTTATGGGAGACACGATCGTAGAGAAGTCTCTAATAAAGCGACGATACCAACTAGCTAATCCTACAATACGTCGAACCTCAGACACAGTTCTTAGGAGTGGGAATATTAAGGATGGCTTGAATCTTTTCAGAATCTACATGCAAACCTGACTGATTAACAACATAACCCAGGTATTTAAGTTCATCTCTACAAAATTTGCATTTCTCCTGATTGAGAGTAAGACCTGCCGCATGAATACGAGTAATAACTTCCTCTAAAATTTCTAGATGTTTTTCAAAAGTAGGACTGACAATGATAATATCATCCAGATACACGAAGACATAGGGATCAAGATCAGCACCAAGAACTCTATCAATCAAACGCTGCCAAACCGCTGGACTTCCAGATAGACCCATCGGCAAACGCTTAAATTGAAACAAACCACGGTTAGGGATAGTAAAAGCAGTATAAGGTCGCGACTTTTCAGCAACAGGGATCTGAAAATAGGCCGACTTGATGTCCAATGACGACAGATAATTGGCATCACGTAATTTGTCCAGAGTATGAGATATATAAGGGAGAGGATATGCATCTTTCTGCGTCACCTTGTTGAGTTGACGATAATCCACCACAAAACGATAACTACTATCCTTCTTGGGAACTAAAAGTATCGGAGAAGACCAGGGACTATTAGAACGCTCAACAATGTCCTGTTCCAACAACTTGTCCAGTTCAGCATTGACATGTTTCTGCATAGCTGGCGAAATAGGATAATATCGCTGCTTAATAGGTTCGCTATTCGTAATGATGACATGTTCGACTAAGTTAGTACAGCCAATAACATTGGGATCTCTTCCCTCAAATAAACGCTTAGTTAATTGCTCAACACGCTCACGCTGACTCTCCTTCAAATCAACATCCAAGGCAGCAACCTGCGCAACCGGAATACTAGAAGAAAAAGACCACTCGCCTCTGCGCAAATCAGGAACAATACCCATTATTCTCCAAAAGTCTGCACCCAAAATCAATGTGGACGAAACGTCGGGAACTATAATAACGTCAATAATCTTTTCACGGTTCTGCAATCTGAAGGGAACCGAAACGGCACCTGTACTCTGACAAGAACGACCATCAGCCACCGTACAAGTAGTTAAATTTTTCTGAAGACGCAATCCCAAAGATTGAAGTAATTTCCACCCATCACCTCCTGCAATGGTCCTAGAAGCTCCAGAATCCAATAAACCCTGAATCGGAATATCAAAGACATAGACGGTAAGATAAGGTCTTTCATCATCGCTAGCGTGACCCAGAATGAAATCAATGATCGCTCTATTAGGATCAGCAACCGGAGAAACGTGACTAGAATGCGCGAGCCGGTTTTCTAACGCATTCGACGTAAGTTTAAAGAACAGCGCGGACAATTCCTAACAGTAACTCCAGGTTGACCACATTTGAAACAATGCATGCGACGGGGTTGACTACAATTCGCAGCTAAGTGACCTTCACCATCACAATTCCAGCATTTTCTCGGAGTAGGTGAAGCGGATACTTCCGAAACTGACGAAGACGCTGACACACACGCAAGATCCGGTTCCAAGGACTGATTACGACGAGGCGGGGGAACGTAAGCCTCTACAAACGCTTTACGAACTTCCATCTTCCTACCCAAGGTACGAAGGTTCTCCAGAGTCCGAACTTCCGCTAATGCCAACTGACTCTGATAAAAGGGTGCTAAATTTCTCAAAATAATTCGCAGACGACTGGATTCAGGAATATCGATAGTTAAACGAGAGAAAAGATTGGTCATAGTCGAGATGTACAAACTCATAGATTCATCAGGACCCTGAGTGCGACGACGAATCTCATCAAACAACTGTTCGTCATAATCTGGGGCTTGAAACTCTTCACGCAGTGCCACAACCAACTCATCCCAACCTGAAAGATTCTTTCGTGATGCACGGAACCAAATTAAAGCCTTACCCGAAAATAAATCTATAGCCGAATCGAAAACTTCCTCCTTCGACACATTACGCGCACGCATAAGTTCCTCAACTCGCTCTAGAAAACCATTCAAAGAAAGTTCTTTATTATCTCCTGAATATTTCAACTTCCAATGCATAACTGGTACTGATTTCTTTGGAACGGAAGGGGTTGCAACCTTAGGCGCATCCTCAACATCACTCAATTCCTCTGACGATGGGACAGGAGAAGATGACCCACCAGCAACTTGAGACAACGAAACTACGGATTGGTTCAAAGTCGAAGTTTGCACTAACTTTTTAACCTTAGATTTCAGAGTGGACGCGAGAGTTACAAAAGATACAAGCAATTCGGAACGCGATTTCCTTTCATCATCGGTAGCAGGCACACTCCTATTAACTCGACCGAGAGCATGAGCTAACTTAGAAGAAATCTTGGAAAAATCTGCCGAGGCTAAATTTCCGGTAAAAGTTCCAACCAAGTCCTCAAGCATTTTCACCTTGTCGGTAAGCGCTATCAAGTCCTCCACGAATGTAAAAGGATAATTAGGCCACTTAAAACTTTCTAACTTTTCTACCTTTCGGAGACCTCGAAGAGTCTTCCGCATAGAATCTACCGTATCCAGAGTCGTCACCCCTCTAATTCGTAACTCATACTGTAACTCATCCTGACTCAAGCGATTAATTTCCAATTTGAAGTCCATAGTTGAGATATAAGTTCCAAGAAAATGTCAAAAATCCAAAGAAAATATGAAAAACAAGGAATTGATCCCACCAAAAAAATTGTGGCCCCACCAAAAAATGTTGTGGCCCCACGTTGGGCGCCAAAAGCTTGTTACCTAAAATTTTCGGCACCGAAAGTGACCGAGTGAAATCAAAAAGAAAACCAAAAAGTTGTTGCGCTACCACCTTACAAACCTTAGACTCAGTGGGTTGATAGTTGACAATCATGCAGGGTGCCAGCCGGCTCGTCGGCGAGGGAGTGGGTTGAACGAACAAACCCAAGATGGAATAAAAATTTCGGCGCCACCTGCTTAGGTTTACTTACCCTGTCATGTCCCCTAGATAAGCAGGAATCCAAGGTGTTAACGAGTACCAAGGGGTAAAGCAGTTTGCAAGTCAATACAAAAAAAAAACAAAGACAGAATTAAAAGTAACTCGTTTAAACGTTTATTGCAATTAAAAGTTAAATGAAATGAATATGCAATTTTAAATACAGAAAAAGAATTAAAACAAAAAGCCCCACGATAGGACTCCAACACCGAACGCTATGGCCAACGCAATCAGTTTCACATCAATAATATAAAGGAAAATCTTATCCTAAGAATTAAAATTAAATTTTGAAAAGTTTTAGAGTTACCAAAAAAATAGAATTTATTGAAACAAAGTTGAAATTTTGAATTAAATATACCAGCGGTGAATAAACCACCCTGTATATCACATGCCGATAATTAATCGGTTGATGTATAATATAATATTAAAGAAATAAACTGTTAACCTGTTTCAATTATACCCTCCGATCTATAATATACAAAATTTCTAGAATTGTTGACTAAAACATTAAAACATTAAAAAAAACTAATTGATCGGGGTAGTTAATTAAGAAAGAACATATTATTCGCAGTTAGAATTTAGAAAAAAAAAAGAAAAAAAAAATAACGTGCACTTAGCTTGTCCCTCAAACGGCGGTTTCGGGGCTTGGATGTGATGTTCTATCCGAAGAAATCGTGATCGGGCTCGACTTGGTAAGCAAACGAAAGCGAGATGTCCGTTGAATTCCCCAAGGGCGGTGCAGGAACAAAGAAAGCCGCAGAAAATCTCAGCCAAACGTGGGTATTCGGATCCTCACTTGAAACGACGTTGAAATTCCAAAACTCCAAAAATAATATGACGATAAAACCTCGGTAAAAACGGGCTTTTCCAATGTAGCGAAGAAAAATTTCAAAATGGCGTTGCAGACGCGTGGGTTCTCAAATTATCTCGAATAAATCGAATCCATCAGCCGTGGTAATCACAATTCCACACCAAACATAAGCGAAGATACGGTCGATGATTAATTTCGGTAAACTTCCATTTATATCCACATAAGTGAGAAAATATCCGAAATTCCAAAAACAGGAAGAATTTACTCTTGAGAATACGTCTTACACCATTTTCAAGACCAAAACGAAGATGATGCCGGAAACAGGAAACCAAGCGGGAGAATACGTCACACAACCAATCGGAAAATAGGAAATTAAAATTTGAAAACTGACAACGTACAAGAGGTGCCATCTCACGTTGAAAAGATGTGAACACAAAATATGAAGATCTATCAGAAAGCAATCAATAGCAAATCGATGCCTAGAAATCTATAAACGGATGAATGATACAAACAGAACTAACCTTAAAAATTGAACAACTGTCAAAACATATAAAATGAATTCCTAAGATGAAATTAACACAAACAAGGACCGAAATTAAGTGAAACACTAAATCTGAAGATGACTGAAAGTAAAGATTCTCAAATTCTAGCAATCATGAAAACACAAATGAAAGGACCAAAATGATTCGATAACGATACCCGTTGAGGAAAAACAATACATAAAAGCATCTCTGAAATTAGAAGGCAGATAAAAAAAAGGAAATAAAAAAAACGAAAGCTTGTCGAAAAGACTGGCCGAGTACTACACAAGGTAGGTGAAGAAAAAAACCGTAACAAATAAATTAAATTTTATTGATATAAAGTGTAAATGGGTTTCAAGTTGACTGCTGGATAAAAAGTTTGGATTTGATCGTTTATACAATATTTCGACCCACTTACCTGAGAAATTGTTGTTAAGCCATAATATCCAATTATGAAGTCTATCTATTGTAATTTCAATAAATAATTCATATTTACTACATTTAAAATTTATATGGCTCCTACAGACTTTTAAAACCTGATCCTATCAAACGCATTCAACGTTCCATCATCAAATCTATAAAATCCTCATCTATTCCTCCTGAATTACATAGGTCCTTGTTGCCTAGTGATTCCCTTTCTCCTAAATTATACAGTCAACCCAAACTCCATAAACTCAATGTTCTTTTACGTCCTATCGTTAGTATCATAAACAGTCCTACATATAAACTTTTCAAATACTATCCAACATCCTGAATCGCAATAGCGATTCTCTTATCCGAAACTTGCAACACTTTGCGCAGCTTTGGTGGAAACCTATCTTACCTTTACCTATTTCCGGTTCCACAGCTATAACTATGAACAAGTTTCAGGTGCAGATATGAGTTCCCCGTTTTCTCTTGTTGTAGGCAACATTTTTATGGAGGCATTTGAGCACGGAATCCTTCTATTTCCAGAAACCGAAATGCTGGTTTAAATACGTTGGTGACACCTTCGTAATCTTACCATACGGACGTGATTCCTTACATTCCTTAACTCCATTAAATTCACCATGAGAGTCGAGTGGGATGCTACTCTATTTTTTCCTAGATGTCCTACATCGGGATGGCTTTTTCGGACATGCCGTCTATCGCTACCTCCGACCGTTACCTAAATGCCCTATCACATCATTCTCCGGCTCAGAAGAACGGACTAATAAATTACTGGATATTCCTTCATGACGATACATCATGCTAAACCTGTAATGGCGGGGTGGCCGAGAGCGAGTATGTCTATTGATCCACGTAGTGAAGCAGCAGGATTGGCCTCCACCTCATTTCCTAGATAGATGACTTCTACAGGTTTTAGACATCGCTGTTGAGGAAAATGGGAGCCGCAAAAGGCCGCGCCAGGCCAGAAGAACTAAAGCGGAAAAGATCTGAAAGTTAACCTCCACCCACCGGCACTACAACAATTTTAATTAGCAATTACAGTGTAAGCGCTGAGAGCGCTTTTAAATTTAACTGCAGAGTTTTAGTTGTTTAATTCGGATGATAATACACTCCGCCAAAAAAGTATCGCATAAACTAAAAAAGGGCATTTATGAACCAAGATATTTTTATACGTTCACAAAAAGTTTGCCTCGTGTATGTGAACTATAAAAACACTAACAAAATAATGGAACTTAGCATTTTTACTTTTTTTTTTCCTAAAAGAACATATTTAGAAAAATGCATATATGTAAGGTTTGTTCAGTTGTTTATTGAAAGTCTTCCTATACGGACAAATTTTAAAGTGCGAAGTCAGAGTTCTGTACCAACGCTTTTAAAACTAAAATGAGCAATTTAACTTCAGAACAAGTGGCTGCTATAGTTGCTTTAATCGAAGATGGACGATCTCAAGCATACGTTGCTAATTTGATGAACATCAATCAGTCAAGTGTTTCTAGAGCCGTAGCCAGATATAGGGAAACAGGCATTTACAGTAGAAGACCTGTACCAGGTCGTCCAAGATGTTCTACTCGCCAAGATGACCGCTATTTACTACTACAAGCATTACGTCGAAGACATGTAACTGCGAGACAATTGCAGAACGACTTGGCTAGAGTCAGAAATACTCGTGTGAGTACTCACACTATTCGGAATAGGTTACGACAGAGTGGATTAAGAGCTAGAGTAGCTGTAACAGCCCCTCGTCTCACTAGGAACCACCGAGTGGCTCGCTTAAGGTTTGCCAGAGAACATGTAAATTGGAACATTAATGACTGGGCCAATATACTCTTCACAGATGAGTCAAGATTTGGTCTTTACACCTCAGATAGGCGTATCTCAGTGTACAGACGAGACGGTGAGCGCTATTTGCAGTGTAATATCAGACCTAGACCTAATTTCGCTGGTGGCTCTATTATGGTTTGGGGAGGCATCTGTTTAACAGGTCGTACAGAGTTAGTACCAGTAGACAGAGGTACACTGACTGCCCACAGGTATATAACGGAAATTTTAGAAGAACATGTAGTACCATATGCGCCAATTATAGGAAACGAATTCATGTTAATGCACGATAATGCACGACCGCATGTTGCAATAATCGTCCAGGAATACCTTAACGATGTTGGTATTCCAGTTTTAGATTGGCCTGCGGTAAGTCCGGACATGAACCCTATCGAGCACGTGTGGGACCTCCTTCACAGACGGATACGAACCCAAAATGTTGCCCTAGCGGACCTGCATGGACTAGAAAATGCTCTCCGTGACGAGTGGGAGAATTTGGATCAGGCTTATATACGGAGGTTAATCGAATCTCTGCCAAACCGTATGCGAGCGGTCATAAGAGCCAGAGGTGGCAATACTCAGTATTAAAAGCTACTGTTATAACATTTTTCTTTCCAAAATTATAATTTCTTGTTTTAATAAAAATCTCAAGTATGAGTTCTTGTTTTTATTTGGCCTGTATTTTATTTAAACAATCATAGAAATTATATCTTAGAGCGCATTAAAGTATATTTACAACTTTATGCTACAAACAAAGATTATACGATACTTTTATGATTCAAAACTAAATTATGCGATACTTTTTTGGCGGAGTGTATAAAACAAGAATCCGTATGCCGGACCAGGTTAAAAATACGCGGACAGTTTTGACGTACAAGTTGGTGCTATGTCGAGCTAGGAATAAATCTCTGCGTTATGTCGGAAGCTTTCCCGTCACCAACATCCAGAGCGAGAATGGCTGGGAGAATGCCTTTCTTAGCGTCAAACGCGCGGTTTATATACACTACAGCGAACGCCTCCCCTTCCCCCACGAGGTCACGATGGTGGGAGTTGTAATATATATATATGTATGAGAGTTATACGATCTTAAACTCCTTATTTTAGCGAAGATATTTGCTAATTTGTCAATTTAGCATGTCTGTCAATAACGACATCTGTATAAATTTTTCTGTATTCCTTGCTTATAATCAAAAGGCGGATGGCCACAGGCACTATAAGCGAAGATTCATATTGAGCCGCCGCGTTATACATGTCGAGTATTATTATACATACGTCGTTGTGTGGCAGTAGCGTAGGCAGATATACTTTAATATAAATTTTAACATATCTTACATTTTGTTTAATAAATTTGAAGTAGATATTCGTTTATATGCACTGATAAAAAAGATTCTTTAAAATAAATAAATATCTCTTTGACGGTATGTTTTAAAGCAGCCGTTTCTTTCAGTTAATCCATATTTCTTTCATTGAAATAATATTATTTTTCCACAGAAGTAATACATTATATATACCGCCTCTGGAAGTGTGTGGCTGTGTTAAGTGTGTGTTCCGAAAATATTACTCAATAAGTGGGAGTTTTCGAGTAGATAATTTTGGGGATTGCGTGGCAAGAGTGAATAATAGTGAAGAAAAGCAGCAGGTAAAATAACGAGGCTAATAGTACTAAATGAAATAGGAGTGAATAAAGAAATTATAATACAACGAAAACCCAAGTCTCCGAGGCGTTGAGCCGGGCGAAGGTTTTTGTCGCGCTGCGAATTGGTAAACAACACAGACCCGCATTCAGGGAAGATTATAAGATAATAAAGTTAAGGCGTGTGATAGGAAGAAAAGTGATAGGGACAGCGATGATTATTCGACAGATGATAATATGAGGAAAAGAAGAGCAGATGCAGATGTGGAGGGAGTGTTCATAAAGAGTAAAAGAACACAGAGGACCCCAACGAAAGAACAAAGCAGGGAAGACCACAAACTAGATTTGATATTAAAAATGATAACTGATATGAAAAATGATTAGAGCGTAATTAAGAATGAAGTAAAACAATTTAGAGAGCAACAAGAAGTGTTTAACGTAGAATACAGAAAAACTTCTTTCTACATCACAACTAGTGAGAGGTGCATATTTAAAGTATATTTTAAAATTACTATACATTCCATTGTCTTCGGAACAGACATTTTTTAAGATGTTTAAATCCGGATTACGGTTAAAAACTGCGTAAATTTTTTTGCCCAAACGGCC
This sequence comes from Cetonia aurata, assembly GCA_949128085.1. NCBI lineage: Eukaryota > Metazoa > Arthropoda > Insecta > Coleoptera > Scarabaeidae > Cetonia > Cetonia aurata. The sequence goes on from OX421889.1 coordinate 20,312,521, forward strand.
TCAAAAATCTCCGGAATATTTTTAACTTTATGTAAGGTGGTATTTAGGATTTCGATACCTTCTTCTAGTTTTAAACTTTAAGTTTCTATAAATATTTTATAGTATTAGTTAATACTTTAAAGTTATTTTTAACTAAATACTATATTGTGGAGACAAATACGAGACGCTGAATAAAGAGATATTTTGTGCGACCGCTCTTCACTTGACTAATTCCGTATCTAGCGCGCCTAGTCGATCAACATTGTGTCGTGCTCCGTCCGCCTATGGCCTAGCTTCCGTACCTTTAGGTACGGTGATGCGATGAATAATAGTCTCTCTTCAGTATGCTGTACGCCAGTTGAAAATTAGTGTCAGTAAGGAAGTGCTTTTGACGTAATACCACTCTCATATCTCATCAAGATTGAGATATGGTTTAATGTTCTGGGGCTTGTCTTCCCAATTCCCACGATGTTTTATTTTATAGAAGAGGATTTTGCGAAGTATATTCATGTTAAAAAATACTGATAGCTGTCGGCCACTTTTTGTGGGCCATAACCTGCTGACTTTACCCACCATTTTTATTTATGATGCGCAGTGTCTGTCAAGAAAAACTTTAACCGTTTCATACCTAACTGCGATATTAATAATATATATGAAACACGGAATGCTTGTGGGCTGTCGATTTCGAGACATAGAACAACACACTTTATATGTATTAAAATCTATAATAAACTCCCTAAAAACTTAACAAATTTAAATATTGTTAAATTTAAAATATCGTTAAAACGATTTTTAGTTGACAAGTGTTACTACACTGTCTCAGAGTTTTTGACTGAACCGATTCGCGATTATTGAGTGTTTTCTTGTCGGTTGTATTGTGTGTTGTATCTTATATAAGTATTCTCATTTATATTTATGTTTCTTAGTATGTACATATGTCTGACAAAGCCTATATCCTAAGGATCTACTGGCCAATAAAGTACAATACAATACAATAGAATCATGTGGTACTAATGCTACCGAACTACGGGAAAATCAATCAAATGAAAGGGAATTAATGATAAATCAAAATTTATACTAAAATGAATTTTCCCACAGAACAGTGCGTTACACTTTAACTTTAAATACCAAGAACTAAAGATGATTATAAGAGTGAGGATATTCGTTCCATCCTAATAATTATACCAATGCCGAATAGTGGAGAGAAACATATTCCTGGTCCAATAAATCTTTTCTCATGTACTTATATAATTTCGTGTGTGTTCAATTTTCTCGGCGATGATAGATCTTCAATTTGTTCAAAATTTCCTCTTTTAATACCATGTTTGATACCATTTATGTGCGTTGTGCCACAGTTATTTAAACTTCTCATACCGAAAATGTGTTGCGTCAGATTGCGGGTTTCATCTGCCCAATATAAACAATTGCAATTACCGTATTCAATACTGTAGACCTTTCGTTATAATTTGATTTATCATTCGCGTTATAGAATTCGAACCATAGAAATGCACCAGTTGGTTTTAAAATATACACTAAATCTTATACAGATAAGTATATGTATAGTGGTTTTCAAATTATAAGAAACTAACTTTTAAATCCTTAATGCTTTTATTGCACCTCCTGTAGTAATACTCTTGAGAAGGGTACTGTTCACCTGCTTACACTATATGAATCGCCGGGCCGTAATAACTATGAATTACGGCCCCATTAAATAATAATATAATTTTAATTTGAATAATATAGTAAGTCATATATGTATAGATCTCACCGGTTTGTTTGCGTAAAAGATAATTGGATTAAGCGGCCCGTAATACTGCCGCTGCGTACTGCCTTTCGTATGAATATAACTTACTATATTATTAAAGTTACATTATTATTTAATGTAATTTTAATTTTAATCCGATTATGTTTTACGGAAACAAACCGATGAGATCTATACACAGAGAAAAATAAAATGGAAAACCTAAATAAACAATTAAACAATTAGTCTTGATAAATGATATATTTGCAATAATACTTCAACTAATATTCAGTCATCTATTGTAATTATTGTTAATGGTACTACTTTATTTTTTTCTGTGTAGTGGTAAAATAAAAGAAATTACTTGGGCGTAGGTATATATACATGTAATATTTAGTTACTTATCATTTGTTGTTAACATTTATTGCTGTATACTTATTTGAATTTTCACGAACATGTGGCAACCTTTTGCTGAGTGTGTTAGTGATTGTGATGTGCATAGTGATGATGAAATTGGAGCACGGAAGTGAAAATATTTATCACAAGATGCAAAGCAGATACTTCTCAATATCTATAATACTCTGATGGAAGAAAATAACGAAGGACAAACCAAGAACATTCAACGAACGTCGCAATTAACCAAAGTGCCTATTGGAACAATATACAAGGCAATTAAAAATAACGCAGAGCCTCGAAAGCAAAGAAGTGACAAAGGAGCACCGAGGAAAATTAAAGAGTATGAAATTGATATTATTAGGCAACAAGTATATTGCATGTATAGCGAAAATGTTGTACCTACAATTGAGTCCTTACATAAAAAAATTAATGATGAAAGTATTGATATTCAATGTTCTAAAACAACCTTGTGGCGGACGTTAAAAAAAGCGGGTTTTAAATTTTGTACTATAGATAAACGCCGCACAATTATGGAAAGTTCGAGGTTGCAGAAAATGCGGTACGAATACTTGATGGCAATAAAAAAATATAGACAGGAAGGGCTATTTATATGTTATTTAGATGAAACGTGGTATGATACCCACGACACTATTTGCAAAGGTTGGGTAGACAATTCAGGCACGTGTCAGTTGGACGCGCCGGTTTCGATAGGGAAGAGAATAATTATTCTCCACGCTGGATCAGAGAAAGGATGGATCGCGCAGCCGCTATTATCTGCAAAAAATGTAAAATGCTCTAGCTTGGATTACCATGAGGACATGACTTCATCCTTATTTGAAGAATGGTTTTGTAATACTTTACTGCCAAATTTACCAGAAAGTAGTGTGATAGTAATGGACAACGCCCCGTATCATTCACGACAGCAAAATAAAGTTCCTACAAAAAGTAATAATAAGAAAGATATTAAAGAATTTTTAGAAGCAAATAATTTATATTTTGAGGAGCATTATACAAAAAACCAATTATTAGAAGTGATGAATACAAAAGAATATTTGAAGGATTATTATGTGGATAATAGAGCCAAAGAAGCAGGACATACAATTTTACGTTTACCGCCGTACCATTGTATTTTCAATGCAATTGAATTGATATGGGCCCAACTTAAAAATACCATAAGGCGAACAAATCATACGCCTAAATTTAGTGAAAGCACTATAACACACATAAAAAATGTGATGGAACATATAACTGCTGATAATTGGAAAAATGCCGTTAAACATGCAAGAGCAAAAGAAAACGAATACATGGATATGTATAATATAGTACCACCTTTAATTATAAACTTGCAATACAATTCAGAGTCAGACACAGATATCGATTTCCAAGACGACTCAATCACATCAGATGATGATTTGTGAAATACGGTGTATATTAAGTATATTGTATAATACTGCCACGGTCTCAGTTTATATAAACATGACTTACAATTTTATTGTGCATTACCAACTAATTGTTAAACTTCATATATCTAACTTATTAATTTTTTGTAAATAAACCTAATGTATATTATTTATTATATATATTTAAAATTAAAATTGCGTTTTACTATTACCTTATAGTGCCGTAATTTATACTCAATCCGGCCCCTGCATTCATATGCTGCAAGCAGGCAACCCGTACCCTTTCAGTGAGGCGGGCAGGTAATTATCCCCACATAAGATGCAATAAAATCATTACAGGCTTAAAATGTTACTTTCTTCTAACTTGAAAAGAACTATATGTCTTTTGATTGAAAATAAAAATTACTCATCTGCATGCATCCAACATATTATATAAAAACACTTCTAATGCACGTTCTTCTTATTTCTTTAAACTCAACAATATCTACGAACTAGCAGGAAAACAACCCGTTTATTTATTTAGAATGCACATTATTGAGAAAATTTGTTTATTTTAGCAATCATGAAAATTACAAATACAGGAGTAAGTTACCATACATGTACATATAAATCTTATTATCTTTAGTTAATAAAAGTACTTTTAATTAAAACACTATCGAACTACAATACCCTTCTAGTTATTTTCTCTATCCACGGGAGATATCTCGATACTTTTGTATAAAGAGCGAACCTATTCGCGTTACATGTTCCGGCTGCTGTTGTCGGGGTCAAGCTAACTATGCCCCTGATGTAAAGACGATTATCGGCCGATTCGAAATAGAGACCTCCACCACTGTCTCCTTCACACACGCTTATGTCTGAAAATATGAAACCAAATAGAAATGTTTATCTTTACTGACAGCTTACATATTAACTTACTGCTATCTTTGTAACCGGCACAAATTTTATCTGTGGCTACGTACTGGTGACTAAAACTTTCCGGTAAATTCGCTATGCACACGGCCTTTGGTCTGTAGGGTAGGACGACCTTCTTCAGCACCTCGCTTGGAGGGCCACCTTGCTCGGTGTAACCCCAGCCTGCTACCTAACCTCATAAAATATTCTTGTTAATAAGAGTGAAATGCAACTTTTGCGAGGGTACAATCGTCTATGCACATAGACCGGGTCTCTCAGCTCATAGATCCCGATACATAACTTTTGTATTTATAAATATTCTTTGTGGTATTTACTTCCTATAAATTTTCTAATATTAAAAAACCTACATTATAATTCTTTTATCACATCCGGTTTTACCGAAAATAAAAACAAATTTAATGAATTGTATGTTTTTGCGTATAATGGTGATTAAAATCTTCTGAAAAATGCACTATACACACGTCTCCTTGTCTGTGGGGTAAGACGAACTTGTTCAGCACTTCGCTCAGAGAGCCACCTTGCTCAAATTGTAAGGTCAGATTTCTCAATTCTTTTTATCTTCAAAATTATATATTATATTCCTGTGATAGGTGGGGACTGTGGCTTGAAAACTATAACAAAAATGTTGTTTGTAAAGGATGTCAGTGTTATTCCACTAGTGATTTGGTGAAGAGCAAATTTTCCAAGGTTTACCTTAGCCGAAAACACTACGTTTAACACTGCTCTTCACTTGTTTTCTACTGAAGATTGCAACTTAGTTACAGAAATATGTATTTAGATTTGTATCTTTTTAATTTTTGTGGTAAGGGATTTTTTTTAGTTTTTCTTTTGGATTTTCGTTATTTAGATTATATGTTCTTGGTTTTGAGGTCTTTTTAACAATAATAATTATAATCAAAATTATAATGTGGGTGTTTTTGTTTTTAACAAACGTTATTAGGTATATAGCACTCAGGTTTCGTAATTTTATTTGTTGGATCTTCAGAGACACTAATTAACACTAATTAACGGTTACACATTAGATATGATAGAAGTTGGACATGTGTGTGTTAGACTGCTGTTTTTTTTAATACGTACTTCGAATTTAAATCTAATTTTAACTTTTGCAAATTTTAACTAATGTGATTAATTGCTTATTAATTGATTAAGAAATTATAATTTTTTAAGTTGTTTCAATTTTTTTTTTAAGCGCGTCTCACTTTAAAGAAGACTCTCGTCAAAACGTAAAAATGTAGATATTTTTTCATACAAAAATACCGTCTAAATTTGCGACTTCTTTCGTGGATTTTTAATACAAACCTAGTCTTGACAATTACGAACACAAAAAAAATCGGTTGAGCCGTTCTCAAGTGATACTTCATCATACATGTGTGTTGATTTTATTTATATAGATTTATTGTAATTATTTTATCAAATCTAATGTGTAGCCGTTAATCAGTGCCTCTGAAGAAAAAAGGAAAGGACTTGTTTTTGATTTGGCTGCTTAACTCTTGAACCCATATTCTATTACATTGTATATAAAATTATAAAAACGTATTTGACAAAATTTTGATTTTGTTGATAAATCAGAGTATTTTTGTTAGTTGTTTGATGTAGTTATTTTACTGAGAGCATGCGTTTATAAATATGTATAATAACAAAAGACGTGAAAATATTGTTAAATAAAATATCTTATCACAAAAAAAAAGAAATGTAGAATGGTTGAATTTACAATAAAGCTAAATTCGAGACTGCACGTTCTATAATAACTTATAATAATTTATTTCGGCAGTGGTTCTACTGCCGCCTTCTGGGTGGCTCTAATAAGGAGGAATTGTAAGTATATATGTATGTGTGAATGAGTGTACATATCTGTATATGAATGCATGTATGTATGTTTTTGCTGGGCGAAGCTTTCTGTTGTGGAATACACCTTGACATTTCTAGTAGCATCAAGCTTTCCAAAGAAAGAGACGCTTAAGAAAATTGAAAAATAAAAACTTTGAAATCAAAAACTTGAAAACATTAAAAAAATGAAAAAAAATTTACAAATAATAAATTAATAGATTACAACTTTATCTTAGATTCTCATATCTATACTACGCGATTAAAGGGCGGGCCGCTACCTGAGGGATATTTATCTTCTATAGTGAGCGCGGGCCAAAGTGGATCGCGGGTTAGGCTTACCAACTTTTTCAATAGGGTGAGTTCCAAGGTGGAACGCGGACTTTTTAGTGTATATCCTGTTTGGAATCTATATTTATATGTATATATAGAAACTTATGACAGTTTTCTTTTCTTTAGAAGCTGATAGTTGAAATTCCTCAAATCTGATTCTATAAAAATATTCATTATATTTTTGTTGATTTTAAGAACGTACTCTTCGCTGCTAGAACCTTCTTATGGTGGCTCTAGAATTCGGTTCATATATTATTTAAAGCTTCTGATTGCCGATGTGAGATCCCTATTGTACTCATTTGCAGGTACCCACTAACGGCATCCATACCCTATGCAATTGCTGGCTTAGTACACTCATGGCCTCTGGTGTCATGGCTATGTGTATATGTCGCTTCCTCTAATTTCCTTTTGGTTTACCTACCATCCTTAGATAGGAAGGAAGCATTTTGTTTTTTGTTGCCCAAGCGTTTTCTACCAATCTTGATTGGGAGAAAACGCTATTAAATATAATCTGTTTTTCCTTTCCTGCAGATTTTTGTGTGTTCTTTTATTCTTATCTTGAGCGGTCTGGTTGTTTCACCAATGTATGAGCATCCACATGGAATGCTGTGCACTTTTAGGTTCGTTCGTTTATGTTGTCCGGTTTCATTCTACTTTATACTTTACGACTATTGTATATTGGAGGTACTTATCGCCGTTCCAATACCATATCGGTTGCCTTTCCGTCCGGTTTTTTCTGAGGACCTTTTTGTATGGAATTGTGGCGGTGATCTTGACTGGGATGTGTTGTTTGTTATCGCTTGTTTTCGAATTTCTTGCTTTAGACAGCATAGCCATTCATTCTGAGCGTGTGGGTGAAATTTCTTTTCTTTGGAAACTAGAACAGCACTAGAAAAAGTAACTAAGAAAGAAACATGGGCAACAGCAGTGTTACTATTTAAGAACGGCAAGCTCTAGAATCTTTACAGTTGGATAAAACTTTAGGAATACTTCCGGCGGATAAAGGAAACGCTACGGCTATGATGTGCACTAGCGACTACGACAATAAAATACAAAATGTATTATAAGCAGAAGGGTATAAACAAATAAAGAGAGATCCTACGTCATCAGTAGAACTATCATTAACGGCCACATAGGGTTTAGCGGTGTGAGCATCGCATTACAGCAAATCTCCACATTTCTATGGCGTACCAAAAATTCACAAGTCAGATATTCCATTCGACCAATAGTCAGTTCTAGGAATTCACCAAGCCATTCACTTGGAAAAAGTTTCTACTACGCATATTAAAATCACTAACAGGCCTTACAGGACCGCGGTTAGGAACACACAGGAAAAAAAAAAGAAGAATCTACGCTTAAATTCAAATTAATTCCACCAGCCTTTCTACTGGCTCTCCCGGTATGTATGTTGTATGTTGTTGCTGGACGAAGCTTCGGGTTGTGGAATACACCTGGATATTTCTAAGCACTGACATCTGACTGACGTATTGTACCATCCCCACTGAAATTTTGCTGAACCCGAAGGAGTTACAACCTACGGTAAGGATTTCTTGCGTTCCAGACATCGCATTGATATGGGACCTACGGTTTTACTCCTTACCTTAAGAAACTTAAACTGACGTGCAGCGTCGAGCTTTTTTTAAATGAGACGCATTAAAAAAAAAAAAGAATTAAGAAAAATTAATGTACAGGGTGTACCGACGATCCCAAACCAGTAACAAATTAACTGGCTGGGGAACGGTCCGGAATTTTTGTTTTGCTTTTCTAAACTTGTTGTTTAATACACTAGTAATAAAATAGATTTTATTTTTTATTTTCTTGACATACAAGATCAATAATAAATATCATTGTAATATATATAATGTTTTAAGATGCAGAGATTGTTAGGATGCAAGAGTACAGAACCTGATCGCTCAAACTTCAAACCGTTTGAAAAAAATCAGACAATTTCTTAAATGCGGTCACGCCATTTTTTAAGGAAAATTGAGAATACTCGGAGAACCAAGCAGTTTGTGGAAAAATATTTCTAACAAAAGGTATTCGGAATTTAATGTGGAATACAGTAAGCTACTTCTATGCAAGAGCTTCCGTTTAAAATATTTTTAAATTGTCAAGCAATTACAGCAGTATATATTCCAATTATTAAATTTAATTTAACCATAAAAATAAAATCGACGCGCAATTTACAAAACATCTTTATATAAAACACAAAAGTTTCAAATTAAAGCAAGAAATTAGTAATTACATCAAAAAAAAAAAACAAAAAAATTATCAAATATATTTTTATAATTTTATTAGGCACAATGTAATATAATATTATTATTATTAAGAGCCGACCCTCTTCGTTATAATTTTGGTTATTATTATTGGAAATGTATAGAAACGAAGAAAGTGTTAATATATAATGTAGGCGAAATTTATTTATTTGGAATGTGGCTGGTTATTAAAATAAAAGATTTAAATTTTTAACGTTTCGGCTTCTTTATTTATTATTTAAGCCTTCATCAGAACTGATTGTATACGTTATCGCACAAAGGGTCAAAACACATAAAACTAACAATAACAATTTTTTTTTATACACGTTAAAAGAATTATAAACGACGAATAAATTACAAACATTATAGACAAACAAACGTATACCTTTACAATTGTATGATAAAAAAAAATGAATTATATTATATATATATAATAAAAATAAAAAAAAATTGTTATTGTTAGTTTTATGTGTTTTGACCCTTTGTGCGATAACGTATACAATCAGTTCTGATGAAGGCTTAAATAATGAATAAAGAAGCCGAAACGTTAAAAATTTAAATCTTTTATTTTAATAACCAGCCACATTCCAAATAAATAAATTTCGCCTACAATATACCACTTCTGGCTAAATAAAATTTCTGGAACGTGATAATAGAAACAACTTCACTTTATTTTATATTATCTTTTACAAGTGTGATGTCTAATGTTATCTATATGATTTTATGAGTTTTATCTATCGGTTTTAATAGTAATTGTTATGCTACAGTAAATAGTATTCAATATACTGTTAATACTTTTAATAAATACATTACATACAACAACTATATTACTATATGTTAAGTGACATGACAGACACATGAAAGTTAAAAATGTTATTTTTCCTAACCACTATATGATAAGACTTCGTATACGTCCGTCTTAAAGAATTGTTTCACTATTCCGGATACCGACTTGGTGCTTTTCTGATTCTGGTACTTCGGCGGAAATGCGTGGTTGCTGTTTTAGACTGCAGTGTCAGGTATAGGATTCTTATTGGAATAATCTTTTTCTGGTTCAGAAATTTGGGGTGTAGGTATTACAGTTTTTTGTTGGATTTCCTTTGGCATGTGGAATGTGATGAAGCATGACGTCGTCTTTCGACACCATCATTGGTAACAACTTTATAGGAATATTTATTGGTACGTTCAGTAACTTTCTCTGGAGACCATTGCTTCTCTAAGTTCGTGCAAACGTAGACGTTATTATTTTCTTGAAATTGACGATTATGATTTCTAGCATTTTCAATTTCATATTTAACATTTTTGTACCTCAACGTTAATATCATATCTGGTTTGATATTGTCCAAAACAGTTCGTAGGCGATGTCCCAATATCATTTCTTTGCTAACCTTATTCTTAGTCGTACCTACCGGATGTTTTTCAACAATTAAAATCAACAATCAATCCGGATTGTTATTCGAAAATCGTCGCAAATCCGTGTGTCGCCATCCTTTTTGGGTACATTAACTGTGGGTGTTGCCCATTCTATAGGAGTTTTGTTAGGATCTATCCGTGATATAATTCGCTGTTTGACAAGACGTTCGAATCCGGCTTCAATGTTTTTTTGAATTCCGAATTTGCTGCAATACAAATTGGTTTTACGTTTTCTTTGATATGAAGTTTTGCTTTGTAATCTTTAATTTTGTCTAATGAATTGTCAAATAATTCCATATTTTCTTAAAGAATTTGGTCAAGCTGTTTGTTCAATGTCGAATCCGACCCATCGCTTACTAGTTCACTTGTAGTAATAGAATATACTCGGTTTAAGTTTGGAATTACCATATGCTTTTAGTTTTGGAGGTTTCGTGGTGGTTTTCCTATCTTATTCCACATGTCGATAATTGAATAGGGTGTACCTGGATCCCAGTCCATAGTACATGTGATATTGTTAATTAACAAATTAATCTTCTTACCTCGCGATGTTAATGACGTTTTAAATATCTGCTCGTATTCGCTATCAAGGTCTGAATCATCACTCTTGATTTTGTGAACTCTGCGATCTGTTACACTATTTAATGTTTTAGATCGAATCATTGTACTAAACTGTTTGATTTTAGCTTTCCTTTTTTTACTTTTTTTACTATTATTCAAATGTTTAAATTTACTCCAGCGTGTACACTGTTTATAACAAATATTCACGACTTACGATTATTTTCGTACGTATTTTTTTTTTCGAGGTGTTTACGATTTAAACCCGTTGCAGAGCCATCGCGTAATTGTCTGTCTAGCATTTCACCTTCATAACCGCAATATTGTGCAATTTCTTTTAATTTGTTTGCATATCTTGTTGTTTTTATTTGAAATAGGTTCAAAAATTTTCCTGGAAATGTCTGTATGTTTGCTGTTCGAAGCTAATGTCACTATTAGGAAAAACAAAATTCAATTCAGTCTTTGGTTTTAAACATGATAAAAATAACTCAGGTTTAGCATTTAAGAAATCTACGTTATCTGGTTTGTTTTCTACATCCTAAATTCGACACTGTGCTTCGAAATAATTGATAAATGTTTCTCCTGCTGTGTTCGTATTATATTTTTAACATTTGAAGTCCTTGATGATGTTCTTTACTTCAACTTCGCTGCTATCACTTTGTGAAGCACTCTCACGTTTTGTGTACGAATTAACTGTTGTAATATTTATATAATTTGCTCTTGCTGACGTACTTGTATTTCGACAAATTGTTGAAACTGCTGACTATCCATGTTGGGAATGTTGGAGGTTATCCTGATATTTTCTCTATTCTTCACACTGTATTTATTGTTCACGTGTAGCTGCCCTTTCATCCTCGTCAGCAGTATGTTGTGTTATAATAATTAATATTCAATATACTGTTAATACTTACTTAAATAAATACATTACATACAAGAACTGTATTACTACATAACTATCACACTGACAAAAGTCAATGCTAGGTTTTTCCACTATCACCAAACAACAATGCACAATCTCTCGACGCGCGTTTCGTTTAGATAAAAAAGAATACTTTGATAGGGTTAGTAATTTAATTACGGATGGACCGTATGTCCAGCTTAAAACTAATCCCTTACCAAAGATGATCCGGGATGTAAAATCGGTGTTTAAAGCATGCAAAAATATCATCACTACCCCTATCAAAAACAAACTTTCTAGGTCCAATCCTACGATACCCAAACTCTATTGTTTACCTAAAATTCACAAGCCGGGAAAAACCATGAGACCGATTGTTTCAGCTATAAATAGCCCAACATATAATTTGGCTAAATGGTTGACAAATGAGTTTGGACATCTAGCGATCAAACCACATTGCGTAAAAAACAGCGTAGAATTTATCAAACAGGTTAAAGACTTGAAGTTAACAGAAGGCGAAGTATTAGTCTCGTTTGATGTCAGTTCACTTTTTCCGAGCGTTCCGATTCCAAAAACGTTAGATTATCTAAAAGAATTGCTTCAATCAAACGGATTTAGTGATGAAGTTGTTAAAGAGTACGTCTCTTTAACTAAGCTCTGCATGGAACAGAATTGTTTCCAATTTCAAGGCAGTTTTTTTGGACAACGTGAAGGCACGGCAATGGGGAATCCATTGTCACCCTTCTTGGCGGATCTCTTCATGAGTCGGTTTGAGACAGAAGCAAAAGAACAATTTGAATACTTCCCCCGTGTTTGGTTAAGATACGTAGATGACATTTTCGCAATTTTCAATACAAAAAGAGCAAACATTGAAGAATTTATTGATAAATTAAACGGCAAATTCCCTTCTGTTAATTTCACGTATGAGCTGGAGAATAATAAGTCACTCCCGTTCCTGGATGTGTTAGTGTTGAGAAACGGAACGCATGGCTTAGAATTCGACGTGTATAGAAAACCAACGGCTACGTATAGGTATATCCATAATGACTCTCACCATTGTCCTCAACATAAAACAGCTAGTTTTAATTTCTTAGTAAACAGATTATTAAATTTCCCTTTAAGCACAGAACGGTTTGAAAAGGAGAAGAGAGTGATTAAGGAGATAGCTAGTGTTAATGGTTACGATGCGCAGCTAGTAGATAAGTTAATTAATAAAATTAAATTTAAAAAATTAATTCAGGACACAAGTTGTTTAGCGACCGAGGTAGAGAAACCTAAAATGTTATCTATACCGTATGAACCAAGAATTACGCGCGGTTTAAGTAAGATTTTTAAAAAGGTTAACATCAGTTTAGTGTATAATTCAGGAAACAAACTGCAAAGAATTCTTGGAAACCCTAAAGATACTATAGAAACATTAGAAAAATCAGGGATATATGCTATTAGTTGTAAAGATTGTAATTTAGAATATGTTGGGCAAACAAAACGATCAATTTTAACGAGATTTAAAGAACACATGGCACATTTAAAGTATGGACGTTTAGAAAAATCAAGCGTTGCCCACCACGCTTTCAACAACAATCATAGAATTAGCCTAGAAAATTTGAAATTACTAAAGAATGTAAACAAGAGTTATAAATTAGATGCGTATGAAAGTGTAGAAATCGCCAAACGCAAAGTCAATATGAATGCCGACAATGGGCCAATTCCAGAAAGTGTATTGTATAGATTACTAGACGGGTAAGTGCCTAGTATAACACTTGTTTGCACAGATGTTTCCTTATATAGTCATTCTACCGACCTTTCTCAAGATCGTATACTTTTACGACATCGGTAATTAGAGTAACTATTGGAACCGACGAATTTTTAACGGAGGGTTGGCTGGCATCCCCTCCCCGTTAAAAATGCGCCTGTACAAGAACGTTGTTGTATATATTATCGTAGTTTTAATAATTTTACTTTACTATTAATCATCTCCTGATGATGCTAACTTGGTTAGCGAAACGCGCGTCGAGAGATTGTGCATTGTTGTTTGGTGATAGTGGAAAAACCTAGCATTGACTTTTGTCAGTGTGATAGTTATTGTTACACCAAAGGTTCCAAAACCCAATTACTGGGTGTATTACTACATGCTAAGTGACATGACATAATTAGAATTGTTGATCTAAAAGTAATATATAAATATTTTTTCAAAATTTAAATTTTTTTAAATATTTAAATTAATTATTAGTCGTGTGATGTTAAAGAATTTTGAGAGGAAAAAAAATATTTCCACTACTTCACTCTTATTACAATGAACTCACACAAGGTCGAATCATATTAAATAAAATATTCTTGTTACTAAGAGCAATTTGAGTGTGTTGGTCTTGACCCTTCTTGACAAACATGTTCGCTTAAATAGAGAGATTGGTTTGAGGAAGTATACAATATAATTGTTGCTATGTATAGTAAGCCACTTACCACTGCGTTGTTCCCGTCGGCGAAGTCGAAATCCTCGTACAAACTGTCCCAATCCATGCATGCAGGTTGCACTTCTAACGACGGTATCAACTCTTCATCTAATTCAATCAGAGCTATGTCATCTCGAAATTTTTGGACACTGCCTCTGTAGTCTTCGTGGACGTGCAAACTTTTTATCTGGTAATTTACAGCAATAAATCATTTTAGTTTAAGTTTTGGCGCATGTTACGTGAAAAGAATTACGTTTCTTTTGACGCAGTTAATGCAAACTTACCTTCCTACTCTGAGCCGATGACTCTTCAGCGCTGAAATTCCTATAATGTTTACCTGCGACGATTGTGTACAATTCTTTCTTTCGCACTAACCCCTTGGGTGTCGTGAAGCAATGAGCCGCTAAATCACCGACATTAAAAAATGTAATTAAGAAAAGAGGTATGATGTAGTAAAGTACCTGATAAGACGTAAGACCTAGAGATGATCGTACCGCCACAAATTTGTTCTGTCGACCGATAGACGGCTACTACCCAGGGATATTCATTTTTGATGACTTCAGAACCTCCAATAGCTAAAGTAGCTACGCCGACCCTTTTAACCCCGCATTCTATAAGCAAATATACAAATTGGATGAACTATGAGCAATTTATTTGATAAATGTCTGTGATTTCTTTCTAAAGTGAGTGTGTAGCAATTTTATCCATATAGGATAACACCGTGTACACTCTAGAAAGAATTATCCTAAATTTGTAGCTTTTATTAAGCAGCAACTCAAAGAATAAGAAAAAATATCGCTTCTTTTGCAAATTGGGTTTTCTTTTCTCACTGAATATTTAATTTATTCAAGAACGGTCAAAGTTTTTGCGAAAACTCACAACGTGATCTACTATAAACCCTCCAAAATTTAATTTTTTATCTGAAACAATAAAAAAGTTACACGGTGTTATCCACTTCCCATTGACACCCGGTATATGCACTGATATTGGAGTTATTATTTATATGAATTTATTTGTGTCAGAAATTTATAATGTCGTAAGTGTCGGGAAATTTGACAATGGACGAATTGAGTAAAAGTTCTTTGGTTATTTGCACTAGGCAACCAAACATTGCAAAACCGTCAAGCCAACGATAGAAATTTTAATTATAACGCTGTTGGTTAACACTTTCACTTGACGTAATCACAAATGAACTATTGAATTATTTTACGCATTTGTCATCGTGTAACACACTAATGAAGTACGTTAAGTGATTTTTGTTGGAGGATCCGATAACATTCTCCCTACCCACTCTCCCCAACGATTAATATGGGATGAATACGACGGGACTTTTAAAAATACTGACCTAAAGTGCAATGTGTAAATGGCTGATCCCATAGGCCTTCTTGACACTTATATATCGGTCTGTTGCCCGAGATGCGATGGAAGGGTTTGCAACGTATAACAGCAGTTGTGTTGTTCTCCGGATCTGTACAGTTAACCTCTTGTCCGTAAAATCTGCAAAATATATCTTCGGATGCTGATGATAGAAGGCCAGGACAAGTACCTTGTGTGCAAAAAAAGCAAAAAAATTGTAGATGCTTTAAGAAAATGATAACATTGAATTCACTAGTCAAAAGCGTATCTTGTTTTAATACGAAAACTTGTAGATAAATCTTTTAAATTTTTATTTAAGTAAACACTGTTTTTATTCTACTAAACACCACTCAGCATCATCTATTATATTCTCATTAATTCCAAAGTTATGCTAGATCTCAAATGTTAGAGGCCATGAAAAGTAAATTTGTCCCCACCACAGGGTTTTAAGTACACCGCAAACGAATAGGATGATTATAATTTCTGGTCACCCTCGGGACGCGGAAGGATAACGTCACTCCGATGAACCACTGATTATTATATTAATATAGCTTATAACATTTAAGTATCTTTAATGTGACTGTAGTAGTTATTAGTTACTGATGTTCTTGTAATACATTGAATAAAAGAAACGACAATATAGTGTAATTTATTTATTTAGAGTTAAATAAATTTGATGAATAAAGAAATTAATTATTAAGATTCCCTCAGGGTAAGTAAGTTCTTTACTGTCTTAGATACACAAGATTTCTAGAATCTTAATCCAAACTAAAAGCTCGTATTTCTTGTTTTTAATATCTTAAATAAAATTCAAATCTCCCGCTAAATTCCCGTCATAAAATCAAGTATAACTAGATCAATGCCAACTTAAACTGCCCGTGAAATTAATCCACAGAACCAAATACAACCTCACATAACCAAATTCACTAGATTTACAGTTATCATTCAAATAAATATAACCTCAAATTCCTTTGTGCATTATATGCCGGTTATAAATTCAAAAGATGAAAAAAATCGCTTACTGCAGGTACGAAAACTGCTCTATTATAATCCAAATAATAATTCCAAATTCAAAACAGTCATTTCAGCTTCCAAATGGTGTTCCAACGACCTCACAGCAAACTGCTTCGAATGTTGTTCTTCGAAATCCCAGGATTATACGAAAGGCCACCCCAAATCTCGAAATCACTGGATTCCCCTCATCTTAGCACTATGCACGTAATACTCTCATTCTTGTAAGTAAATTTGAAAATTGTATGGACTTAAATTGTGATAGATATTACAAAATTCTAGATAAAAATTTGAAAGCAACCACATTCAGGAAAAACCGAAAAAGAAGACCCCCACATTTGTTTTCAATAAACTTAATATCTCCTAGACAAATGGACCCCGGCAACTATCATAGACATCGTTTCTAACGATACGACAGCATAAAATTCCCTGGTCGAACATTAATCGAAAGACATACACATGCCCTAAAATCCATGGTTACAAGCATTAATTGAATCAGATACGAAAGAAGTAAGTTTTTAGTTTAAATTATTACATACGTTGACAAAATAAATAAATAGGTAAAAATACATGTACATAAACAATTTATAGTCGATATTATGATTCTGTGGGTTTTGTTTAGCATATCAGCATACACTGGCAATAACATAGCAATACGTATATTGTCTGTCTTTAAACTAGGAGCAGCGTTTTAAATTCTGCGCGCCAAAACCTGCGCCTGGGATTTGTTGTTTCGCAGATAGGTTTACACAGACGAAATGCAATATATAATACAATAATTTGAGGCATCGATGTCTTAACGGTTCAACGGTTGTCAATTTTCGTCTTTGCCTTGTCAAGCGTAAACAAACACGTTATTTTAAGAACGAAATAGTCAGTGTGTGTAAGTGCTCACTGATATATGGATATAATATAATATGGATAGAAAGCCGAGAAGTTCAGGATCATATTCATCTAAAAAAAAAAAAAAGAAAAAACGAAAAGAGTTTTGAGACATCTATCTGCTGAAAAGGAGTGTATTTTAAATACGTAAAATATGTATAAAAAACTGCGAACTGAGGAAACAGATCTCAGAAAAACTGCTCTCATTTTTAAAGTTAGCAACACCCTGGGCAAGGTTTGATAGTTTAATTACGAATATTGTAACCAATTTTATAATTTTCTATTGTTAGGAGAAAATCAACAGTGTACCGGACCATAAAGGCAGTGGCGGCTGGTACTAAAGGGCGCAAGGGCACGTGCCCACCCAACCACCAAACAACATACAAAGAAATTCGCATATAATTCAGTGCATTACTTTGTTTTATTATTTTTACGTATTATATATGTGCGTTTATACGTTTCATTCAGGCACACAATTTCCTGTCTCCAGTTAACGTCGTGCATTGATTGGGACTACATTGTTTTTGGCGCATGCCGCGCATGTGTGATTTCAAAGGCGTCTCAAGGTGACATTTATTATTAATGATGGAAAGTAATAATTGTGTGCAAAATCTTTTAAAAAACCCGCTATCATATGAGGAAAAATTTTTAATTAAGAAGAAGGGACGGCCGAATTCCTGATCTTCAAATAAACTACATTACCACAAGTAAAACTCGAACTTATAATAGAGTATTCAATAAAAATATATATGAAAAATATGAGTGGATGTGCGGATGTTCACTATTTTGCCTTGTCTCCTCACTTTTTAGGAAAAAGGCAAAGAAACACGAAATTTCCATTTTTCACACGAATGCATGCGTGGATTTTAGTGTTCTAGGCAAGGTGGACATACGTGAGCAGTTAGACAGTGTTTATTTGCGACATAAATTTAAGTACAACGAAAATGTGAAAAAATCGTCATATTTTGCGCCGGTTCATTATGTGTATAAACTTTTGCGGAGGTTTTGAATTGGCGTTGCGAGGCCGTGATGAGACATTGACGTCGGAAAGTCCAGGTATTTATGTAGGTATAATCAACTTTACAGCTGAATAAATAATTACGCTTGCAATATATACACATGAAAGGTTCACAAGTGTTTAAAGGCACCTCAAAAACTAATCAGAACGAATTGCTAGATGTAATTTGCAAATTTACAAGCAGGAAATATTAAAAGAAATTAAATCTGCAAATTTTATTGCTTTGGTGGCCAATGGAACTATAGACACCTCTAATAATCAGTAACTGGTTGTTATTGTTGCTTTTGGTCTTTTTTTTAAGCCAGCTTGATATAATGCTAACGTATTAGCAAAAACATTGCTGAACGAACTGCAAACTAGTGTAAAATCTGCTTCTGGATCTTATAACAATAAACTAATCGTTAAAAGTTACGATGGGGCGTCCGTGATGAGGGATAAGACAAATTGTGTTCGAGCTATTATCAAAAGAACATTTCAATATGCACATTATACACTCCGCCAAAAAAGTATCGCATAAACTAAAAAGGGCATTTATGAACGTTCACAAAAAGTTTGCCTCGTGTATGTGAACAATAAAAACACTAACAAAATAATGGAACTTAGCGTTTTTACTTTATTTTTTTCCTAAAAGAACACATTTAGAAAAATGCATATGTGTAAGGTTTGCTCAGTTGTTTATTGAAAGTCTTCCTATACGGACAAATTTGAAAGTGCGAAGTCAGAGGTCTGTACCAACGCTTTTAAAACTAAAATGAGCAATTTAACTTCAGAACAAGTGGCTGCTATAGTTGCTTTAATCGAAGATGGACGATCTCAAGCATACGTTGCTAATTTGATGAACATCAATCAGTCAAGTGTTTCTAGAGCCGTAGCCAGATATAGGGAAACAGGCATTTACAGTAGAAGACCTGTACCAGGTCGTCCAAGATGTTCTACTCGCCAAGATGACCGCTATTTACTACTACAAGCATTACGTCGAAGACATGTAACTGCGAGACAATTGCAGAACGACTTGGCTAGAGTCAGAAACACTCGTGTGAGTACTCAAACTATTCGGAATAGGTTACGACAGAGTGGATTAAGAGCTAGAGTAGCTGTAACAGCCCCTCGTCTCACTAGGAACCACCGAGTGGCTCGCTTAAGGTTTGCCAGAGAACATGTAAATTGGAACATTAATGACTGGGCCAATATACTCTTCACAGATGAGTCAAGATTTGGTCTTTACACCTCAGATAGGCGTATCTCAGTGTACAGACGAGACGGTGAGCGCTATTCGCAGTGTAATATCAGACCTAGACCTAATTTCGCTGGTGGCTCTATTATGGTTTGGGGAGGCATCTGTTTAACAGGTCGTACAGAGTTAGTACCAGTAGACAGAGGTACACTGACTGCCCACAGGTATATAACGGACATTTTAGAAGAACATGTAGTACCATATGCGCCAATTATAGGAAACGAATTCATGTTAATGCACGATAATGCACGACCGCATGTTGCAATAATCGTCCAGGAATACCTTAACGATGTTGGTATTCCAGTTTTAGATTGGCCTGCGGTAAGTCCGGACATGAACCCTATCGAGCACGTGTGGGACCTCCTTCACAGATGGATACGAACCCAAAATGTTGCCCCAGCGGACCTGCATGGACTAGCAAATGCTCTCCGTGACGAGTGGGAGAATTTGGATCAGACTTATATACGGAGGTTAATCGAATCTCTGCCAAACCGTATGCGAGCGGTCATAAGAGCCAGAGGTGGCAATGTATTAAAAGCTACTGTTATGACATTTTTCTTTCCAAAATTATAATTTCTTGTTTTAATAAAAATCTCAAGTATGAGTTCTTGTTTTTATTTGGCCTGTATTTTATTTAAACAATCATAGAAATTATATCTTAGAGCGCATTAAAGTATTTACAACTTTATGCTACAAACAAAGATTATGTGATACTTTTATGATTCAAAACTAAATTATGCGATACTTTTTTGGCGGAGTGTATTTACTGTTACGCGCATCAATTTAATTTAATTATTGAACGAGCGGCACAGTGCGATAAAAATGTAAAGTTTTTATTTTCTGCCCACCCTCTTTCATAACTCACGAGCCGCCACTGCATAAAGGTATGATGAAATTGGCGCAGTTAAACAGTATGTGCGCCAAATTGTGTTTGCTTTTATCTAGAAAAACGTATTAGTATCTACTTTGAATCAAATTTTGATGGAAATAAAGAAACGTCCCAATTTACCTACATTTGTGGTGTGTTTTCACCGTACAAATTGATGCAGCAAATTAACTTCAAGTAGGTACATGAAAAAGAACCGTAGATTCATTCTTATACAACGAGACGACATCATTAGATGGAGACGAAAATATTTAACTTCAATTAAGAAGTATGGAAGAGAAGGTCGACCAATATATTGGACTGAAAAGTGAGCGAATTAAAGCCATACAAAAGCAAAAATCAATAAAACATCTTGGATCCGAATATGTTTTGTTGGTGGAGGATTGTTGCTTCTCGAATGTAAGGAAACTGGAGATCATCATGGGGAGATGAATGCGGCTATTTTTGAAGAATAGTTTGACAATTTGTTACTGAAATTATCCGACAATGCTGTTACAGTCATGGACAATGCATCGTACCATAATCTACTGGATAATTTACTGGAGAAAATTCCAAGATAACGTTCTAAGGAAAAAGATATGCAAGAATGGCTGCAAGCTAACAATAGAATTTATATGGGCAAAAATAAAAAAAAAGCGAAGTAATATCCAAGAACAATACATCTAAATTAAAAGAAGTGAAAAAAACGTTGATTAGAAGTTATAGGAAATATTCAAAATATTATTTGGAAGTGTTGTGTTAAACATGTGTTGAAGAAGAAATAAGAAAGTGCACGTTGGATGGGATTGTAGATGATCTGATTGAACCATTCGTTATTTCTGTTAGTGCTGTAGTGACAGTGATAGTTTAACAGACATTTCAGATTTAGAGTAGAGAATCTTTATTGTGTTCACTTTATGTATGTAGCAGACAAACGATTTTTTTTATACCTTTAATAATCTATTACACTTAATCTTATTCCAGGGTGTATGTATAATTTTCCGGGGATTGTCCCCAGCTGCCCATTTCACAGAAAAGATTTGTTTGTTTTTACTTGTTATTACAATTTCTGTGTGCCATGTAGAGTTTTAAAGAATAAAATTTGTTAACTTTAATTTGTACCAAGTATAGAAATTAACGGCCGAAGCGGTCGTAGTTAAAGAAAACTTCTTATCTCAATTCTGAGCTTTGGCTGAATTTATTGGCTTCTCCAGAGATATTACAAAGTTATTCAGTAATGTATGTTAACCATAGGTGCACGCCTAAAAATGTTTACATTTTCACACGGCTCGGGCCTGTGAGGCCCAGAGGGATGTAATTACAAAAAAGAAATGTTTAATGTCATTTTATTGTTACTTAATTTATTACGTGACCAAATATACAGTTTTTATTAACAAACAATCTAAAATAATTTCTAAACAATTACATATATTGTTTAAAAGTATTTTCTAATTGTTACATGCAGTAAAAGCTCTAACAGAATGTTCATTACAAAATATTATTTTTGCATTTTACATGCATTAACATACTTGTGCGACTAATATTTGAAGGGCATATAAAGCACCTTCTACGCTGTGGAATATCGCCTTGATTTTGATTACTTTGTGAGATTATAATAAAGTTTTTCATGCGCTCTTTCACACTTCGTTGTAATTGTTGATTTTGTAATCGCCTTATCTTATTCGAAATCACTAATTCTTTTGCAAACTCTTTGAGGAAAATTCGTCTTTTATGAGTTACATTCTTTTGGGAATTTGGGTGTTCCTTAGTAAATGCTCTAAAGGCATTCAAAGCTGCGATGTCTATCATATTATAAAAAATCACCAATCGCCAACGCCTTGTTTGACGTCTACTCCGCCTTTGGTTTTATTGTAGTAGTGTATAATTTCAGGCTTACTTTTTTTATCTTTCCGTACATCGGCGGTATTATGCATGCTACTAAGTAAACCGTCATTTTTCTTCTTTTTAGCTACATAACTAACCATTGTAATATTTTTATAAAAACCAAATAATGAAGATAAAACGGGTCTATTCTTATCTTCTTTCATTTCGTTAGGTACATCGCGTTTATCTTTCCTGATTGTTCCTACAAGAGTGATTTGCTTGTCTAATAAATATTTGCTAAGTTCTAAGCTTTTGAAAAAGTTGTCTACTGTAACATTGAAGCCAGTATTGTGAATGGTGCTAACTAATGTTTTTTACAGTGTCAAATCCAAGATTTCTTTGTATATCTGCTCCAGGCTGACGTCCCACGTATATAATTCCATCTATGGCAAATCCGGACAGGGATTCACACATCCAAAATATTTTCAAATCGCATTTGGCCGGTTTGCTAGGCATATACTGAGTGAATGGACTTCTGCCCCTATAGGAACGGGTTGCTCATCAATTGTCACGTTTTTATCATGAACAATATATGTTCAGCACTGCTGAATAAACAACTCCCACACAGAAGAAATTGGTGCCAATTTATCTGTTTCCAAACGAGATTGGCTTGTTCGTTTGTCATCAAAACGTAAATATCTTCTAATACTCTCAAAACGTCTCAATGGCATTGTAAAGAATAAATGGGATTTGCGCATTGGTCACAAAACAATTCTCGTATTGAAACGTCCCAACTTTTTTCAACCCCTGCTTGTATTACTAATCTTAAAAATACAAGCATTTCACACTTATCAATGTTTTGCCACTAGGATTTGACTCCAGTTCAAAATCTGAATCTTGATCTGAAGAATTTATTATACCTGTTTCTTCATTATCAGAAATGTCACTTTCTCTAGACAACTCAGAATCACATTCATCTGCCCAACGTAAAAGAGTTTCTTCGAAATCTTTATCACCGTATTCGTCACGCTTTCGTTTTGAACTGGAAGCCATTGCAGCAGTTGACGTTTACTTTAGACCAAACAATATTAGAACGAATCGACTTGGGCTTAGCGTACTTTTATGCCAGTTTTTTTTTATGCAAGTTACACAAGTTGCATTCACTTCATATCTACTAACCCAGACACGCTTGCGAGTACAAACCTGATTATGCTTACACAATATATAACGATTTTTGCGTTCCGCTTTATGTGATATTATAGTATAGTATTAAAAATAACCTCAAGATATCAATCCCCTTGACGTGTAAATACAGGGTATTAGTAAATAAAAATTGTTTAAATAATTTAGAATCATTATCATGCAATATTATTTAGCAAATATGTTGTAAGAAGCCTATAGTGAGGCATATCTAAGAAGCAATTAAAAAAAAAGTTGTAAATCGAAAATTACAGCGAATGCAATAGGCGGCCCGTGATGTGCATCCTAGGGTTAACCTCTAAAGTGTAAAGTGAAAAGTTTAATACTTGCTAGTATGAAGTTTTTAAAAGGTTCAGCTATTCAAATCCCTCAAATAATCTCTGTAATTCCTATATTCTACATTTAGATATTAATAAGAAAGATTACCCTTAATAGGGAGTGTTATTATTGTTAGTCTTTACTGTTTTAGATCTAGTTTTAAAATTAGTTACTTTTATATGCGTCAATTTACTAAATCTTAGGGAATTCTTTAGTTGTGAGAATGGTTCTTACTTCACTTTGTAATTCGCGTTTTATAACCTGACCTTAAATTTTCCACGTGCTTTGGTGTTCATTGTCTTATTCGTTACGAGTGAATTGTAATTTTTTATTTGTTTAACTTCTTAAAAACTTCATACTAGTAAGTATTAAATGTTCACTTTACACTTTAGAGATTAATATAAATTATTGTATAATCTTATAGTTTCTCTAAACAAGCTACTAAATTTAGGGGAAGCTTAGAATTGAGAAAATAAGTTTTCTTTAACTATGACCGCTTGTCCTGTTAGTTTATATCCTTAGAATCTAACGTAGTACGGTCGGTACTTCCCCCCCTCTCTTTAATTTGTGCTTATATATGACTCATCTTACATATATCAAAATAAATCAAACTTGTTAACCAAACATTAGAGATTAATGATGCATTTCATCGTATCAAAACGTTCTGTAACATTTACGGGCTTAAGAATATTTCACATTTACCGCCAGAATTATCTAGTAATTTTATCTTTTAATATTTGCAGTGTAAATGTGGCTATCTGATTTGCTCCTCTTAGTTTAAAAATAGACCGTTTCCGAAATATTGTCAAAAACACAAAATAGTAAATATTTCATTGCTCGTGCAAAAATACCTACTGAATTTATAATTTTTTATAGGTAACACTAAGATATCTAACGCAGAAATAAAGAGTGGAGTGTTGCATATAATTTTACGGTAATAGTCATATTCAGGATTGCTTAGATTTATCGGAAAATTTTGTGTTATATAATACTAACCTGGTCGCTGGCATTCCAACTTATTAATTGGTGGTTGCCATTCGCCTAACTCACAACGAGTAGAGATGGGCGTTTCATATCTATCAGCGGCACAGGTCCTCAAAATTCTCGTACCTGTGGGAACCCAAAACCTTGGTCTGTACGTTTCTCCCAAAATCAATTGAAATCTACCGTACTTAATATGCTCTGGTAGCTCGCATCCAGTGTACTTCGTTGAAACTTCCATGTCCTTCGTCGAGTAGTAGTGGTCAATGTTCGGATGTAACCTCATCTCTTCCTTTAGCCATGTAAGATAAAAGGAGACGGCAGTGAACAACATGTACGTTGCTCCTGGTTGCTCAGAGATACGAAATATCATACCCTTAAGGTAATATCGCCAGGGACTGGACTTAAAATATAGGCCCACTCCTCTGCTACTATCCTCATTTAACTGATCTAAAAAATCAAATTATATGAAAGTATTAGTAGTTAGTTTATTATATTATTAGTTACGGGTAAAAAGAAAATTATCTATTAATAATTACCAGTAAGTATTAATAATAACCAACGCACACGGTTAACGTGGAAAAACTATTATAAAATCATTATTGTTATACAAAATAACTTTTGCCATGGTATCATATTTAATTGTTGTAGAAAGAATTGCTTATTAAAATTCTTAAAATCTCCAATCAATTTATACACGGGTGTCTTAAATGTGCATTTAAAGGTTAAATTGCAAAACACTGTCTCATGGCCAGCAAACATGTGATTCGTAAAGCCAGAGTCGACTACCAATTTACATCAGAAATAAGAATAATATCATGAGGCCTGAATTTAGAATTTGTTATTCTGGTTGGATTCAGAATAATTTGGGTCATACTAATAGTCTTTATTGTATTATTGGAAATGATATATATCTGGAGTTGAAACAGACAACAAGTTAATATTAATATCACCTATACAAATAGTATGTGGTCGTTTGTGGTAGAAATGAAACTACAACCTTGTTCCAATTCATCACATTTGTTCCAGTTTTGATTAGTATAACTGCTCAATATTATTATTCAAGTTTTAACAATAGGAAATTTAAGACAGTTTTTTATATACATTCATACACCAACCCCTCGGCCCAATCTAGCCACCCTTATTAATTTATAGCCTACTATGCTCAAATTCGTATCTATGCAATTTGCTGTGAGCCACACATTGACACATTTCGTTAGCCACACGCCATACGAAATATGTCAAAATTAGCGATTGTCGCTTTCGGCCATATTGTCACTTCAGTTGAAAGTGTATCGAAAAGTACGCCACATTCCAGAATAGAAAGAGAGGATAATATAACTGCAGGGAGTCTATACTGTGGTGTGTTGTTTACTTGCCCATGCGAACAGCTGCTAAATTACCATACTTTTCAAACCACACATAAGGTCCTCAATTTTTGTTTTCTAAGTTCCTCGGCATTGCATCTAATCCAAGAAATAGTCGTCAAAGTATTTTAGGTAACCCTGAAGATTAACCCTAGAACGTATACCGGGGTTACGAGTTACCCCAACACTTTCAAATGTTTCCGCCTAATTTTCTAGTTCACGGTGAAGAATTAGCACGTGTGTTGAAATTTGCGGTACAGCTTATCGTTCTTGCAATATAAATTGTTTGGGGTTGTGAGTGGCCCCAGAATACATTTACGTACTGTGATTTTTGATTGCTTCGAACTGCAAGTGATAAAGAATTTGTCAAATATGTTAAAAAAAACGGTTAATTTATTAGATCCGGACTCTGAGAAGATGTGTTAAAATGGTACGACGAAGGAGAGAGTGATGACAATGATGCAGGGAGTGACTGTGAGGACAATGTGGAAGAGTTGTCAGAGCACAACGATGAAACTTCTTCTGAAGAAGAGCAATTTGAAGAAACTTCATCTCAACGTATAGAAGTTTTGAGAGGTAAAAATGGCTTCACTTGGCGCCTAAGAGAACCTGCAAAAACAAGAACTCCTTCGAGAAACATCGTGGTAAATGTACCTACCCTAAAGAGTAAACGTGTAGTCACTATAGAAAAAGATGCTTGGGGCATTTTATTTAGTTCCACAATTTTGAATGAAATTGTAACTCACACAAATGAAGAAATACAAAGCCAGACACGACATATATACATCCAACAGATGCTGCAGAAATCAGTGCCTTGATAGGGCTTCTGTATATCGCTGGTGCTAAAAAGGATGCACATTTATCTACACAACAGATGTTTTCTCCAGAGGGACCTCGATTCTATAGATGTATTATGCCTGAAGTACGTTTTCCATTTTTTATTGAATTGTGTAAGATTTGATGATGAAGAAAACCGTAATCGCGATGACAAATTTTCGCTTATAAGAAAAACATGGGAAGAATTTATAGAAAATTGTACCAAGAACTACTTTCCCCATTGTTACGTCACTATAGATAAGCAGTTACTTGGGTTTAGAGGCAAATGTCCTTTTCGTGTATCCATAGGGTCTCAACCTGATAAATATGGAATTAAGATTGTATGTATATGTGATTCGCGTAGATATTACATGATAAGTGCTATTCCCTACATTGGTAAAAACACTAACCCATCAACTCAGTTCCAATATATTTAGTAAAAGAGTTATCCAAGTCTATTCATGGATAATATAGAAATATTACAATGGATAACTGGTTTACGTCTATTTCATTGGCCCAAGAAATGCTTAGAGAGAAAGGTCTGACAATCGTTGAAACTATAAGACACAATGAACGAGAACTACCACCTTCTTTTTTTCCTAACAAGAAGAAAACCATACTAACTTCCGAATTTGCCTTCTCAGACAACTTGACCTTAGTTTCATTTTCACCATAAAAAAAATAAATCGGTCATACTACTTTCAACAATTCACGCTGACAAGAATATTGATGAGATTTCGAAAAAACCAGAAATTATTCAGTTTTATAACTCCACCAAAGGCGCAGTGGATACATTTGACCAGATAGCTCATAACTACACTGTTTCCAGAAAAACGAGAAAATGGCCGCTTCGGTATTTTTAAGTGATGCTTGATGAAGCTGGAATAAACGCCTTTGTGTTATATAATGTCACAGGAAGCACTAACAAAGTAACTCGAAATAAGTTTTTACGGTCACTCGGACTACAACTAACAAACCCTTGGATGGTAAACAAGCTTTCCAAAAAAATATCTGGCAAACTGCAGAGTGAAATACGAGAAGTACTACGACTACCAGATATTTCAGAAGAGGAACAGCTTGGTCCAGCGCCAAAGAAAGCCAAATCGTCAAGAGGCTATGTATGTCCTCGCTCACGTGATCAAAAATGCAGAGTAATATGTTGCTTGTGTTCACCACATATCGAATAAACGTTTTCGAATTTTTTTCGGTTTGTTTTTCCGAAATTAATTTTGGGATAACTTGTGACCCCAAGTATACTTATTCAAGTGTGTTAATTAGGTATATATTGTAGGGTTAAGTAGGTAAGTTAGAAAAATCAGGAATTTATCAAATATCTTGTAAAGATTACAGCCATATGTGTATTTGGCAAACTAAAAGATTAATTAAAACTCGTTACAAGGACCATTTGGCCCATCTTCAGTTTAGAACGTTTTGCCAAATCTAGTGCAGGCTATATACAGTTAAATTGTTATGAAGGTATAGAAATATATAAAAACAAACATAAGTGAATGATGAATTCAGATTTAAGATAAATAGATAGACGGAGTTAATAAGGCTTAGCGATTAATTAACCATGACCGTGATCACTATTTCATGTCTTTCTTACGTATAACTTAGGATAGTTTTAGGGTAATTATTCGGTTCAGTTTCACTGCTGATGACTATGCTTTGCTATTGTAACGTGCGTCCCGTGTGGTGAGGTGTTTTAAAGTGCTAACAGGGCTTGAAAATATGTTCAGAATCCCATATTATTTTCTGCCGATGATTGGAAGTTACCTTCGAGATTAAGAACTAGGATGAGCCGGCCAAGAGATGGCGGTCTATGAACGTAGCAGAAGGGTCTCTGGTCATAAAACAACCTCGGATCAAGCTATTTTAGTTATTGCTGGAGTAGCACTGACAACAGGAAAGAAATTTGTTTATTATAGAAAAGCAGAGGAGGGAGGCACGAGGTGAAGAGCGGTACCGTACCAGGCGACTTTTGCAGAGGCATTGGGATACGGATATCACGGGGAAGTTGACGTAGAGATTAATAAGGATATCTCGACAAAATAGACAAGGCCATGAAGAGGTGGGATATGATCTTATTCAGAAGGGAACACAAGTGTACTTCATCGATTTAAATGAAACTTGGTGGACTAGACTGGCTAGATCAGTGTAGTGTAAGAACAACAATAGCCCCTCTGACCATAGTCCCGTATTGAACGGTTCAAACGTAGGTAGCTCGAAAAGAAGGGTTTTTCTCAGTGGCTGAGAGTTCCCCACACCGTATAATTTTGCCTGAAGGTGTATAGTGTATTTTTTTCTCCTACAACAACAAAAAATCACCCACTTATAGACTGACTTCAGTATATTTTTTGATTATTTAAGACAATCTCAAACGGTTTAAATAATATTATTAAATGATCATGGTTACTCACACCTAGTTTGAAAGGGGATCATTGTCAATTTTAGTCCTGTCAATAACTTGAATTAAAAATTAATGCTGAGGAACGTTGCCTACATGTTTTCGAGAACAAAAAAAAATCTTCAGTTATTAAAAATATCAGGTTAACTTACTATCACTAACATAGGTACCACAAAAAATTTTGTTCGCAACGCCCTGGCGCCATATGGAAGGGGGAAGGTTTTCCGTGCATGTACCTCGATGCCAATACTGAATATTAAATTCGGTTTTATCTTGACGCGGCACCACCTCAGTCTTGTTGTAATCCCACCCGACTACCTAAATACAAAATAACTTAATCAAAACTTGTTGCAGAGATAATTTATATAACAGATTTTCTTGTCTAGACAAGGCCAGAAAAGTGGATAAATATTTATTCTTATTTTAATAAAAGACCTTGCCAATTTAGTTGATTAATCATTTGAAAGATAATTAAAAGGTAACATGATTCATTACACATCATACACCCGCCCATGATTGTATTTCTGTTTTCGGCTCAAGAAAACAATTTCTGGTTTTTAATGGACAAAGACAAATAATACCTATAATTCTTTCTGGATTTGCCATTCAGTCCAGACCCGTTTAACATCGAGCTCCAAATCTGTATCAACTGAATTAAAACTAATATGGTGCATATGATAGCGTAATGCGGCGATATATAACCTCACTTTTAACGTAAATACACGGAAACATGTTTTTAAATTTAAATTCATATTAATAGGATAATTTCAAAAGGGAGTTTCTTATTCTTGGGGGAAGTAAATACCTAGTAATTGCATATTTCAGGCAATGATTCGTCGGGATGGGATCATCAAAGGAATTGTATTTCTAAGTCATCGGAAAACTCCTGACTAGACACATGACCCTCAAAGAGTTATTCTTCAGGTCAATCGGACGAAAGGTTTAATTAATTAATTATCCAAAAATTCAAAAAAAAAATGGTACGAACACCTATATTCGGCACGAACAATTTGCCCACTTGTCCATGCCTTTTGCTTTATATTATATATAATCTCCTGATACTTCTAAACCTGGTTATATTTTTGAACGACGGCAACATTTGCCCATGAGGGGAGCCTCCTATAGTTCGTGTAGCTCTGTATTTGCCCAAGACAGGGATGGTTTTGTTGGTTGTTTTTAGCACACGTGGATTCCATGTAAGTATTTGATGGAACCGTGGTGTTTTGATTCTTTGACTCATGGGATCGTCTTTCTTGCCAGCACTAATAGTTGAAAGCTTTCTAGCACTGTTCCCCTTGTAAACATGGCAATGGCATTGTGTTCTCCACATTGATTACTAGGCGCTCTTGCTTATACCAGTTGACGACTGTGTGCTTGACGATTATAGTTTGATTGTCGGCATATCCTAGGTTGTAAAAGATTGGTTAATTTCCAGATTAAGCCGTCCACTGGGATATCCCTCCAGTCCCTGCTTCAATGGTTGCTAAATTAATTCTGGATATATTAATGCTTTTTCCAAGTTAGCTTATCGTTATAAATTGCAGAAGCCTTGCTATAACGCTCTTTCTCCGTAGAACCTCAATAATTGAGTTCGTAATAACACTCTTGAATACTTCCCTAATGTCCAGAAATGTCGCTACAGCTGCTGTCAAACAGGGAAAAGTCAATTAAAGAATGCTATTTTCTGCTTTATTATAAACGTAAGAAATAATGTTTCGGGCGTGGCATTTCTGCTAATTTCTTTTTCTAAAAGGTGATCAACTTACTTCATGATATCGGGTAAAGTTAATCATCACAAAAAACACGTAAAATCGACTTCAAACATTCATATGGGTAGAGCCGATCTAAAATTATAATAAATTATTTTATATAAAAAATACTTTTAAGTAAAACGAAATGTCCAACAAAAACAAAAATATAGAAAAATATACGAAATACAGAGACTTTTAAATGCTTTAAAAAAAAACCCGTTTTTTCTTTATAAAACCAAACTTTTTGCTAAAGAGCTACTAAAAACACAATAACAGAGGTAGGTAACAAGCGAAAGGTGAATCTCTCCCATGTCGCTGCTGCTACTACTACTACTACTAATTTTCGGTTTTTTTTGCTTCTTTCTTGCTTCCGTGTTTTCCGTGGAATTAATAATATCACTACTGTGTAATTTTTTTCCAGGTACAATATTGACTAGCTTTCCTCTCTTTGGTTGTAGGGAATGTCCAGATCTTAGCTCACTCAAGTGGTCCACAATTACATCCGTCCAAACTTTTTCTATGTCCATAGTTTCCGCGTTTTTTTTTTAAGCTAGCCTTCTTAAGATTACACTTACATCAAAGAGTCGAATTCCTCAGGCTTTAAATCCTGCAAATTGCGTGTCATCTTAATCCATCGTCGTCAATGGCGCCTTTAAGTTGACGGAAGCCAAACAAATCTAATATTACTATTTTTCCATCCTCTTATTACACTGCCGGTTATGTGTCTGCTTAAATTGCCTCCAATAATCAGTATCTCGCCATCTAATATTATTATTTTTGCATTCTCTTATTACACTGACGGTTATGTGGCTGTTTAAATTGTCTTCAATAAGCAGTTTCTCACTATCTAAGATTTGGAAATATGGGAAGATAACGCGATAGAACCAGTCTTCAAATATATTCAACAAGTCGCTTAATGAGTTCATTAACTTCGACCCCTCCAAATCTCCCTCAGTCCAACTTTGGTGAAGGTGTTTGGCCTTGTAAATGACATATGCTGGTAGCAGGGTTACCTTAGCACTAATAGCAAACATGACTTTTGTATTAGTTTTTGAACTATCTTTAGCTCTAAAAGCATGTTTTCTTTCTTTTTTCAAAACGATTTCACCTGCTCCGGATCTCAACTTAACAATAACAATATTTAAACCTGAAATATCTTTAAAGACCATTTATTTCCAATTGATCGGAATATTAATTAACTGTTTCATAACTTAAAGTAGCTGCTACTCGCTTCGTGTTTTCAACGAGTTTTACAGCTGGATTGGGTTTAACAAATCCTCAAAACCAATCATTTCCAAGCATATCGACCGGCCAATCGATTTTCCGTTTAACTGTATGACTTTATCTTCTATTGACTTTGAAATCAACCGACTATTGTCGCCAAGTGCGACTTTCCTCAGTTAATAAGCTCTTCAAGAGTATTTAGTAAAATGGAGGATATATCTTTATTGGTCTCTATGACTTTTTATGCGTTTGATCGGATATCTTATCTATTTTGGGTAGGTTACCAGCTTGAGTCTGCGCCATGCAGTTATCTTTTTACCCTTTCAGCATACATTTCTTAAAAACGGATCGAGTGAACAATATATAAGGAAATCTTTTCACTACATTTAACAACATTATAAGAAAAATCACAGTAAGAAATAATACTTAAATTAAAAATGTACCTGGTTACGGTACTACTTCCCTTAATAATAAAGTTATTATTTTACTTATCTATACTTCAAACGCTACCAAATACACGTACAGAAAGATTTTAAGGTTTCTGTAGGTTCTGTATAGCTAATAAAAGTTGGCTGAGATTGGTTGATTAAATTTGTCAAATTTTGTGAGCATGTTTAATTTACTGATTGGAAAGTGGTGAAATCACGCCTGCATGTTTTATATATAAATTTACCTTTGCACTTTAAAGCCATTACCTATCGAATTAATGTCTGAAATTACAGGTGTTATTCACTTACCACTGCTTCGTTTCCCTCGCTAAAGTCCTTTTGCTCATAATAATTTGACCAGTCAAGGCATATTGGTTGCACGCGGTCAAAAAATTCAAATTCACTATCCGTTTCTAACAATATTAGGGCATGCATATAATTCACACGTCCATGTGTTGCCTTTAATATACTTATGTAGTCTGAGATATCCTCACTGCGAATTGTTGCCTTCTTAATCTGCAATGAGATTGATTTGTAATTACCCCCATAAGAAAACACTCGAAATTTAGGAATTAATTTTGACAATATAGTGTAGAACAAAATGCAGAACACCCTATAAGTTGAACAAGAATTGACTGAGGAGGAGCGCCTAGACACTTTTTTCAAAACGACCACAATAGCACGAGAAGGGGGAAATTAGATGGTCCACTAAAGCTCCGGAGTAAAGAAATAAAGCTGTCCGAGGAAGTAAAATATCTTGATGTCATTCTTGACTCCAAGCTAACTTGAAATCGACAGCTTCAGAGAATTAAAACCAGTTCGGAGACAATACTTATGTTGGCTGGAAGAGCTTATTGAAAAGCATGGGGGTTAAGACTAAAGATGATATATTGGACATACACCACGGTGGTCAGATCCATCATTACTTATGCATCTCTGGCATATTGGATAAAGATGCAGCAGTAAACACTATAACTGACTTACCGAGATACAAAGGCTGACATGTCTAGGAATAACAGAACCAATGAGGCCTGTTCATGTAGCGGTAACGGAATGCCTTCTAGACATCCCGCCTCTCCATTTGGTCATAATGGGATAGGCAAGAATGGGGCATCACAGATTCCAAAAACTACCAAGTGGCAGATATGCAGGATTACGATACAATACTGTCAAACTTTTAGGAATGAGATCATACCACCGGATTTCGACACTTATTTAACAGAAATTTCGAGTGTAGTAGCTTGACCACGACCAGATTCTACAGCAGATGAAACAAAACACCTGTCGACATCCTCTTTCGATCCGAGCCACCAATGTTTCTCCCATGATAGTTGTGTAAACTGATCCCCCTTTAAGCGCTTGTATATCAACATAGAAGCACCTCCTTGGTTTGCAAAGCATGCTCGGCCTTCCTGCTTGATGCGCATACTGGTTTTGATTTAGTGGCCTATGTGGTAATGTATCATCCCTTATGTGCCTGTCTAGCAGTTTTCTAAACTCTTCAGCATTACTGATGACATAAGACTTATTGCTATCATTTTGTCAGGTTTTGCAATAAAAGTAACTTTGATCAGCCTCTAGGCAGTTCATATGTAATCCAGTGTGAGACTTCACTGAATAACATCCTATGTTTTTGCAGCAAAAGTGCGGGTCCTTTTGTAATATAGTTGGATGAATGCTGTCTGATCCTGGCGATTTATACGGCTTAAATGAGTTGAAACGTGGAAAAACGTTTACCACTTTCTTTGCTACCTGGCAGTGATCCATGGATGCCTACCTCGCGGATTCTAGCTCTGCCTTATTGCAGTCTAGCAATGATAGGTAATTCTAGATCGTGGGAGGTGATCTCGAAAGAATTCTCTTATGGTTTCATCTCCCGTCTTGGTGTAGCCTCCGCTTTCTGTGTTTAGAGTATGTATAGAGCTTGAAGTTATTTGGATAATATCCTAGATTCCTGAGCTCGTTCAGTGATCTCACAGAGCCATGTGCAGGATTGCCTTTATGAATTTCTCAAAGCTTTATTGTAATCAATAAGTGCCTTTTTATGTTCATGTCATACTGATATTTCCTTGTCTCTATTGAATTTTTTCCGGACCTCCTTTTTCATGTTTTCAAGGTTGCTGTTCCACCAAGGTTTACTATAGGTCCTTTACCATAGGGCGTTACCATTGAGCGCTGATATAATAGCGGATTTGCACTGCTAAAAATTCCAGGTCTTTTGTGTTGCTTATGTTTCGTTGAATCCTTTTTAAAATAAAATCTACATTTGCTGTACAAGCTTCCCAGTCAGCTCGTCGGGGATTACAATGAGTTTTAATTACAGGTTCTTCACCTCCTATATTAAAATTGATGTGGCTATGATATGAGTAACTTTACTCGTCAGCCTACTACTTAGGCGGTTACCAATACCATATCCATTATCTCTTTCCTTTTTGAATTTATGGAAATAGGTTAACTGCCTATATTTAGTATGGCTAAATTATTTGCCATAATGAATTGTAGTAAAAAATTACCTCTTGCGTAGGTCGCGTGATCTGCTTTTCACCAGGTCTTCCAGTTTTCCGGTTGGTGTTAGTTCAGGATCATCAAAAGGAAAATATGTCTATCCGATAGTTAAATACCTCGACATATCCCTAGCCACTGACTGTGATCAAGTTTCTGTAACAAGTTGAATAAGGGCAGTACTTTTGGGTTTCTCTTAACCAATATAATTCTGGGTACTTTTGGGGTTCTGCTCTAAATCAGTTCACAGCCAATTCCCCCTAGACTTCTTGCTTTGCCTCTGTGGACCTACGGCTCCTGTGTGAGTGCGAGGTTGAAGTTCTCCATCGCCACACCAAATGCTGCCGAAGCCGTCTTCCTATGTTGAAGGTTCGTCTGGATCACCCTTATCTAGGCCATGGAGATCTTTCAGGACCTTGAAGTTAATCTCTACGAGATTGAAGAAAGCCCGGTACCTGTTTTTGCCAAGGATCTCAGATGATGCCTCGTCGATAAAGAATACCATGTACATATGTTGCAACTTTCTCCACATTTTTGCTAAATGATAGTTGGTCTCCCATGCGTAGCCTGAAGTTTGTTTATTCAGACTTGTTCTAACCGTCTCTATTTATTCATCCTTTCCCCGAATCATGGTTAACACTTTTGGCCTCCTTTGGAGGACCTTGGATTCAACGGTAGTTAAACCCGCGCCCTCCCAAAGATCCCGCATGAATGTCCCCACCTGTATGAGCCAGATCGTAGTTGCATCGTTGTGGTAAGTTCATGGGACCCTTTCATTGAAGACAGTTTTCGTTACTTGCAAGGGATTAGTGCTTCCACTCGAGCCCTCATCCATTCATTTACGACCCTTTTCTGAATCAGATCTACTTAGTCAAGGTTTTTTTCAGGATGACATTTCTTAATTACTGCCATCCGTAATCCTGACACTGCCTCGCTTACGTCCGTTTCCGGAGTCCTGGTAAAGAAGGTATCCCATGTCCTATCCTGACCTCTCCGTTGTGGTTTTTCGTTTGCTTTTCACTGTTCCATACGGTTTCCAGGAGAGGGAGAAAAGGATTGCCTACACGCGCGGTGTCCTCTACAGAGTCGTATAGCTACTTTCTTTAGAAAGCAATACAATTTCCCAGATATTTGCTCGCATAACACCGCAGGATTTTAAGTACCTGAAAACTAGGTAGATATCCTTAACGAGGTGTTTCTGATCCCAGGCCGATGAAATCTGGTATTTTAATGAGTTTGGTGCTCATACACCTCCTCCTTTTTTTTTTAGCCTGCCTTTGGACAAGCAAAGGCGGAGTTTTAAAAGTATAAATACGAAATGGTAACTCAACTATTTTGTGCTTTATATTCAGCGTTTATGGCGCCGGATATTATAATGCTTGGGTACAGCTTCACCGAAATCTGTAACAGTGTTCTTTTGCTAGTAAATAATTAGATAGATATCAGTGTGCTCCTTTTTTCTTCCAAATTTTCTTGACTTTTTAATATACAGGGTGGCTCACCACAATCGCCTCGGTTTATATACGAAAAGTGGTATCATATTTTTAACATATTTTGATTAGAGGTTATATGGATTCATAAGGAGCATGTTTTAAAATTATTTCGGAATATACAGAGTAACTCAAAAAAAAGTTAGACATAATTTAGAATTTTCTATTTCAAATACTAGTGCCTAGCCATTTATTTTTCAAAAGTAGGCGTGGACGAAACTGGTTTTCTACATACTAATTAAAAGGTCAAAACTAGGTAAACAACAAATGTTCTAACAAATGTTTAAAATGGTGACCATCATTTTCAATGCATAGGCGAACTCTTTCTTGAAATGAATCTTTCGCCATTCTTATTCGTTCTTTCATGTTGTCGGCTGTTGTTGGTGGTATATCATAAACAATATTTTTGATATATCCCCATAAAAAAAATCAATACTCGTTAAGTCTGGCGATCTTGCTGGCCAATTCTGTGGACCGCCACGCCCTATCCACCTATTGGGGTACCGTCTATTCAATTCATTTCGAACGTTTATTTGGAAGTGTGCGGGAGCACCATCTAATTGCAACCAAATTCTTTGTCGAATATTAAGAGGTATATCTTCCAAAAGTATTGGTAAATTGTCTCTTATAAATTCCAGGAACATGACACCGTTCAAGTGGCCATCAAAAAAGTATGGGCCTATTACGCACTCTCCAACTATTCCGCCCCACACATTGATAGACCATCGATGTTGACGATCAAGGGTTTTAAAAAAATTGGGAATTTCGTCACTGTAATAATGAACATTATGCCTGTTAACTAATCCGTTGTTATGGAAAGTTGATTCATCCGAAAATAATACATAATCCAGAAAATGTTCATCATCTCCTAACTTTTCTAGAAACCATAAACAAAATTCAATTCGCCGATCGTAATCTGTTTCCAAAAGCACTTGATGCAGCTGTATGTGGTATGGATAAAATTTGTTTATCTTTATAATTCTTCCAATGCTTCCTCTGCTTAGTCTTGTAGTCTCACTTATTTTACGCTGGCTTGTATGCGGATTTTCTACAAGAGATTCCATAACTAAAAAATTATTTTGTTCATTTCCGGTAGCTGGTTTCTGTCGCTCTGTGTTTTTATAGGACACACTTCCTGTTCTTCGGAAAATTTTCAGTGAATTTTCGAACGAACGCTTAGCAGGATGACGTCTGTTAGGATGACGTCTGTTAGGATATTTCTGAGCATAAATGCTTGATGCCAGCAAACAATGTTCTTCACACTCTCCAATTATCAAAATCATGTCAATCCTTTCTTCCTGAGTGTAATTGCTCATTGTAATTAATTAAAATATGCTTTAAACAGCCTGATACAACGGTGGCGCTATTACTAACAAGTTGTGTCACTGTCAAATAACTTTTGTTTATGATAAATAATAACCCCAGCCTACTTTTGAAAAATAAGGTATTAGTATTTGAAATAGAAAATTCTAAATTACTAAGAAACTATAGGAGATAGGCATAGAAAACCTTTATACAATCTTAAAGAGCATTAGCATTAGAATCTAAATAAGATAATAAATACAGGGTGTTCTATTTAAAATAAGAAAGTTATTTGCCTTTAATGATAGTGAAAATAAAAAGTAGGTTTCTAATCATCCTGTGTAATTTTGAAACATCATTTTAATTTGATTGTCAAGTCTAGTGCTTTGTCTAAAAAATAAATCCAATTTAAAACATCTATCTTAAATATGTAAGACAGGCACGCCGCTTAAATTTTGGTTTGCATTTTGAAGAATAGTTAATTATCTCAGAAACGGATGGAGTTAGGTATAGGAAACGCAACAGTAACTTGCCTTTATTTAGTCCGTACTATCAAAATGCTGTGTGTGTAACTTTTTTTTGACTCACTTTGTATATG
Source organism: Cetonia aurata (assembly GCA_949128085.1). Classification (NCBI taxonomy): domain Eukaryota; kingdom Metazoa; phylum Arthropoda; class Insecta; order Coleoptera; family Scarabaeidae; genus Cetonia; species Cetonia aurata. Next base: position 20,351,251 of record OX421889.1, read on the forward strand.
CCGAAATAATTTTAAAACATGCTCCTTATGAATCCATATAACCTCAAATCAAAATATGTTAAAAATATGATACCACTTTTCGTATATAAACCGAGGCGATTGTGGTGAGCCACCCTGTATATATCTGTAGATCTTCTTGGTTTTTAAAAGTCAAATAGTTAAACACTATTAAATTGAGTAAAACGTTTCGGTTTATTTACAAAACCTTAATCATTTACAGTTTTAAAAATTAAAAATGTAGAAAATAAAATTTTGGTGTATAGAAATATATAACATTTTTTGTTTTATTGATAAAATCAGTTTGTATTTTATTTTAATTTGAGAGTTTTGAAATGTTTTATATAAAGATTGTTTTGTGAATTGTGTCAGTTGTATTATAAACATAATAATTCCATAAATGATAAAACTGACACACAATTTTTCACTAAACTTTATAACTTAATTCTATAAATGAAATTTTAATAAAAATTTAGTAACGTTTTTCATATTTAACCATAACCTACCATAACTAATACAACTGACACAATTCACAAAACAATCTTTATATAAAACATTGCAAAACTCTCAAATTAAAATAAAATACAAACTGATTTTATCAATAAAACAAAAAATGTTATATATTTCTATACACCAAAATTTTATTTTCTACATTTTTAATTTTTAAAACTGTAAATGATTAAGGTTTTGTAAATAAACCGAAACGTTTTACTCAATTTAATAGTGTTTAACTATTTAACTTTTAAAAACCAAGAAGATCTACAGAGATATCAGTGTGAGATTCTTATTTTAATTGGACTTACCTTCCTAATTTGGGCCCATTCCTTCTTCTTGCGTATATTACTATAGTGCTTACCGGCGATAATTATATAATTTGATACATCAATCCTTGCCGTGTTCGTAGCACTATCGTATTCGGGACGCAAACAATTTGAATCTATAATATAAGTAGTACATATTAGGACGGTATCTTGTAATATTTTTTTTGTTTTTTTCCCTCAAAGGATACGATGTAGGAAATTATAAAACTAGAAGTGGCTTTGGAGTGGCAACTGTTAGTAGCTCTATACAACATTTCATGTGAATGCCTACTGTTTAATAAAACCTCCGTGAGATATATTTCAAATTAATCATATTTTGTCTGCTGAGATGACTGCTCAGGAATTACGAAGTTTGTTTTTGAACAAAAGTGTCATAGCGCAAATAATTGTTCATTATGGATTGACGAGAAAGAAATATTCTTCTTAAGGCTACTATAATTTGAGGAGACCATTTATTTGACCATTTATTTGCAATTGCTTGAGACACAATCGCATTATAGTTGGATCGGTGTATAGGTACAATTGATATGTAACTTCAAAGTGATCTTAACATTGACTTGTAGTTGCGTAACTGCAGAGGAAGAACGGCTTAAAAGTGTTTCCTCGTCTTAGAGTTCACCATGGTAGATATATAGGCCATCATTACTATCTCGGAAAGTGCAAGAGATACAGAGTCGGTAAATGGGGAGAAGTTGCGTATTTTAGAAACGAATCAAATGCATTACAAAATGAAATATACTCCGAACTCCAGCGATAATATTTTTTATGTAGAGGCTTAGCTTGAAGAGAGAAAAGAATTAATGAAGCTTCTTATATACTATGTTAGCCGCAATGTACTGGTATTAAATTTAAACCACAACATTTTGATTCAGCAGAACTACCACCAAATTCTTTCTGTTTAATATGACCCTGGACGTTTTTTCTTTCATCTTCTTTTCTACATGTCATGCAATTACGTCTCTTGTGCCAGCAATTCATATTGTAATTGACCGTTTTACTTTTAATAGTTTCTGTTTGTTTACAATTGCAATATGCATGCCTTCAAACATCACACATCATGACTTTGAAATCCTTTGCAAATCACTTGAAATTTTGTTGCTTGATAAGGCGTGTATCCTGGGGTCCGTACCATCCAACTTCCGTTCGGATATAAATAACAGATATAATTTTCGTCGAGCTAATTATCATAAATTCTGCAGTGTTTATCTAATTTTGATTGGTGTTTTTTGGAATTACATCACGTAATTAAATACGTTAATAATTTAAATTTCCCTATAACTGTAATTTTAATATCAGGAAATTTTTGTATTAAAAATTTTACCTCGTGTCGGATTTGAACCAGGCACCTTCCGTTTGCCGGGTGGCCACTCTACCAGTTGAACTAACGAGGTGTAACTTATTTACAATTTGAAATGTCTCAAATACAGATCTTAGAAAGCCGGCAGGATGGCAAATATGCAATAGTGCAATTTTCTTACAGTGTTAAATCATTAAATAAAAGCTTTCCTGCTCCGGCAAGCAGAAGGTGCCGCGCTCAAATCCGACAAGAGTAAAATTTTTAATATAAAAAATTTCCTCATATTAAAATTACAGTTATAGCAGAAAAGCATTTTTAATGATTTCACACTGTAATAAAATTGCACTGTTGCTTACAACAAGTAAGTTTCTGCGAAACCGAGACTTCGGAGGACATACTCCGCTATTGCAAATTGGCTCATACACCATAAACAGTACACAACATCTCCCGAAGTGATAAAAATGGCAGCACCAGAGAAAACCCTTAGATTTGCGGTAAGCATTGAAACATTGACAAATCCATATCAGGGTCTTTCACAAAAGATCGCTTCGGTCACAGTGAGCGGAGGCTGTGTTTCAACCCTGTTACAATAGAATACAATACAAGCTATATGATTTCAAGACCGAAATTGGTGAAATATGAATCGCTATAATCGCCTAAATATTGACACCCGAAAGAGTTCCATCGCCGTTGGCATGTATTTAATTAGCATAGCTAATATTAGAGTCACTCATTGAATTATGAAATTTTGCCTTATCTGATAGTTGCGTCTCATCGAGTCTGGAAGAGGAGTTCAACGAGTCATAAGAAAACAATCCTAGGTGTTAATAATTTAAATTTTGAATCGTCTAAATTTTGATATCCTGGTTTTAAATTTTGAGAAATATTTACATAGTTCAAAATCTAAAAGAGCCAATGATCCTAAACTTTATAAGATTATGTTTATTTTTCTTTATAAATAAAGATGTAACGTTCCTTGTTTCTAGGACGCGACTTAATTCTTCCTTAAGGCTTCAGCTAAATTTTTAATTATGAATTGACTACCGCATCCGGATAAATTGTGAAGAAAAACTGAAATTATTCGATTGTCTTTGTAATTTATGTTTACATTCCTCATAATGTCGAATAATCGCTTGCGAATGTGGCAGTGTGAAATCGAGCGGAATTATTTCTTATGATTGCGTTCAGAAAATTGACTTGATGCGCAGATAATCTTTTATCCACAGTAAGCTATCGTTATCGCCTTCATTGTGTTCATAAGAAGAAGGATAAGTAGAAAATTCACGTGTTTATCAATCTTACTCTTTGTACAATAGGACAATGTTAAATATCTCCCAAGCAGACTTTTCTAGGATGTACACGTTGATTGAAACATCGTGTTCCTGTTCAAAATGAGGAGTATGTGGGGGTGTTTTTAAGATTTGATATGGTTGAGGAATGTGGGTAACTCAATGTTCGATCAGATGTTTAACTAGGTGTAGTGCCGACATCACAGCCCAAACGAAGCAGGCCTCGTCATTATTCTTGATATTAATCTTTATAACCCGGGACACAGCCGTTATCATATTTTGAAAACTTTGCATTGGAGCCACACTACTTGTAATGTGTTGCTTATCTACGATGGTCTTCAATGCAGCATTCGTTATACGGATATGACTGTATAACGAAACGTCCATGCTCTTTATTAGTCGGTTCAATTGTTGTGAAGTCATCGTTGATGATTATAAGTCAGGTGTGAGAGTCTCCTCAACAAGTCTTGAAAAACACTAATTAATTTTAATCGTGCCTAAAACGCGCCCAGGTAACCGACTCTGCATTTCTTCCGATTTAGTAATTGTGATCCTATTAAGAAGTGGCCAACTGGTATATGCCGTTCGTTCATTGCCGCAGTATAACTCGTTGAAAAACTGACAATTTATTTCCAATTGGAAACGTTTGTATAGATCCAATTGTATTGCAACTGTAAAGTGATCATTTTTTTATTGAGCTGGGGTCCGCACACGCGATGTGGCTATTTTGGGACGCAGATTGCAAACCACTCTACTTTCGGTTTACAACCAGAAAGAAACCTCTGTCATCACATAAGCAAGACTGATTGTGGATCAATTGCTGTAATCTATGCGAGCAGCATCTGCCACTTCGTAGACAAATAAACTACTACTACTGGTTTCCATACAAAAAAAATAATAATAAGTAATTGCTCACAATCTTGAGAAATACCTATTACAAATACTCTGAATGAATTTCTGCCTTATATAGAGTTACGTGCCTGTTAAAACGTGGAAAGCTGAAATTATGGTCCCTGTTCCTATTAATTTCTCGTTTACATCATAAATGGCTACTAACCATGGATATCTGTTATTCGCTGTCGCTCGGCCGCAATCTGTGAACAATCAAAAATTACTTTTCTGAACCTCAATGAGCACAGATTCTTATTGCTTGAATAGGCAAACAAGTTAATTTACACGCATATTTCCGTGCTCACTGGCCTTACCATATACTGCTTGGTTTCCGGGTTGAAACCGCATCCTAATATTCTGTAATTTGTTATTGTATATTTTGTAATACATTGACTGATCCTTTTTAAAACTAAATATGATATTGTATGTTCAGAGTTAAATATGCAAGTGTCCGATAAAGAAGTCGGAGATTTGTATGGCAATTTCTAAGGAAGAAACTTGTATAAACAAAGGTCGAATTCTGCTTAATCCAGGTTGCGCTACATACATATGTATTATGATATTACGGTTTAATTACGGAAAATCTGCGAAATTTGCAGTTACTAAGTTAATTTAGATTTAAAATGCATTTCCAAAAACTTTTATTCTAAATTGGCAACCAAATATAAAAAAGAAAGATTGTCTCCTTTTCTGTATGTGCGATCCGCTATTAGAATCGATTACCTTCTTGTGACAAAACTCAGATTGTGATATTTGTGCCTGTTTTGACATTTTAAAAAATGCCATTTCAGTTTACGAATCAAGAATATGCTGATATAACCTTTATGTATGGTTACTGCGATGGTAGCGCTATTAGAGCTGCGAGATTGTGTGGCAGTTCAAAATCCGGTCCGTGTAAATTTTTTAAATTATGTGGTAAATCTTTTTCGAGTAAAATATATACACCGATAGATTTTTTCTGTAAAATTACCATGCTGTGTTCGTTGGTTACTTGATCCCTTGAACAACCATGTAAATACACATACAAAATGTAAGTTGATGTGATGTATAAATATTTTTTGTATATGAAACAAGTTACTTACTTATGTTCACATTTTAACAAAATTTTTCATACGAAAATTACAACATTATGATGTATAAGTACTTCTGTATGTAAAATCAGTTACTTACTGAATGTGTGTTTACATTGTTTGTATGTACAGTAACTAACGATCAGCATGGTAAGTTTATCCAAATATTTTTATCGGTGGATTTGAAAGGGTCTATTCAATCATCGCACCTAACAAGAAGATCCCGGCTTCGGCAGTTGGTGGTAGGAGAATCTTGGAGTACTTTTGTAAAATATTAGCCATACATGGCCAGTTGTTTATTTCTTACGATTTGTTAAAGTTTGCAGTTGTTGACAGTCTGCCTTAAGTACACTTGAATACGACATACACTTGCAAACTACTAGTGACGTAGTGTTAAAGCAAGATTCGAAGGTTCAGATCGAGACGGAGGCGATGATTGTTTCAAATTAGATTTTAGAATGATAATGAGAGAGTATGTTTACTTTACACAGACTACTTGTAATATCAGTATTTCATTAGGTGTGTTAGTAGAATTATTATTATGGAAATGAATTTAAAAAAATATGCTACCTATGGAAGATTACACATAAATAATAATAATAATAATAATAATAATAATAATAATAATAATAATATTTTTTTCCGCTAACAACATAGTGAGGACAATGCTGGCAAGCCTAAAGAATTGGAAGGCAATATCTGACTATATAGAGGTAATGAAAGTGAGGGAAACGCATGAAAGAGAACGTCGCACCAATGCCGTAAATAGGATACCATGCAGACCAAATGGTATGGAGGGATGAAGAGGCCACCTTGTGATCCTCAGAAGTTACGCCAAGTAGGCAGTCCCAGAGGCACAGAGGAGAAGAGCGGGGGGTTTTAGTGGGTATGCCACGTTGGTGAGTCCCACACTACCATGCAACTAGACCAATGCATGGTGTTCACAAAGAATTTCCAAAAAAAAAAAAAAAAAAAAAAAAATAATAGTAATAATAATAATAATATTAATAATAATAATAGTAATAATAATATTAATAATAATAATATTAATAATAAAAAAATAGTTGCTGTATTGTATGTAGCGATATGTCTGAGTATATCTCCCAGTGAAAATGGTATTCACAAAAATAGTTTATTTCGTAGAATACGTATTATAAAGAACTTGTGGATACTAAGAACTGTAAGTAAAGTCCAAATGACAGAGAAACATCGTTTTTTATACGTTTATAGATGAAGAAAAGCAGAATGTCATAAATGACATCCCTATTAAATTGACAACCATAATATGGAAGACGATATTCACAATTCAGAGGAGGTTATTGGATCAAATATATACATATTTAATTGAGCCACAAATTGAGAGCGATAAATGTACTGTGGAGGAATTAGTATCTTCACCCACTTTTAGCGAGTTAGAAGTAAACGAAACATTAAAAAAATATTTCATTGTTAGCACAATGTGATGATTAGTCGTTTATTTCTAATACTCAGTATTTGGATCGGCAGATTACTAACACAAATAATGAATCGCGAAACTATAGCATAGTATTAGAATTAAATACTGAAAGTGTTGTTGGAATTAACATGTTCCAACCCACTGAAGTGGAAGAAGAAATAGGCAATACACAACGAATAACAAGAAACACACCTAAAATTGTCGAAGATGTAAGTGAGACTACTATATCTCCCACCAATAATAACAAACAGCTGGAGATCACCCCGACATCGCAACGTAGAAAACGGACAAAGTGGACAAATGAAATGAATGAATATATTGTCCGTTCCTATTATAAAATAACCAGACTCCGAGACCGAGCCAGCACCGTATGGAATGCGATTACACGAAGAAATAATTAAACCAATTTCCCAACCTAAGTGGAAAAACTAAGCAGAATACTACAGAACTAAACCAGCGGGTACCAGCTGAAATATTAAATAGAATAAAAGAGGTAGTTGCAATTGAACTAGGAATGGCCAAGAAAATGGAGGAACAGTATATAAGGGAACCCGACTAAGAAGAAGATGTATTAGAACTGGAGGAAAGAGAAGATTAAGCCCTGCAGCAGTTTATTACTGCCTATATCAAATATGATGGTGTGAACCCTGCAGCTAGACCTCGTCTACCCAAATTACAAACATAAAAAAAGACTCCGATGATATTAGTAAAGGTCGACAGAATACTGGGAAATACGATCCTAGTTGAAAAAGATAACTCCATACAGAGAGTGCATTCACTGTAATTAAATTACATGGGCAACGAATTGCAGAAACAATTGATGATGTTCTAAACTGTCGAAGAAGATTAACCATTCCCCCGTGGTGGAGACGTCTGCAAAACAAAATAGAAGAGTAGCAGAATAAGATAGGTAGTCTAACACAGCAATGAAACCTAGCCCCAGTAACAGAACAAATAAGTTGGCAGCTACCATATTAGCGCAACATAAAACAGATGTCCTAAAAGAAATTCCGGAGGTCATGGAGTACCTTAAAGAAAAACTTAGTGCGACATCTAAAACGCTAAAGAGATACCTAAAAGAAAATCAGCATCTTTTCTATGGGAAAGTAGGCTCTGATAAAAACAAGGAAGAGAGGGGCATAAGTCCAAACGCAGAAGCAATTAACAGATTCTGGGCAGATATTTGGAAATAAGGTGCGGAATATAAGGAGGACCAATGGAAAAGAGAAGAAAATAAATCGGTGAAAAATATAAAAACTATGGAACATGTGGCCATTACTCATGGAGACATGAAAGAAGCCTTGAAAAAGACCATATATTGGATACACATACACGATTACTGCCACAAGAAATTTCAAAGCAGCCATCAGACCTTGGCGAAATGTTCGGATGAATTATTGATAATCCTGAAGAGAATATGCCATATTTTATGACAACGGGAGTAACGCATCTTATACCAAAAACCCAAGTGGCAAGTGACGACCCATCCAAATATAGGCCAATTACATGTCTGCCAATAATATATAAGCTAATAACTTCGATATTAGCAGACAAATTATATAAGCATCTTAACACCAATGGCTTACCATACGAGGAGCAACAAGGATGTAGCAGCAACTCCCAGGGCTGCAAAGAGCAACTAGTGATTGATGCGATCATAACAGGGAAACTCAAGAAATTGAAAGGAATCATTGCATACGGTTTTTATAGATTATCAAAAGGCTTTTGATAGCGAGGCGATAACATCTAATAAGATAGATATCCGAAGAAGGAATACTCCAAGACTATTCCCTTAGCCCGTTGTGGTTTTGTCTTGCCCTTCGACACTATTAAGAAATTGCCGCAAAGGTTATATCTTCAATGATGATGGATGATCTAAAGCTATATGCTGCCAGCAGGAAACATCTGAATAACTTGTTAAGCATCACAACGAAGTTTAGCGAAGATATAGGCAAGAATTTTGAAGTAGAGGAATGTAGAATATATACAATGGTAGGAGAAAGATGGCAATATAGCGAGGACTATAAAGTAAATGAGGATCAGAGGGTAGAGAGCATGGGACAACAAGAGCGGTATAAATATCTAGGATATATGCAGGAGAGACCATAAGCTTTGTAAAACAATGCTGATGGACAAATATACAAAGAGATTGCACCAAAAACCGAATTAGGAGGCAGAAACAAGGTGCAAGCAGTAACTACTTATACCATGCTGCTACTTCCATACAGTTAGGGTATTCTTGCATGGACCACTACTGAGTTACAAAATCTAGATATAATAACTAGAAAGGCGTTCACGAAATATCAAGCGCACCACCCAAAGAGCGCGATAGAGAGGTTCCACCTGCGAAGAGCTGAAGGTGAAAAAGGAATGCCTAGAGCAATTGCATCAGGCTGCACGCAGCGGTGGTAAACAGTGACAACAAAATTACGCCACCTAAACTTACGGAAGGTGAATATTCAGCGGATGTCAATAATATGGAAGCAGTAATAAGACGATGGAAACAAAAGGCGCTGCATGGAAGATACACCACGATCCTGGAAGATTCACAAGTGGATAAGCAGGTTACATTCACCTGGCTCATTAGAGGGGATCTGTAGGCGGAAAAAGAGGGTTTCGTCTTTGCGATACAAGATCAAGTGATTGCCCCAAATCATACCGGAAGCATATAATAAAACACCGGAGTATGGCTGCGAGACGAAATAAGACATCAGTACACCTAATCAGTAGAGTTAAATGCATTACGCCTTAAGATAACTAAAGATTTAGGTGGTATGATTCCCAAAGACGCACTATTGAAAGAACCAATCGTAAATTCCAATTAAAAATGAGTAATCAGTATAAGACGTTTCGTGAGGATACTGAAACGAGATAAAAGGAAACAAGATAATTTATTTGAACAAGCCAGATTAGTTCTAAGTTTTAAATTGTCAAAGTAGATAGTTTTGAAGTAGTGAATTCTCTAGATTTTGTAAATAAAATCAGTAATATAGAATTAAACGAAGGGGAAATTTTAGTATCCTTTGATGTTTGTTTACTCTTCTCAACCTTACAAATACCGAATACTATGGAATATTCAGTGGAATTCCTAAAATTAAATAACCTGGATGGTATTAAAATCGCGGAATATAAAAGACGAACTTCCTTATGTATGTATTAAAATCGTTTTCAAATTGACGGACAGCTTCTTTTGACAATAACAAGGAACGGTAATAGTTAACCCATTGTTCCTGTTCATTGCGAATCGTTTTATGGGCCAAAACGAAGGTGAAAGAAGAAGCTACATATTTTCTTAGGATTTGATTGAGCTACGTAGATGACATGTTCGCGATTTTTCATACCATCAAATCCTCCATCATAGATTTTGTCACGGAAAGAAATTAAAAATTTTATAGTATGAAATTCACTGTAGAATAAGTGAACAAACAACTTCCGTTCCTCGATACCTCAGCAATTAGGAACAATCACAAATTAGGCATAGATATCTATGGAAAAGAAACCAGTACTAATAGATTTATAATAGCTGATTCAAATAATTCCCGACAACATAAAATGGTCCGCATTGGACCAACCATTAATTTTAATCGCTTTTAACCCCAACTTAAACAAAAGTACTATCTAAAAATCACTCAGTAGTGTCTTCGATCTACATACACTACACTGTACTCTGCTTTTACTCACTGTACACTATACTAAACCAGTTCAAACGGTTTGGTTCTATTTAACCTTCGGTGAAGATCTTGAACATCCAGAAGCTTAATTGCTTCTACATTGGGGTGTTGGTCCAATATTGTTTCGTGTTTGCCTGCAAATCTTCGTATTTCGCTGCCTACATCCTTGATTCCAAGGTCTCGATGAATGTCGCTATTGCGTACGTACCACTGTGCATTGAGGATATTACGTAGGACTCTATTTTGAAATGTTTGTATACTTTTGATATGGCAGGGTTTCGCACAACCCCAGAGTTGCACTCCATACAACATAAAATGGTAGACATTAATTTATTAATTAAAAGATTAATAACTTTTCCACTTAATAGGACTAGATTTAAGATGGAGAGGGGAGGGGGGCATGCAGGTATGCATTAACAATGCTTTACATGGTAAAATATTTTTTTAACAGCAAAATGGGTGGAGGGAATGCTTTTGTTTAATTATTAAATTACTTCCTTTCGCAACACCGAGAAGAGAAGTTGCATTTAAAATACTTTAAACTATGTTTAATCCTCCTTCCCGCTCCGGTGTTGTATACAATAATTTAATTACCTAATCATCTTCCTTTGGTAAAAAGCATCATTTAAATTGTTCTTAATGAACTCTCCCTCGCGGTGTTGCGAAAAAAGTAATTTTGGAATGTAAGGAAAAAATCACCCTCTTTCCCCTCTCACCCGTTTCAATGTTAAAAAAAATATTTAAAACATTTTTAATGCACCCTTTCCACTGGTGTTGTGGAAAAAGTAATTTTAGTACATTGCATTGGTTTGATTTTTTGCCAAATATGAAAAACGTTTTCGAATTTTATATGTAGATTTCTAAAAAAATATTATGTTTTAATTACAAAAATTAAATTATACAGTTTGGTAAAATATTGTGTGTCTGTTTTATCATTAATTGAATTTTTATGTTTATAAATTCGAATTATTTCAAGTATATTTACTTTAAATGCTATTAAATGATATTCTTTATTTAGAATTGTTATGTTGTCAAAATCAAAAGAATGAATTTAAGTTATTTTTATACAAGGTGTTATTTGTTTCAATTTTTGATTTTAATTTTGTATAGATTTGGTTTTTCAATTTGTTTTTATTTTGATTCGCGATTCTGAAATTATATGGTTTGAAAATTTGATAAAAATAAATCAAATCAGATAAATGTTTTACATAAGGAATTTTCATATACTTTGTAATTCTTTGATTATTTTTCGTATTCTTTGTTGATTTATTATAAAAAAGGAAAGTTCTTTGTTTGAATATTTTATTTACAATATAATTTGGTTAATTATTTTGTTTTAAAATATTTTTTGCTGTATTAATAGCATCAGACCGAAAATCTGGACTGGTAGAGTTACTGTTCGGTCAGCTAAACTAATAATAACACTAATCTTTTGTGGAAGGGTTTGTGATGATTTAAAATAGAATTTTGTTATTATTTTTAATGGGTTTGAGGTCTAAAAATCTTTAGATGTAATATTGTTATACACAAATACAATAAAAAATGGCAATTAATAGAAAATTATACTAACATATCGGTAACAGAATTCATAAACGCAATAGAAATAACTCTTATATACAAACATTAATACATATAAACATTAATTTTATAAACAAATATTTGGATGTGTAATGGGTTTACCAATATCTAATATCATTGCAGAAATTGTTTCGGAAAGATAAAAGAAATTTTGAATAAACTTAATTTCGAAATAATTTCCTTGAAAACATATGTTGATGACTGTATAACAGCATTAGAAGAAAAAAACATGACAATTTTACTTAAAAAAATTTCATTCTTACCACCTTAGATTGAAATTTAACACTGAAATCGAAGAAAACAACAGCATTAACTTTTTAAAGCCCAAACTCAAAAAATAATAATTCTGAAAAAAACTGGTATACGAAACCTACATGGTCTGGACGGTATTTAAAATTTAAAAACGTTTTTCATATTTGCTAAAAAATGTATTTTACAACGCAAAATACTCATTTTATCATTTATCAAACTATCAAGTTTTTACAATTTGAATGTCATTTTTACAATAATTTATAATTTCTTATATGTACTACAACAAGGTTTGAAATAAACGGAAACGTAGTACTGCTAAAGTTTTATCTATGTATATTAATGACCTAAACAACCAAGAACAACATCTGATCTGAAATAATTCTGTCAATACATGTTTTATGCTTATTAAAATGTTGATTTGACGTGATGTAATTGTACTGTTACTATACTTATGTATTATTTGCATACATCCGTCAATATTTTTGCTTACAAGCAAAATACCTTTTGTAGATGATTTCTTTGTATAAATATTTAGCTAGAAAAATTGAAAGGTGTAACCTCGCAGTTGTACTAACCTGACTGGCAATGGTCAAAGGGTGGCTCCCAATCTTCGCCTTCACAGGTGTATGTCACATTCATTATCTGCTCCTCATGAAATCCAACACCGTGGTAAGAATATGGAGGGCGACATACCTTTAGAAGTTTTGTGCCTTTCTTAGATTTAGCAGGACAAGGTACTTGCTTGTTCTCGGAATTGGCGTCGTAACAGGCCTCATACTCCGACAACCTCACCTTGAGAGGACCGCAATCTTGAAAGATATTTACATAAGAAAAACAAATACATTGTCATCAGCACATCTTTTCTAGCCTACAGTAAATTGTGATGACTGCGCAAATGCTGTGAAACGTTAATGCTGTACATGAGTAGCGTAGTACCAAAATTAGCTAAATCCAATTTTCTAAAAAAAGCGTAGAGAAATTGTTGGCTAGTTGGCCTAGATAAACCAGAAGTTGTTAGGAAATTAGCTTCAAACGTATTGTTGCTGTCAATTTTTTTATTACGAAAAAGTATAGAAAAATTTATGTTAACAAAATGCAAAAGGGAGCTCTAAAATTATCACCATGTTAAGGAAAAAAAAGGAATTATAATTTAATTGTTCATTTGATAAAAATTAATACTTGTTTTTATGTTGATTAAACTTTTCATATAAAAGTCAAAGATTCTACTAGACGAAAATAATAATATTAAATCATTGTAAACAAAGGTAACGTTTTTATGTCACAATAATAAGTAAAAATGCAACGAGGAAATTTACGGGCATTTAAATACTTCAACAAATTAAAATTTAATGTTATTAAGTTATTAAAAGTTAAAAGAAAAGAAAATTGACGTAGTCCTTAAGCAAACAATGTATTTGTAGATGCAGCTTGAAGATAATGATAAAAATAAGCAACGAAACGAAGCCCGTTAAATAAAAATTACTAAAAAAGAAAAAAAATTTCAACAAAAAAAAAAATAGAAATACTCTGTTCTTTAGGAAGCAGCTTACTCTTTCAACCTTTATTCTTTCGGCAAGCTCAAGCGAGGTGGAATATACGTAAATACTAGGTGAACTCAAGCTTATATTGAAATTAACATTAAAGATGTTTACAAAATATGGCAATTTCACTTTCAACTAATCTAAAACTTCAGGCTGATAGATTTTTCATATTTTACTGTTGTTCAGGTCTACAGGGCGGTAAGTTCGATGTGACTCAATCGGCTTAATTCCTTCTTATGACCAGCCTTTTGGAAATCATAATAATCTGCCTTCGCTTTGAAATTGTGACCACAGGAAAGGTGATTAGATAAAGCTCGAGCAGAATATCTACAAGAAATTAGTAACACGAAATAAAGTATAAAAAACGTAAAACAGCTATTAATTTTCTCTTTGATTCGTATCCAATTCTTATTTACAGGCCGTTTCCTGGCCACTGTATACAGGGTTTTCCACGGTAGCCGTTCGTTAGAAGTTTCCGAGGTTAGAGAAAACCTGGAACTCTGAATTTTTGGAATCCGGGACCATTCAAGATTCTCTTTCATTTTAAAATATTTTCAGGGCCTTACTACTTCCTGTTATACCGGAAGTCGCAATAAACTTTCTTCTTTTAAATGGAACACCATGTATATTATTTCATTTTTAAATTACTGAGAACATTTTATGATGATGATTCTAATAGGTTTCCCTATACCTATTTTCAACTGCTACTTAGATATCTTGATTTTTTTGAAAATTTTGAAAGATGTAGCGTTATTTACAACACAGTACCTTTTGCCCATTTTCGACTGGTAATAAACACTTCTAGGGTAGATGGAAGCACAAGAATGACACTTTCGAAATCCACATTGACAATTGATTCGTCGCATACAGGTGTCCAAAACTGCATGACCAATTACAAAATCTTCAAAGTTGAAAAAGTTCTTTTTTTCAAATGGAGCAGCCTGTATATTATTGGATGATCAGATGCAGAATTTAATTCTGCATCGATTCGCTATGACTTTCCCTATACCTATTTACTCTTCTTGTTATGTCAATAATTTCTGTTTTAATGTGATTTTTGACAGAAACTGAAACATCGTATGTGTTTCATTTTAATTAGAAAATGGAAACAAACAAAACATGAACATAAGAAAATTTGAAACGTAGTAACAAATGAAAAACAAAAAAATTAGGAACATAATGACAAGAAAAAATAAAATAAATTGAACGAAATAACTACAATAATTGTTCTATGTGACCACCATTTTGGTTCAAACACTGAATCACTCTATCATGTACTCCTCGCGAAACCGATCTCCGAAGTTCGTCTGGGGTTATATTGGTGAACGCATCGTGAACACGGTTTAATAGTTCCTCTCTCGTTAATACAGGTGTAGAGTACACTTGCTCTTTTATGCGATCCCACAGGTAAAAGTCCAAGGGCGTCAAATCGCGTGATCTGGGTGGCCAGCTCTAGAGTCCCTGGGGACCAATCCACCGATCCTCGAACATCAACGTCAATTGTTGATGTACAGCTAGTGTGGAGTACGCGGGAGCACCATCTAGTTGATACCAACTGTTTGCTCTCTCTCCTGGAGGTAGAGTATTTAAAAAATGACTAACAAATACTCTAAGTATTTCTAGATATCTAGCCCCATTTAGACTTTCATCGTAGACTTAATATGCTACGCTATTGTCCATAACCAGACAAAAAACATTAAAGCTAAACCGGTCCTGGTGCGGGAGTAAACCCGAGAACAAATCCGGAACCCAAGGTGTTAAGCGACCTCGTGCCGAGGGGTGAATGGCCATACGACAGTTGGTCTTGAACGGAGCCTCCGGGGTACCAGGCGCCCCCCCGGAGTAAGCAGCCTTGCCGGCGTAATGCGGGGCTCTGCGTCGGTCGACCATATTTTCCAACGCTACTCGTGGGAACTAGTATGGATGTAAACTTTAAAAAAACTGCTATTGAGTTAGGAAAATTGAAACAAAAAGGAGAGGAAACGGAGAAACCAGGGAGAACATTGAAAAATGACGATCGCGCTGAAGGTAGGGAGAGTGATCCTTTCCGGGGAAGCTGCTTAGTACGAAGCCCACCAGCAGATAAAAAGCAATTCAGCGGAAGCAAGAATGAGACAACTGAGAGTACTGGCTTAGAGGGTGACATAGGAGTAAACCCCTCGACGAAACGCCCGTCGTTGCTCAGAACACCTCCTATGGATCGAACGCTACATGCACGTGGAAGCGGCGAAGCTGACGTATTTTGCACTCCAGGGTCTGAGACCGGGAAAGAAACCGGAAATGGTGATGGGGACCCTTGGCAAGACGAGGATGTTGAAACAAGCCCCATCTACAAGCTATATGAGGAAGAACACAAAGACCGCAGTCCTTCTATAAAAGCCCAAAGCCCCGCTTTGAAAAAAAGGAAGAGAGACGGCATGGATGAAGCAAATGATGAACAACGGAGCAAGCAAATGAATGCAGTCCAAACTGCCCTAGCAAATGTGACGATGAGAATGGAGGAACTTATGAAACAGATATATGGCAGCAAGAAAACGAAGTTGGAAATAAAGACTACCGCTAGATCCTTAAATCACATGGTCGGAACATTGAACAAGAAAGTACATGAACTGAAGCGAAACCAGGATATTTTGACATCCAAAATGACTGATGAGTATAATAGCACAAGTGGTAGCAAGGAAACGGTAGTAAACACAATTAAACGGACCGAGTATAAGGATGCCGGCACCCAGGTAAATAGTGAGGAACTTCTGAGCGAACTCGCCCAACAAAATGAAAAAGTTAATATGGAGATTGAAAACCAAATTGTGAGTAAAACTGGATGGGATGGTCTGTCAAAAATAATTGACTTTGTCTGGCCGGAGAGTTCCTTTGTAAATACTGAAGTAAAATCCGTGAAGAACCTGAAGGACCTAAAAGAAGATGTAGCGCTCCTTGTGGATCCTGAAAAAATTGTGGCAAAAGATGATGCGGATGAAAGCTTATCATGCTTTCCGGATATGGCACCCCTGCGAGGTGAAATTATGGACGAGGGGAAAATTGAATATATTAAAACAAACACGGAAACTTTAACTAGCAAGGGCGAAAGAAGTGAAAGATCTAGATACCTATATGTGGTACCCTATACGATGAAATCAGATGGGGTAAATGACACATCAAAGCTATATGAAGTGATAAATAACCTAGAAAAGGTGGTATGTACACATAGGCTGAGGCAAATTAAGATAGTGGCCCTGGGAAACGTGGATGAAGACTACCTAAAGAAATGTATGGAATTTGTTTTCCGCGGAGCTGAGACAAAAATCGTAATTATAACCACGAAAACTAACAAAAGAACCAAACGTAGTCAGCAAAATAAGGCAAACCCGCAACAGACAGAAAAGGTCATTATCAAATCAAACGGTAGACAGTATGCTGATGTTCTACGCACAATTAAGAGTGGAGTGAACATAGAGCAAGCCGGCATCAAGTTAAAAACTATAAAGAAAACTGCAAAACGAGATATAATGATGGAAGTTAAAGGGGGAAAAGAAAAAGCGACGACACTCAAACAAATTATACAGGAATCAAATCAGAATACGCAAGTTACGATTAAAAACAACAATGAAGTAATATACATATCAGACATAGATGGTGACATTGATGGAGTAGGACTAGTAAAAGAAATTAGTGGGAGTGTGAAGGGAATAAACCCAGAGGATATAAACGTCCTATCACTCAGGCAGAACCAGTGGGGTAACCAAAACGCTGTGGTCTCACTTGGAAGAGTGTTCGCGAAGGAGCTGATCAGGCTGGAGACTATTAAGATAGGATGGAGTGCCTGCAGAGTCCGAGCAAGAGTTAACCTGGCGAGGTGTTACCGATGTCTAGGATTCGAACACGTCAGTAGTGAGTGTAAAGGCGTTGATAATTCGAAATTATGCCTAAACTGTGGGAAGGAGGGCCATAGAGCCAAGGAGTGCCAGAACACTAGGTACTGCACTACATGTAAAATGGAAGGACACAGAGCTGATCACATGAAGTGTCCTTTTTACAAAAAAATGATCAATGATAAAGCTAAAGCTAAAGCAACAGTGACAGGAGCCGGCAGCAGAGCTATTATTCCCACCAATGCCAACATCAACGTAGGCGGAAAACCCAAAGTAGGATACGGTTCACAGAAGAGCAATGCTAAAGATGATTAAGGTACTACAAACTAACCTCGGACGAGGGCGTGCTGCCCATAACCTAGCTTACGCAACGGCAAAGCAAAATAAGATCGACATGTTAATAGTAAGTGAACCAAACAAGAACATAGTAAAAGATAGCCAATGGGTCAAGGACACAAAAAGTGACGTTGCAATATTATTTATAAATAAAAAGGTGGAAATTAAAAAAGTGGAACGTGGTGAAGGATATGTGTACCTACAGATTAAGGATGCTGGGATATACTGCTGTTACATATCCCCCAATATACCAATGGAGGAGTTCGAACAAAGAGTAGACAACATCATGGATTTGATCCGTCAAAGGAAAGAGGAATCGGTTGTACTGGGAGACATTAACGCCAAGTCCACCCAGTGGGGCTCTCCGAAAACAGATAAACGCGGAAGATATTGGACAGAATGGGTATCCTCACTGAACCTAGTGGTTCATAATACTGGAAAAGCGCCGACCTTTGTTCGAGGATTTAGCCAATCCTATATCGATGTAACTTGCAGCACGCAAAAAATCGCTAAATGCATTAAAGACTGGGAAGTCCTTGATATAGAGACGCTAACCGAGCACTCCTACATCTATTTCCAAATAGCAGGGAGAAAAACCATTACGAATAACGCAAATAAGGGACGCATTATAAACGACTGGAACATCTTTTGCGATAAGATTAAACAAAAAGTGTATGAAATGCAGCTGGAAGACAGAAAATCGTATCAAAAATGTGTTGAGGTGCTAAAGGATGCGTACAATAATAGCATAGTTAAAGGAATAAATAATACGACATCAACACCATATTGGTGGAATGTAGCCATAAAAGAAAAGCGGAAGACGTGCATTGAAACAAGAAGGAAGCTGACACGCATGGCAAGAAACCCAAGGGCAGGAAACGAGGAGAAAATTACACTGAAAGATCTCTACAAGACGTATAAGCGCGAATTGAGAAAGCTCATAGTGGAATCCAAAAGTAAGCACTGGAAAGACCTTTGTAAGGAATTAGAGGAAGATATATGGGGTGCTGGATATAAAATCGCTACCAGAGAATTAAGAATTATTTCTCCATACGACATTCCACCTGAGTTTAAGATGCGAATAATAGAGGAACTGTTCCCAACAAGTAATAATAGTGTACGCGAACCTGGAAAACCTGGGCAAATTAGACCATTTACTGTCGAGGAACTAGGGAAAGTGACATCCAGTATAAAACCTGGTAAAGCACCTGGTATAGACGGGATTCCACCGGAAGCCATCAAATTAGCGGTAAGAACCGATCAGAAATGGATACTGGGGGTGATGAACTCGCTGCTGCAGACCCAGAAATTCCCAAAAGAATGGAAAATCGCGAAAGTAATCTTCCTTTTGAAGAAAGAAAGAGACCCGGGGGCCCCTACGTCCTACAGACCACTCTGTCTCTTGAACACGATCAGTAAGTTATACGAAGCATTGATCAAACTCCGGCTGTTGGAGGAAATAGAGAGCAATGGAGGGTTCTCCAAGAATCAATGTGGCTTTACTAAAGGTAGATCTACAATACACGCGATAGAAATAGTAAAAGACCTAGCACGAAGTTGTAAAGAGAGATGGTGTGCTGTGATAGCACTCGACGTGCAGAACGCTTTTAACAGCGCAGAATGGAACCTCATAATCGAGGGCATGAGGAAGATGGGAATATCTGGGTATCTAGTGAATATAGTGTCGGACTATCTGGAACAAAGGTATCTTCAGATAACTAAAAATATCAAACTTGAGAGCAGCGTGGGAGTCCCACAGGGCTCGGTCCTAGGCCCCACATTGTGGAATATACTTTATGATGGGGTGTTGGAGCTGAAACTATCTGGCAAGGCACATACGGTTGGATATGCGGACGATCTGGCACTTATTGTAGCGGCGAATGATGAACATGCCCTCATAACAAATGTAAATGAGAACTTAAGGCGAATAACTAAATGGACAACAAAAAATAAGTTACACCTTGCACCACAAAAAACGGAGGCGATAATCTTAAAAGGGAAAAGGAAAAGAGCGCATATACATTTCAACATGGGACCTGTAAAAATAGTACCGGTAAAGAATTTAAAATATCTGGGAGTAACTTTAGATCAGAAACTCACGTTTGGCGAACACGTGAAAAGAGTGTCCAAAAAAGCCGAAGAGAGGGTAGCAATGTTGGCACGTATTATGCCTAATATGGGCGGACCAAGCTACTCCAAAAGGATGGTCCTGAGTGGAGTTGTCCACTCGATTTTGCTATATGGAGCACCTGTATGGGGTTCAGCAGTCGACAAAAAAGTGCATCTAAACACGTTAGAAAAGCCGCAGAGGAAGGTGTTGATAAGAATCACCTCAGCGTACCGAACAGCATCCACTATGGCATTACAAGTAATAACTGGCATACCTCCTATGGATCTACAAGTGCGAGAAAGACAATATACCCACAAAAATGGCGGAATACTAGCAAGTAAAAGAGCCAGAGAGGTCACCTGGGATACATGGCAAATCAGATGGAACAACGAGACCGATAAGGCACAATGGACGAAAAAACTGATCAAGGATATACAAATGTGGGCTGCTTGTAAACACCGAAAAACTGATTACTACTTGACTCAAGTTTTAACCGGACATGGCACTTTTAGACAATATGCCAAACGCTTCGGTAAGGATTCAGAGGAGACATGCATCTACTGCACAAACATTGATACAGCGGAGCATACCATTTTTGAGTGCCCAAGATGGGAGGAGCACAGAAAACCTGTTTATGATGCATTGGGTACTATAACACCGAATAACTTGGTCCCTAAGCTGCTGGAAAGTAAAGAAACTTGGGAATGCATACATGGTATGGTAATTCAAATCATGAAAAGAAAAGAGTGCGAGGAACGTCTACGACAGAGTCAAGCGTAATGTAAACCCCAGTTGAACAAAGGAGTGTACGTCACGAGAACCGCTGGCATTCTGAATGTATGTTTTTCGACGTTTCCAGAATGCCAGAGAAGGCAATTAGAGGGGTTTTAGTCGGAGTAGCGCCCGACACTACCGACGCACATTGAACCCGTGCGTCGGTGCCAAGCGGTTTCCCCTCACAAAAAAAAAAAAAAAAAAAAAAACCGGTCCTGGTGATTATTCTCCGTTAAGACGTGTGGATTATCTTGTGCCCAGTAGTGAATATTTTGACGATTTATAATTCCTTGCCTGCTGAATTTCGATTCGTCAGTCCAGATAATTTTATAAAGGAATCTTGGATCTTCTGTCATTTTTGTGCACATTAACTTGCAACTGCCTCATCACCAAGGCGTAAGCCTTGTACAGTTATTTCACAAAAAGATGCATTTTGTGTTTTTTTTTAATATCTTATTAATAATAAGTTCTTGATATGCCCAATTCCAGCGCTGCTGCTGGAATTGAACTCCGTGGATACGCTTGAAAATAAGCCAAAACATTCACCTCGTTAGCTTCATTATCTATTACTGGCTTTTGGTGATTACGAGTTGCCTTTACACTCCCAGTTTGCAAAAACCGAGCTTCAATTCTTGCAAATTTTCCAGGAGTCATTGCTGGTAAGTCCGGATATCGCTCGTTAAATAATTTACATGTGCGTCTGACAATTCGTTCACATTCACCGTGCGTATAAAACAAATTTAGCAGATCATTATTCGAATATTATCCATTATTAACTGTATTTCATAGAATTAGCCAAATAGAATTGTACTACTTTGACATAAAATCAACAACTGTCAAGTCACTGGTTCTAATTCCTCTTATAATCAATGCTTACTGGATACGATTTTGTAGTTTTATTAGATTTTAGTAAAAAATATGGAATAACAAGAAAACCGTTGTAAATAGGTATAGGGAAAGTCATAGCGAATCGATGCAGAATTAAATTCTGCATCTGATCATCCAATAATATACAGGATGTTCCATTTGAAATTTTCAAAAAAATCAAGATATCTAAGTAGCAGTTGAAAATAGGTATAGGGAAACCTATTAGAACTCATCATAAAATTTTCTCAGGAATTTAAAAATTAAATAATATACAGGATGTTCCATTTAAAATAAGAAAGTTTATGGCGACTTCCGGTATAACCGGAAGTGGTAAGACCCTGAAAATATTTTAAAATAAAAGAGAATCTTGAATAGCCCCGGATTCCAAAAATTCAGAGTTCCAGGTTTTTTCTAACCTCAGAAACTTCTAACGAACGGCTACCGTGGATAACCCTGTATGGACGACCATTCTGCTTGTTGCTTAATTCTACACAAAACTGTTTCACATTCGCTACCATAAATAATGACTGTTTATATTAAACTTTCAATTTAAATTACATTAGGTGTGAAAGGTTTTGAATGATTTCGCACCTGATACTTTATTTCGTGCGAAGTATTTATTTATTTATTCCTTTCGTAAAGTAATAATACAATAACAATAATAATATAATAAGTAAAATCATGTATTATAATAATATCATATAATATAAGATAAAGTCGTACAGAAAGTACGATTTTTTTGGAGATAATTTTGATACTAGACTACTCATTTGTATCTATATAAGGACTCTCGTAATCCAGGAAAATTGTGGAGTAATTTTGATTTTTTCGAATTTCGTGACGCGATTGAAAATAAATGCAAAGATGTAAAAATTTTTTGGCGGTTTTCGCTTGCAATCCAGAAGCTTTTAACTTTTCGTGAATAACATATCTATTCAAAATACAACCACATCAAATTTCGTACAAACTTTACTGCTTAGATTTTGTTTTGTTCGACGAATCATTCGGGCTCAAGCGCTGGCCAAAGGCAGGCATATTTTGGCTGTCTCCGCATAAATCCACTTTTTCCACTTGAAAAAAAAACCGTGCTATCAAATTTGAACTGCTATTGGGGTTGCTTTGATCAGCCTACTTTTTTCAACGCCGTTTAGAAGTAACCCCAGACAGAAGGTATTAAAAAAAAAAATGGAAAAAATCGGTCGGCAGGTTTTCGAAATATAACGGTCAAGCTATTGGGGTTACTTTGAAACAGCAAATAAAGGCCTGCCTACATCAGAAATTTTATTAATAAACTAGAACAGCCTTTAAACTTAAACATAACATTATTTAAACATTGTAAAAATTTATTAATTGACCTCGTAAACACTGAGGTCGTAGGGAAACACGATTAAATCGGCACCTTGATCGTCTTTCTCCATAGCAAGTACGCAAGAATAGCAGACCGCTCTATCTCGGAAATATCGTTTTTGACCAATCTGAAGGTTCGTTTGTTTTGGCATGAGTGTAGGCCTGTAACAACTAATGGTGTGGTTTCGGTAATACAACACACGTAACGGTATGTTTTTTTCCCACGCCGCGAGAAAAATTTCGCCAATATGTAACGCCCTTGTATCAATTCTTCCCCTTCTTCTTCCCTTTCTGATTCTTCTACAACCTCATCATTGTCGTCACTGGCATCATCTTCAACTGCTTCGTCTGTTTTTCAACTTTTACTCCCATTCTGTTTTTTTGCTGGAATTTGCGAATGGTTCATCTGTTACATCCACTGTAGAAATGCTCTGCCCAGGACCCACGTTCAGTCTTTTCTTTCTCTTAACGTTATGACAGGGACCTCCAAATCTCTGTTCTTTAAAAAATTGCGTCAGAACGCTTTCACATTCCGCCTCAGCATTACTGTCGTCAGGAGGTAAGCGCTTGTAGACTTGATCAGGATTGAACGGGAATATACCCGTTGCGTTAAATGCGCTAATAAGATTTCGCTTGACAGCAGATTTTTCATGTTCTTGCAGGACTGACGTAGCACAGCTTTCAGACTTCTTCTGTTTAGCTTCGTCCATTTTTGTTAGTGCCTTGCTAAGAAGACTCGGAAATGCGTCCTCTGGGACAGAGGTCAGTCTCATGTTCTCGATTTTCCACTTAATTAGGACAGCTCGCCACGCCTCTTTCAGTGGGCGAAAAAATGTTACATCCAATGGTTGAAGCAGATGAGTCGAGTTTGGTACCAAACAAACAAAGGCGATATCGTTCTCTTGGCACAGTCTTAAAACGTCCACGTCGATATGCAAGACAAACTATCACCTATCATCACCTTGCGCCCGTTTAGACTTTTAGCGTGTGGCAAAAAGCATGTTATGAACCAATTGTGGAATGTTACACTGTCAATCCAGCCGCTTGCAGTTCTATTATACCTAGTTTCACGTGAACAACATGGTTCGCTGCAACAAGGTGGACCACAAGGTCCTCTCTCCTTCCAGGTATCGTAAAAGTGAGTGCTTTTGTAAATTACATCAGGCGGCAAAAGAACACCGTCAGCAGATCCACATACCATGATACTAGTAGAGCTTTTAGAATAATTTATTATTTTTTCAGGATACTTCACTATAACGTTTCTTGCCAGGGTCGTCGCTTAAATTTGATTCGTCGTAGTTAAAAATACACTTTCTAAATTTTGAAAGTACTCTTCTACAGTTTCTCTTGACACTTCCGCGCGAGCTCTTTTTATATTAGCTGCTACACGTTGGCTATAACTATCCTTATGACGCCGCAATACCGAATAGACCCAGTCAACACCAGGTACATTATTGGGAAATTTTGCCACTGTTCGGACACTTCTGGCTAAAACAGCTTTAGACTAGCTTTAGAAAACCCCCATGCTGCATACTTCGCTGCTGACTGAAGTATGGTCTTCTCTTGAGCTTCAGAGAACACAGGTTGGGCGCCAGGTTTTTTTATATGTTGTCCATTATATTTATTGTATAAAGTCCCATAAGGGATATTAAATTCCTGTGCCGCGCCACGAATGGACAAGCGTCCGTCAAGTACTGACTGAAGTGCGTCTTCAACGACTGAATCCGAGTAATTTTTATACTGTCGACCTCCAATTCGCTTTTTACAAATCCTAGGCATTGTTCTGAAATCAGAAACAAGCTTATATTATCATAAAAACACCACGTTACAATACAACATTTTAGATTGGGGCTACTTTGATCTACGGGGTTAATTTGATAACCAGATCAAAATAACCCCGTACACCTGATCAAAGACACCCCAGTATACGTTTGCGGCAAGCACTTGTGCCCCGCTAGGTTTTCTAACCTGCTAGAACGTGCACAGTATCCACAGGCCTACGTAGTTGTTTGTAAATTACACGATGGAAATCAAAATATAATAGATTTGTACGTACATTAAGAGTTATACACACCTTAAACTTGAAAACCAGCCGCCATATTGCGCTATAACTATCAATGCTGCCAATCTGAAGAAACGAACATTCTGGTGCGTTCACACAGCTAGCTAGACGCTGTTCTTTTAAATACGGAAGTGTTTATCAAAGTAACCCCATTTTACGGTAACTTATTATTCGAACCATATTAGTCAGCGTTGCACACTAGAAGCTCTTGTGGCATTCTCTTTTAAATATTAAAATATTATCGTCCGTTGGTGGCAGCACTGTTTTTTTTTATTCATTTTCATTATTTGCATTTATTAGCACTTTTATTCATTTTTCTTGCAATTATTGGCGTTTATTAATATTGATGCAACGTGTATTAAACGATTTTTATTAACTGTTTATCTTGTTTTCCTTCTTCCTCCCTTTTAAGATCCAGCAGTTTCTTAGTTTCTGCGACAAACCTCGTAGGTGTTTAAATTATAGTGGCTTTTTTTTACAATCTTGCGAACCACCCCGTCTTCACTGAAGCTGACAGGGTCACCTTAAGCGAGGTCATAGTAAGTTTAAAGTTAAGAGAGGAGGTTAGGATTTTGGCGATTTAGGTATCGGTTTTGAGATACGGGCGTCACAATATGAACTACCGTTTGTTAGTTCTTCAAGTGATCATGACACAATATTCCCGCGTTGTTGACCGGCCTGGAGAAGTTTAAATCTTTAAATCAAGTTACCTGTTGATGTTTGACCAACCGCTTTCCCTCAGAGCAGGAGATATTCTTAGTAGCCGTCTCGATGATTCAGCTCTGTCAAATATTGTTATAAAGTTCGGTGGATTTCGTTCACTGATGTCCTTCATGGGAGCAATTCATTACATTATGCAAGGTAGTTGATTGAGTGAATTTTTCAATACCATATATGCGGGAATTCTACTGAAAAACATCTCGCTTAACAACGCCTACGCAAGGGCAGTATGAGCTCGGAGAACTTTGGCCAAAATAGTGATTCAATCAATGACCTTGCCGCCAACAAGGGCGAATCAATTGGAGAAAATTTTGTTCAACATTGCCAGAATAGTGATTATTTCCAATGATGTGAAGTAGATTGTGAAAGATGTGTAAGGAAAATTCAATTTTGTATATAATTATATATAATGTAATATAATAATTTTTCAAGATGTTTCGATTGAATTTCAACTTTTTTGTATCTGAATTTGTGCAATTTGGGACTTCATTAAATAACTTAAACATTACGCAATTTTTGAAAAACTGGACTGTGTAATCTGTACATCATGTATGTATATGCGATCTAAATAAGGTAGGCGCAGAAAACTGAGAATAATTCACTAATTTACAGTCTTTAATAGAGTTGTGGAGTAGATAAAGTGGGATTTTGAGGTAACAGCAAAAGTACGCAAATTTCCAACTACCACTTTAGGTGGAAAGATTTGTCGCATAAAGAAAACCTAAATAATAAAATTTGTGTGTGTTTATGTGCTTTCATTCTGAATAGAAAGGCTATTTACGAAAGGGTGACAGTTTTCCAGGTATAAGCAAAAATCCGCCAAAAAATTGGGTTTTTGTTTTACCTTTAGTTTGCATTTTGTTTTTCAATGTTGCGTTACAAAATTGTGTTAGTAAACCTCAGATTCGGACTCAGCACCCCAAGAATCATGTAGAATGGAAGAAATTCAAACAACCCTAAAATGAGAAGAAGAGAATTATCAGCGGTGGGGATGAATCCACTTACGATAGAAATTACAGTAAATACTTCTGATAAAGTGACAGAAACGTACATCTTCGGTTTGCCATTTCGCGAATTTTTGGAAGACAGATTAGGAATATCAGTTCTCAAAATGATCCTCGAGTTCTAAGCAGTCGTACCAAAGAAGAGGAAGATTTGAATGAAGAAGGAATATTGTATAGATATAGAGGGAGCGAAGGTCCATAATTAGGTTGTTTGATAAAGGTGATAATGAAATAAAAATACGGACTTCCTAATTTGGAATAATTTACTATATGAATAAGCTAATATACAGGCTGTCTGTAAAAGGTCTTTACACACTTCTACCACATATTCCTTACACCAAAATAAGCCGATTTAAGTAAACTTATCTTAATCCAAAGTCGCTTACTTTGGGCGCTATGCGCCCTTAAAGTTAAAATTTTGAAATCGTTTTTTTGTTATAAATTCAAAACGGCTTATGCGATTTTAATAAGATTTGGCATGGTCAGTTAGTATTATTGGACGAATGTTTTGAGAAAATTTCAAGAAAATACTAATACCGGAAGTGAATGAAACACCCATGACCATTATGAAAATTAACATAATTTTTTTTGCTGTCTATAGTAGAGACACGAAATAATTTTTATTCGATAGAGTATTCAAAAGCGATCAAATTATGTCTCTTGTAAAATTTTCTTAGTTTTATTCGTTTTCGAGAAAAACGAAAAAAAGTGCTTATGGTCGTATGATCGAAAAAAGCAAAAAGTAATCCAGTCGCCTATGATTTCTATCATAAACAAATGAATTTCGCATGACTAAATCTACTGCTCAAATAAAGACTACAGGTAAACGAATAGGCTTAGTAAAAGTTCACGGTTTCGAAGATTCTGGGTAACTTATTTACTACAAAAACGGCACTCTTTATAAGAATTGATTACTCTAATGGTTTTTGCGAAATTTGTATTTTAATAATTCGCGTCAGGTTATTTTACACAAAAATTATTAACAAAATTAAATAACTGAAACATGAACACAAATAATAAATATGTCACAAAAACTGTTGAAAGTGTTCTCCATTTACACGCATACAAAGATTTATACGACGAAGGAAATTAAACTGTACTCTTTGCAAAATTTCTCCATCACCTTATGGCATGTTGAATACGTTGCCATAGTTGTGCTTCATTAGCCACAGGTGTCTTGTAAACCACGGCCTTAAGATGCCCCCATACATAAAAGTCAGCGGGAGTTAAGTCTGGAGAACGTGGAGGCCAATTTACAGGAGCGTCATTACCTCTACCTATCCATTTGTTTGGGTATACTTGATTTAGGTAGTTTCGAACATCCACTGAAAAATGTGGTGGAGCTCCATCGTGCATGTACCACATATCTCTCCGAAGTTGTAGAGGTAAATCGTCTAACAAATCTGGCAATGTATTTTGTAAAAATTGCAAGTAGATGTCTCCCGTTAATCTTTGTGGAAGAATAACAGGACCAACAATAAAATTGCAAATTATTCCAATCCACACATTAAGTTTAAATTCGTGTTGAAAATGATTTATCTTTATGGCATGCGGGTTTTCAACTGCATAAACGTGTTCGTTATGGAAATTAGTTACCCCTCTTCTTGTGAAACAAGCTTCATCCGTAAACAAAATAGTGTTGCCAAAGTTTAAATCTGCTTCTCTTTGCCCATTAACAAAGCGACAAAAACCCAGGCGCATTTCGGGATCATGTTCTAAAAGATATTGAACTGCTATTTTATGGTATGGATATAGCAATTGTTCTCTAATTACTGCGTGAACGACATCTTTACATACTCCTACTTCCCTACCTATTCGTCTAGTACTTATTTCTGGATCTTCTTCAACACGTTCGAAAATTGCTTCTTCAACTTCCATAATCAGCGGTTGCAGGAGCAAAGCGACCGGTCTCCCGAAGACGTCGCTCAACGGCAGCAAACGTTGGGTGACTTGGTATTCGACGATTTGGAAACCTTTCAGAATACACCCTAACACACTCTCGAGTATTTCCTTCACAAAATCCAAATACCAATAGCATATCGGTATATTCTGCATTGGTGTATTGTAAGGCCATGATAAAGCACGAAAAGTTAAGCTTTAAGGTATTTTAGATTTGACACTATTATTATTTAGCCATGCGAAATTCATTTGTTGATGATAGAAATCATAGGCGACTGAATTACTTTAATCTTTTTTCGAACGCACGACCATAAGCACTTTTTTTCGTTTTTCTCGAAAACGAATGAAAATAAGAAAATTTTACAAGAGACATAATTTGATCGCTTTTGAATACTCTATCGAATAAAAATTATTTCGTGTCTCTACTATAGACAGCAAAAAAAATTATGTTAAGTTTCATAATGGTCATGCGTGTTTCATTCACTTCCGGTATTAGTATTTTCTTGAAATTTTCTCAAAACATTCGTCCAATAATACTAACTGACCATGCCAAATCTTATTAAAATCCCATAAGCCGTTTTGAATTTATAATAAAAAAACGATTTCAAAATTTTAACTTTAAGGCCGTATAGCGCCCAAAGTAAGCGACTTTGGACTAAGATAAGTTTACTTAATTCGGTTTATTTTGGTCTAAGGAATATGTGGTAGGCGTGTGTAAAGACCTTTTACAGACACCTTATATAGTCGGAGAGGGTTCGCCCGCGACACCACGTACCATTGTTGCTTCATCACTTAGTTTTTCGTGTTTCTTAAGTTTTCGACATTATATGAGAGCTACTGGTTTTCAACACTTAGTGTTTCTTCGCCTGATGATAGTTTAAGACCGAAACCGGTATTTTATATAGTAAATTATTCCAAATTAGGAAGTACATGTTTTTATTTAATCATTTACATTAAATTTATCACCTTTGATAAATTTAATGTATGTCAGTTTAAATAAAATATTGTTTGTTGTGAAACTCATTATATTGATAAGAGTTAAAAGAAAGGCAGTAAAATAACTTAATTTATTCGTATTAAAACTTTACCATTTTTAGACCTAACTCCTTTTTAATGGTCTTCAAAAAGACAGTTCGTTTTACGATTCTAACGCTCAAAATGGATATGACGACATACATGCTTCTCATTTTAGGTTTCCTCTGCTTGATGCTCGTCGATATTTATCGATATGAAATCGGTCAAAATAGAAACCGTACATGTAAACAGTTTACGAGCATGTTAGTGCACTTTTGACATGTGCTACTGTCACATTGATAGATTAGTCCAACCAAATACGAAACACGGCGCTATTTGACAATTACTGAAAGCTGATAACGCGCCCAACAAAGGAAACAATAGACTACTTGAAAAATGCAGTGGTATGACTATCCTTTTCTGTCACATTTATGAAGTTAGACGATGTAGACCTTTGTTTATGGAATAAGCACAAAGTTTGGTTATTTTTTCAGCAGCAGTACTTAAAAATGGTAATCAAGTCAATAGCCTTACCCCATACCACACTCCAATGGTATAACTTAAAACATAAAATAGAGTGTTCATAACATTTTTTCCTACTTACAGGATGAATTTTGCTCAGAAACCACAAGGATAGCTGCAGCGATCACTGAAAAATATTTTGCGATAAAATAACGATATAATTGAAAACTGGTACAACTTTTAAAATTTTACATTAAAAAAACATGCGATGATCAACTTGAACAATTTACTGTATAAATAATCAATACTACCTATTGCCCGCAGTTTCGCCCATATGAATTTCGTTGTTTCTAAAATTACTTTTGTAGAAGTACTAATTTTTTTATCCAAACTTTATAACCGGGGTGAGCAGCCATGTGATTTATGGGGGTAATATTCCAAATTTATAAAGGACGACGTAAATACGTAAATTTTTGTTAAAATTAAGTGAGATACAATACAAAATGATTATTTGAAACTTTAATGATAAGAGTCCAAAGAGTAATAACAATCATGCTCTCTATTTTCTATATACGAACTTTTCCACGGAAGTAGCTAGTAAAAAGTTTTCGGGCTTAAGGAAAACCTCTAGCTTAAAAAACTTGGTTGTAACCGTAATAAACTTGCTTCTGAGAATGGAGAATATGAGATTAATGTTTTAACATATTTAAAAGCACCCTGTAGTTCAATACCTGGTGCTTCTAAAGATTTGAGCAGTTCACAAAGTATGTCCATAGAATTTTGAAATGTAATAAGGTGCATCCATTAATTATAATCCAACTTTTCGGCTCTTTTTTTATTGAAAACGATAACATAAAATATTATTGGACGATATGAAAACATTAATAAATAACACGGATATTTTAAAGAAAACTATTGAAGATAGATATGACAACTGGCGGCATCCTTGCGATTGATTTTCTTAGTGTATTGCCTGGGATATTTTTCTATTATTGTTGCAAAACGTTTCAGAATTGTTTCTTTGAAGTAGGACCAACATTTCGGACCCGTCTGACAAGCTCGTCTTACACAAGATTAATGGGGTTGACATCAGGACTCTGTGGTGACCGTTTCATTATTTATAAAATATTGAGTCTATTTTGGTCCCTCAAATACTGTTTGCATATTCGTGATGTATATTTTGGATCGATGTCGTGCATAAACATAAATTTATGTTACCTTTATTTATTGACCTTCATTTTTGGTAATTCTTTCTTCTTTTTTTTTGACTTTAGGAATGTAGGTCGGAAGAAAATACTTTACATATATTTTTTTTTTAATATATTTGCTAATTGCGACGTTTTGTTACGGGTTTGTAACATTTTCAAACCTTATCTAAAATTAATCAAAAGAGATCTCAAAAATGCATACAATAAGGAATTTTGTTACCTAAATGTTGTTTTTCTTCTGTACCTAAATCGATATTGTGTAGAAATTGACTTTGAGGTGTGCGGTTTACTCTAGGAACGACAGGAGGTCTGATGAGTTTGGTACTAGCAACCTCGCAATCAAGGTAAATAACACATCCTTGCCTTTTTCTAAGTCTGTTAGAAGCCTTGGGCTTCTATTTGACTCGGACTTAAGATTTAAAGGACACATTGGTATGTGTATCCGTAAGGCGTATACCAACTTAAAGTATCTGTACACTCATAGAAATTGTCTATCTGTTGAATCTAGGAAAAGGTTAACTGATGCACTCGTTTTGTCGCACTTTAACTATTGTGACGTTGTTTATGGGCCTTGCCTTGATAGTGTTACTGCACAAAGAGTACAAAAACTTCAAAATTGCTGTATTCGCTTTATATTCGGTTTAAGAAGGCGCGAACATGTTTCTCATAAACTTCAGCAGAACTTCACTGGTTGAACATGCGTTCTCGTCGACACCTGCATCAGTGCTGTTTCTATCACAAAATTGTGACAAAAAGGATTCCGTCATACCTCTTCCTTAAATTGACATTTAGAACAGATGTGCATAATATTAATATTAGATTTCCTCATTACATCACACCTCCTGCTCATAGGACAACTCTTTTTGAGAGATCATTTTCATTTAATATTGCGCGAATATACAACGGTCTACCGGATTATTTAAAAAACTTATCTGTTCCTTCTTTTAAACGTCATGTAAAACGTATGATTCTCGATTCAATGACTTAAATTTACAATGTAGTTAATTTAGTTTTTATATATATTATTCATTTACTTGTATGATGATGCTTAGTAATGTGAAACTTGCTTTCTATATGTACTGGCTGCATAATTTTTCATCTTTAGTTATAGTTATTGCGGCAGGAATGAAAAACAGACTTTGCACCTGCGTGCAGTTCGTCTGACTTTCTGCCGTTTACCGCAAAGGGTTACTGTTTGTTCATTATTGATTTATCGTTTTTTAATGTTCTTCTAATATTTGTAATCCTTTTATGTGTAATAAAGGCATATTATTATTATTATTATTATTATTATTATTATAAGAATTTGTGCCTTTAATAATTTTCTGTATTTGTTGTCGAATTTGCTCTACTTTATTTTTTATATGAACCATTATATAGTTTTTACTAGTGATTTTAATGTACATTTGAAAAAATTACAGAAAATGTCAGTTTTCACTACAATTTTTGACAACATTCAATTTAATCGACGATCAGAACCTACGTTTCTGTTATTAAAGTTATTAAATTATACCGACTCGTGTAGACCTACAAAGCGCACGCCCGACTTACGAGAGCATACGTACACAGTGCCTATACATTTCGTATAGATAAAAGCAACGCACCATACGCTTGCGCTGTTTTTGACAACAAATAGACATTGAATTGAATGACGTTATTTACTGTTTGAGTTTATATATTTTTATAATATTTTTTCAAGGTGACAAAAGAAATATATTCCTAATGTTGTCTTCAATTTTGATTGATTTTAGGTAGACTAAATGCCGAATGATATCCAACAGAAATTTTAGAACTATTTTTTGAACAACTGGATGATATTGAAAGCCAGAATTGTTACTGTCAACAAGAGGCCATTGCACAGTTGAAACATTGGACTGGATGAGATAATTTTCGAAACACAGTAATACCGTGGCCTCAACATTCGTGCGATATAACATTTTGTGACATCTTTTTACGAACTTACATAAGAAGGCGTTGAAATTAATGTCAATCTGGCGTTGTTAGATAATGTTGTCGGAAATTACCATCACAGAGTGTTGAATGCATGTTGAAACCAGTAGTCAATATTTTTGCAATTCATGTACTTTTAGTGAAACAAACTGAATAATGACACATTGGGTTTGATGTTTTTCATTTTAACCATTGAAAGGTCTACTTGTAAGACATACCTCGAATTATTTTAAAAGTTTTATACGCTACTTTATAGTATTCTTAAATGAACACCGTCCTAATATAATATACGTGCGTTTTTCCCAATATTTGACGAAATAATAATGTGAAAGTTATATACTATACAAGAACATAACAAAGGAAACCACAATTTCCTTTGTTCGTCCACGCATACCTTCTTGGATACCTATATGGATAAAAATAATAATTAAATTTACTACTATCTTATCATTAAATCAGTTTTATATTAGAAAATTGGTCACATGGCTACCAGTAAGAAGGAGTAAGAATTTCATATCTAAAAAACACTAAATTAAAATTAATAATTGACCTGCTGGAGCATTTTTCTCAAATCAAGCCCTTAAAGAAATTATGAATCTTATTCCATAATTTTTACGCTCATTTTAAATGCAAACATAGAGTTATTAAGCATTTATTAAAAAATTAATTCTGGAATTCCCAAACGGCTAGCGTTAGGCACGAAGTTGGAAATTGTAGGATTATTGTAATTCCATTATACGAATACATAACAGGCACACAAAATAAAGGGTTAAGAAAGATATCAACAATTGTCTTACCTAGTAGAACATGAAGTGCGCTATTAAATCCTTTACACATCTTTTTATTTAATTCTAACCACTATCTACACAAATTACACTTTGATATTGTAACTAAATAAATCATTGATGTAGTGTAATACAGTGTTGTGATCAACAATGCATTCCAACTATTAGTAAATAATCAGTAGTCCGTAAGAAATCCCAGTAACCGCCAAAAAGCAAACCGGTGTTGGAGATGTGACTTAATGTGAATTCACACAGCATTTTTACAACGACCGTTTCTGCGTTGCGATATTGGCTATAGTAGGCAGAACACATTTAGATGAGACTGTTCACAGATGCCAGTTGCGTGACCTTGGAGATAGTCCCATTTAAATACATGTATTGCTGTTGCTATAGTCGGTATCGCACCGCAATGATCGTTGTGAAAACGTTTGTGTGAATTCAAGTCTTAAGTCGGGTTTTCCAAAGAGCATGTCTTAGGCGTCGTGTACAACGTGAAATGTCTAGTAGTACTGTTTTGTTTGAATTGAGTACGTACTACTAGACATTTCACGTTGTACACGACGCATAAGACATGATCTTTGGAAAACCAGAGAATTTTATAATGAGATGCATAGCAGTACTCGATCTATTGATACTAGCACATATGTTATTTAATTAGGTACTGATATTAAAAGTCTTTCTATAAGAGAATTAATATTTCTAAGAAAAAGGCAATTTAAAAATAATTTAATAAAAAATGAAAACTTATTATAAGTTAAATGCGTATTCCAGACAAAATAAGAATTATCAACACAATAATGCAAATAAATAAATACGTTTTTCTGGAATAAGTAGCAAATAATACATCTAAATAATTAGTAAGTGGTTTAAAATTCGTCGGCTGCTAGACCACATTGAACAAGATTCTGACAAACATTGCCCTGCCTAAAGTTGTTCCAGACTTCGCTAACGTGCATACGCAATTCCCAATTTAGCACCATGTGTGACCGCAGTTTTTTTTATTTGGCTCAGATTTGTATATTTGGCAGGCCATCGCAATACTTCTATAAATATAAAATTATTATTATTAATTAATAACACTTAAAGGCGTCCAAATGGCGTGCCCCGTAAGATGCGTGTCGGAACCCCTGGAGGGTTCGCGGCGGAACTGCCCTCGCTATAGTAACGGGTTAATTGAGGCGGGGAAAGAGGGCGGAGAGGGCGCGCGCGTCCCCCGTGTATAGGCTATAGAAAATACATTAAATATTTGGCGTTCGCGCGCGAAAGATTTATAAAAATCGCGTCGAAATGGGGTACCGAAATTTCGCACCTATGCGCCCGCGAGAACTGTCAGATTTGTCAATTTTGGCGTCAAAATGCTTCATCTTCGTCTGTTGTACCTGAAAATAATGTGGTCAATTTAGTAGACCTTTCATTATTCTCAGATGATTCAGCCCTTTGTTCATGATGTTTTGAAATTCCCATGTGTAACAGTGTATGATGCTTTCTTCCGCAGGTTTTGCACAATGATGATTGGCAATCGGTTACATAATGTCCTTTTTTTAAACAGTTTAAACAAAGCCTAAGGTTTTTCACCCGTTCAGTTCGTGCTTTGACATCTAACTTCAAGAAAGTTTCACAATTCAGTATATAATGAGGTTCCCTACAAAAAACACATTTTGTGTTGGTGCTAGCTAGCGATTGAGACCCAACATGTTGTACATGCATGACGGGGCACCCGCTCACAATGCCAGAATTTCGAGGGATTGGTTAAACGAACACTTCCCGAAACGGTGGATAGGGCGTAACGGTCCAATAGCATGGCCAGCAAGATCTCCCGATATTAATCCTCTGGACTTTTTCGCTTGAGGGTTTTTAAAGTAAAAGGTCTATGCAACGCCTCCAGCTAACGAAGAGGATGTAATTAATAAAATTACGGCGGCAGTTCGATTAATCACCCCCGATATGTTGGAGCGCGTTTTGAATTCGCTTCCTCGAAGATTGGAATTATGTCTGGAAACTGATGGCTACCAATTTGAACAGTTGTTATAATTTTTTCATATTATCTTTAAATTTCAATAAAATTGTTATCCATGTTAAGAGGCGGCTAAAACATTACAGAGAGCGCTCGGTCGGTAACATATTGAAATTCAAAGCTTTTAGTTTTATTGAACATTGAAATTAAATATCCTCGAAATGAAAATGCATGAATGTGTGTCCTTGATTGAAATGGCCTATTATCGTGATATAATTATTAACCTTAAAAGAGAAAAACCAGAAAAAAGGACATAACAATCCATTGCAATCCGCTCTGCAATGAACTTCGTAATGGTACAACGATGAAATGAAAATATGCACTTGTTTTAGGAAAAGCTTTGAAAAACGTATTAATTATTTTTGTTGATAGTTTCTAGATGAGTCACCTAAAAAACCTTTGGCAATTATCCGTACGATGGCGCTGGCAAAAAATATGAAATTTAATAGCTTTTAATTTAAAAATAAACAAAAATATATGTAGATAGCACAATTTATTACGTATGCTTAGGCGAATAAAATTAAATATGGTGTAATTAACACAGATCTTGCCGGTTTTTTTTTTTAATCAGTTTGCACAACTATTTTTTCGGAAGTTGGGTAAAGTTAAAACAAAGAGGTAACAATTAAAGCAAATATTTATTCTCGAATACAGAAATATGCAATACAACAAATAAAAATAGAAGAAAACATAAAAAAGTAGATTAAAATCAATAAACGTAAAAGATACTACTACAAAAATAATATTCAATTAATAACAATAAAAATAAATTAATAATGTAAGCAATCTTTTAAAGTACATAAAACAAGAAATAATTCTCATACGACGAATGAAATCTTTGGAAAAAAAAATGGTAAATTTTGTTTATTAATTCACTGACATTTTTCCATAAAACTTAAATGTACGCTCTAAATGGTAAACTAAACCAGATGACATTAATTCCTCTTTTAATCAGATACTTTGCTGACCTATGACAATGCAATAACACAGAATATATATTTTCAGCATTTCAGCATCGATCTTCCCTTAGAACCTTTCCGTAATTTTTAATTAGGTGGTTAACACACTCAACTTTCTGTACTTGTAACCCGTACTCTACTTCTTTCTGTCTTTTGTTGTACACGCTGGGATTTCCATCTGCAATTAGCTGCATTATTCCATGCATGTTCACGCTCTGTTTAAATCACTCGAACTATGATATCAGCTTCCATTGCACTGGAGGAACGATTCCACTTGGTCTTAATAATCTAAAGGTACGTGTGTGATTATATTGTACTTTTAATGTTGTGGAAAGAATATGATGAATATCTGCAATACGTTTTCCACTCAATAGAGGCTTTGGATCTTCATTGTTATCCTCCTAAAAATATTATTATGGGTAACAATTGAATATTCCGAATACTTAATTGACACAATATTCACAATTGTTAAGAAAAAAT
This sequence comes from Cetonia aurata, assembly GCA_949128085.1. Taxonomy (NCBI): domain Eukaryota; kingdom Metazoa; phylum Arthropoda; class Insecta; order Coleoptera; family Scarabaeidae; genus Cetonia; species Cetonia aurata. Next base: position 20,388,974 of record OX421889.1, read on the forward strand.
TTTGTTTTGAATATTTTTTCAACCTTAACCCATACTTTATCAACATATACTTTTAATATTGTTACCTTTCATATTCATTTTTATTGTCCCACGGATCATCAGATTCTCTTGTAGGCTCAACATCGATAACTAAATCCGTCTGTGTTTCCGTTGATACCTTTGTTACACTATGAAAAAGACAGTTTGTGTGAGATGTTATGTGACGTTAGATAAATACATTTATATACCCTGTACTCTACTGTCCTTCCATACTACTACTCTGTGGTGGACTCTCTTGGATAACAGTGCAAGAAACATAATAACTGAGACACATGCATTTCATAATGAGCGCCAATTATACTGCAAATACAGCAGCCCCATCCATTACCAAAAAAGATTCCACGAAAAGTAAAAGTTTCGGTGAGTTATGTTAAACTTATGAAGTTATCAAAATTATTTGCACTTGGAGGCTTTGTAAGGTTTATAAATCATAATGATCATGCAATGCGTTATTTCATAAGACAAATACATACGTACCAATAATTATGTCTGCGATTAACAGAGACTCAGTTAATCTGTGAGGACGTTGCAAGTACTCTGTAAATGTGTGTCTTCGTACCCCTATTAGTAATTTAATTACTAGTATATTCACTGCAAACTTTGTCTGCGCTCCCACACGTCTTGTGACGGTTGCTTTTTTGTCAGCTTGCTTTGCCTCGTAGGAAAATGTTTCTTTGGTCTCTGATTTTACAGTGAAACAGAAATTATGATACAATGCAACTAATACGTAGTAATGACAATGAATTGTTCTATTCCATTCTACTTGAAGTTGTTATTGTTAGAGGATCATTTTATGATTTTGACGCGCTAAAAATGCCGTGATATTAGAGAGATTATTCTAGGTAGAGAGTTATGAGCTGCTTTTATGTGTTATGTATTTTTTATGTAAAGTTTTAAATAAATAAAACGCCTTAAAAATAGTAATTAAACTAGTGTTTTAATTTACGAATAAACAGAAGCAGATAACATTATACTTATCATAGTTACACAAATATTATACAATAGTAGTTACTATAAATGTAAATTTTTCCGCTGTTCACGGCACTTATAAATCTAATAAAAGTTCTAAGGACTGTCCAATAATAAATAAATAGATAAACACTAATTCTATATTTCGAACGCACTACACTAACAAATAACACCAACAACTATAAAAAAAAGGAACAACCACTTATACAATCCTATAACAGCTCACTTCTTCTCAAACAAAAATACTCTTTCACTTGAACTGAAAACATTGCGTGATTCACCGAGTTAGGTGACGCGCTATTTTACAAGAATATACTTTTTAATTTTTATTTTGTATTTTCTGGTATTTTACAACAGACTACGCCATCTACATTTGAAAAGTTTGTGGATTTGAAACTATTTTGACAGTAACGAAATTTTTTATGTTTTAGCCGCCTCTTAACATAAAATTCTTGCTAATTTGCGTAGAGTTGGCCTGCGTGGTGTTTGTCCGCATTTTTCTGGCCACCGTGTATATACAGTGTGTGTAACTTTTAATGATGAAAGAATGAACAACAACAGAGTGAAAAACATGAAAATTTCGACGTCTAATTTTAAAATATATATAGTGCGTGTAACTTTTAATGATGAAAGAATGAATATACAGAGTGAAAATTCCGATGTCTAATTTTAAAATATGTACAATGTGTTAATTATGAAAGAATGAATATACAGAGTGAAAATTTCGACGTCTACTTTTAAAATATATACAATGTATGTAATTTTTAATTATGAAAGAATGAACATACAGAGTGACAAAAATGACTATACAGAGTGAAAATTTCGACGTCTAATTTTAAGATATATACAGTGTGTGTAATTTTTAATTTTGAAAGAATGAATATACGGAGCGACAAAAATGAATATACAGAGTGAAAATTTCGACGTCTAATTTTAAGATATATACAGTGTGTGTAACTTTTAATGATGAAAGAATGAATATACAGAGTGACAAAAATTAATATACAGAGTGAAAATTTCGACGTCTAATCTTAAAATATATTGTTGTATTCCCGAGTTTCAGGAATACGCGACGTAATACGACACTTCTGACACCAGGGCAGCTTTATCCGTTAAAGCTCCGTAAAACGTTATTTGGATGAAGATATTCTTATTCTTTAGACTTGTAATCCAATAGGCACTTCTAGCACTAATTGGCACTAATCACTTTGATTTAATAAAGTAAAGAATTGAATATATTTAATTATATTTATTGATCAACTTTAAAACACATTAAATTATAAATCACTCTTTTAGAATTATAATAGAACACTTATAGAACACAATACGAGTGCGAGCGATTTAAGAGACAACACTTGGACTAATCTCACGTTTAGAATTGTTTGCGGTTGACGCGGCTAATTCAGGACTAATGCAGAACACATGAAGAACTCAACTTCTAAATCGCTTGCCTCCTTTTATATAAATCAAAATTGCTGACTACGATTTTCATATTAATGAAAGGGTCTATTGTGAGGGTTGCAATACAACATCTTCCCCCTAAGAAAGATTTTTGATAATTTTTAAATTCGATTCAAAAATCGTAATCAGTTTACAAATCATGATAATATTTGAAATTGATTAAAGATAAGATATATTATTGATATCATAATAAAATTGAATTGAATATGAATAATGAATAAAAGATAAGATATATATATATGTAGATATATTCACTTTGCTTAGTGTCTTTAGGGATGCACTTCACTTCACTTAACATTGAGTAATGTTCGGTCTTCCTTTAATTAACCTCTTGGACCTGCGAAGGGACTGACCATCCTCGGATACCGGGATAGCTGGTGAAACATCTGTGAAAGGGAGTTGTAGTTCATCTAAGTCCACTTCATAACGGACGCTGGTTGGACGCTCTACGGACTTCGTGTGGCATTGGTTGAATATTTGTAGACAAGGGGTGCATGTCTTCCTTGGTTCCCTGGTGAAGCAGCAGAGTCTTTTTAACATCTGGAGGCAGCCGCACCATCGGAGTAGATTGTATAATATGATTAACAATATGATGCCAGCCATAAGGGTTAAGGCTGTAGTGTACCAGCGGGATTTCTTGACTATGAAGGGCTTGTTTAGCTGGTCCTGGAGTTGTTCATCGAAGTCACTTAGCTTCTTTTGAGCATATTGGAGCTCTTGAAGGTCAAGGTTTGTGAATTTAATTGGTTCAAGGATGACGTTGTTTATGGATAGGTTTTTCTTAAGGTTTAGGCAACAGTCATCTTCTTCGATTTGTGTAGTAGGGATTTCATTTGTGATATTGGAAGTGCTTAGCATGAAATGGGTTTCAAGGACCACATTCTTGGAAAAGGCTCGACATTGAGGTGAGAGTTCGATGACTCCTATTCTTTCTATGATAGTCTGGTCAGCTTCTTCATTGCGGCAGACTATGGACAGTCGGAGAGGACGACTAGTAGCGAAGAGCCATTTATTTTGCTGTAATGGATGCCATATTTCCATGTCGGCGATGAGGTTTCTTGTTTGACAGGATTTGGGAATCGACGTTGTTGTTTTCATCAGTAGCTGGACTTCACATTCTTCGAAGTCAACCTTCTTAGTTGTAGAGAGACTCGAGCATAACCATTCGTTGGTGGAATATTCTTTACAGCTCGTGAGGTCATTGATCAAATGATAATAAGTCTTTGAGACTGATAAAAGGATATAAGAGTTTGAAGGTTCAATATATGAAAAGATTGTAGGGTCATTCCTATGTGGAGTAGGAAGAGGAAACATTTGATATAAATCATAAGTATACATGTTAACTATTGGAATATCAAAAGATATTATCAATAAATTATTTTTAATAAAAGACTTCATCTTGATAACCATATAATATAAATAAACATTATCAACTGATAGAGTGATAGGTAAAGCATATTTTGTTTGAATTTTGTTTAATTCACTTAACAATTGTTCTGGAGGGAGAATATGGTAATTAATAATTCCGTTTTGAATTAAAACTATATCATTTTCATAAGTTTCTACAATATGTAATAATTCGTCACTCATTTCGATTAATGTTAACATGTGATTTGATAATTGTATTTCTAGTTCTAACTGACGTTTTGCCGTTTTTACTTCATTTACAAATGAATTGAATCCTTTTAAATTTTTATTTAGGGTACGTATGTTTTCGTTCATACGTGTTAAAGAATTATTAAAATTAGTAATTGTTTGAGATATAATTGAAACTTGCTGCTGCATAAGCGTATCGGTACGCTTTTGACCATTTATTAAAGAATTTATTGCATCGGTATAAAATTGAGCATCGTCCGCATCAGGGACGCCAAATAACCATTTAAGACCGTCTCCGATCCCGTTAAATAAACCTCTACGTTTTCTAGTAAAGTTAAAAGTAATTTGATGAGAAATAATACCATAAGCTTGTTTAATTGCTTCGAGTTTTACTCGTATATAACGTAATTGATTTTTACAATCGAATACATAATGTTCTGAAGTTGCTAGCAAGCATTTATCTAAGGATTTTGTATAATATTTATCGAGTTTATCGATTTGATTACTAAAGGGTTAGATTATAGAATGATAATAGATGCACATTTTGATTTGTTACTTTAGCTTTTCCTAAATTTTGAAATAAAATACCTGATGAAGCATCTATGGCTTTAATATTAAATTTATCGTTTGCTTGTGCTTGGTTGAGCATCAAGGTTATTTGTAGGAAGAGAAGGATGAATACCTTCTTGATTGTCTCCTTGGATGATTTCTTCATCTGGAACAATATACGGTTTCAATAGATTAAAATGATAGGTTTTTGTTTTATTTCCTATGTCTATTGTTGCTGTATTGTTATCATGAATTTTTATTATTTTGTAAGGGCCTTTGTAATTTTTAGAAAGTTTCTTGTTTTTGGCTTTTGATTGCTTATCATATAAGAGTACTAAATCGTTTTCATTAAATTGATAAGTACGATGATGAGTTTTATCATAATGCTGTTTAGATACTTGTTTACTTTTAATTTGATTTTCCTTTGCATTTTCTCTAACTATTCTTAATTTTGTAGCTATATCTCTAGCTAGATCTGAATAATTAGGTTTGTTTTTAGGATTATTAAAATAATTTGGAATTTTGGGTGGTTGCCCAAAAACTAACTCGTAAGGAGTCTTTTGTGTAGACTTATGTATGCCTGTATTATAACTATATATAGCGAAATTTAAGAATTCGTCCCAGTCATTTTGACTTTTATTAATGTAACATTTGAAATAATCTTTAAGCGTGAGGTGCGTTCTTTCTAGAGCACCGTTTGATTGAGGGTGATAAGGAGATGTAAATTTATGTTTTACTGATATTAACTTATTAATTTCTTTAAAAACATTCGAAGTGAACTCCACTCCTTGATCTGATAGAATATTACTTGGGAATCCAAACTGTGTACAGAATTTTAGAAAATGAATAGCAACAAGGGTTGCTTCATGTGATGGCAAAGCATATGCCTGAATAAATTTAGTTAAATCATCTTGTAGCGGTAGGATATATCTGTTTCCTGAAGTGGTCTCTGGTAGAGGACCCACTATATCCATAGCAATTTGTTCACAGAATTTTGCAGAGGTGGTAGTTATTACCATTGGAGATTTATTATTTCGAAAGTCTGTTTTCGACGTTTGACAAGTTTTACATTTTTTAATATAATCTTTAATTTCTTGTTTCATATTTTCCCAAAAATAAAATCGTTTAATACGATCATAAGTACGTTCAAAACCTGGGTGTCCAGCTAAAGGTGAATCATGATTTTCTTTTAAAATTTCTTGAATTAACACATCGTCTGTGATAGTGATTCTTTCATCATAAAGGACATCGTATTTAAAATCTTGAAATAAGAAGTATAAGAGTGTATGGAACGTATCTTGTTTAATAATAGAGTTATTAAATGAAATATCAGGGATCACGAATGATTTGATGTTGTTATATTTTAATAATAATCTTAAATTATATAAAGTTTGAAACAAATCTTCATAAGTACATGAATCTCTTCTAAATTGTTTAATAAAGATTAAATAGAGAGATTGATTTGAAGTTAATTTATGACTTATTTCATGTAACCGTGGGTTAACAGGGAAACTGTCAAGTTCTCTTTGTAAATAATCAAAATATTTATTTTGGTTTGAAAGATCGCATGATAGCGGTATTACTAGATTTTTTATCTGTTCTAAGGGTTTATTGATCCGATTTGGTTCGGGTATATGTACTTCTCTTTGATAAAACCCTTTAAAATTTTCAAAGGTTAGTTCATCTTCTTGGATGAAATGAATACGGGATAATTCTTCCGTTTTTGAATTAGGAATGCGAGATAAGCCATCCGCATTTGAATTTTTTGAACCTTTCTTATATTTAATTTCGTAACTGTAATCCATTAATTCTAATCGCCAGCGTAAGAGTCGACTAGATGGATTCTTACAATTGTTTAACCATGTTAAAGGTTTGTGATCGGTAATGATCGTAAATGTTTGACCGTAAATATATGGTCTAAAATGTCGACAGGATTCGACGATTGCTAATAACTCTTTTTCGATTACTGAATAATTTAATTCAGCTTTATTGAGAGTTTTAGAAAAATAAGCTATAGGGAGGTCTTTGCCTATTTCCCCTTGAGATAACACTGAACCTATGGCTTCATTGGAAGCATCAGTAGTTAAAATAAATGGTTTCCAAAAATCTGGATATTGTAATAAAGGTTCGGTAGTTAGTACCGTTTTTAAATGATTGAATGCTTGTTCGCATTTTGTGTTCCATTTGAATTCTACATTCTTTTTTAAAAGATTGGTAAGTGGCTTTGCAATTGCCGAGAAATTCGGAATGAATTTGCGATAATAACCAACAATACCTAGAAAAGCTTTAATATCTCTTGCACATTTGAGAGATTTAATATTCGAAATTACTTCGACTTTCTTTAGATCTAGTTTTACACCTTGATCCGAGATTATATGACCTAAATAGGCTATTTCGTGATGTAGAAAAGAACATTTATCGGGTTGTAGTTTCAGATTGTGAGCTTTTAAATGCTCGAAAACTGTTTTTAGTTTTTCATTATGATCTTCTAAAGATTTTCCGTAAACTACTATATCATCTAAATAACAGAAGCACTTACTTCCTTGTAGTCCTGACAATACTATGTTCATTAAACGTGCGAACGTTGAAGGACTATTTTTTAAACCAAAAGGCATACGGTTAAATTCGAAATGCCCGTGTGGCGTTGTAAAAGCCGTTTTATGTTTATCAGTTTCATCCATTTCTATTTGGTGAAACCCGGATGCTAAATCTAGCGTAGAAAAATAAATTGATTTACCTAATTGATCTAGAATACTTTCAATATTAGGTAATGGATATGAATCAGTAATTGTGACATCATTTAATTTTCTATAATCCACTACTAATCTCCATTTTTTAATATTTGAAGAATCCAGTTTTTTGGGAACTATCCATACTGGACTTGAATAAGGAGAATATGAATGCCTAATAATATTTTGTTCTAACATTTTTGTAACTTGTTTTTGAACTTCTTGTTCATGAATCTTTGGATACCTATAAATTTTTGAAGAAATTGGTTTTTGAGTTGTAGTTGGAATTGTATGCTTTAATGTTTGAGTGGTTGTCAAATGATCGCCTGGTAAATGAAAGATTTCGGAATAATCATGACAAATTTTTAATAAGCTATCTTTTTCTTCTTGATTCATATGATTTGTGCGAACATTTTGTTCCAAAAGATTTTCATCTCGTTTATTAAACTTATTGTTTGATAAATTGGGTTTTGATTTTGAATACCTTGAATTTTTATAAGTAACAGTACTTGATTTAAAATTATTAATTACATTTTGACTTTGTTTTTCAGAAAATTCATGTAATGTTATTACTGGTCTTGGCATTATTATTTCGTTAGGATTTATATTAATAATTGAAATTTGAGCTTTATGATTTTTACTCGTGACTAATGAATTTGGAATAAACACTCGTTTAGTTAATTCCTTTTGTTCAACAAAACCTTGTTTAAGGTCATTAGAGACATTTACTTGAATAAATTTTTCAGTTCTAGGTGGAATTTTTATTAAATCTTCCAATTTATTATTAAATGGTATTGGTTTATCATTTATAATTACATTTTTATTTGAATAATCGATTAATGCAGATTGATTTAGGAAAAAGTCACTGCCTAATATACCATCATGATCCATTTGGATTTTAAAAGCATTGATTACTTGGATTTTATGTTTTATTTGAATTCCATCTAAATAAAGATCTAATTCTGCACTACCTAACGTAGTAATTGGTGAATTTGGATTGATTCCGTTAATTACAATTGTATCTTTCTTATCAAGAGGTGTTTCTTGAGGTATTAGCGAACTATGCTTTATGAGCGAAGTTGTTGCGCCAGTATCTATTAAAAATGTAACTTTTTGATTAGGAGAGTTATCTAAATGAAAAGATATGTTATGTAAATTGTTTAGATAATTTATACGACTTAGTCTAGTCGGAGGACACTCTAGTCTTTGTTTATGAACGCCGCTGTAATTTGATGATCCAGCAAAGGGACGTTGTTCAGTGTGGATCGTCGGGAGTTTAAATGATTAACTCGCGGATTTTGATTGTTTTGAGCTTGAGACGTAGATGGTCTCTTAAAGCATTCATTTATTAAATGACCTTGTTTCTTGCAATAATTGCAGAATTTATTATTAGATGTGCTTGAATTACTATCTTGTCTAACCAAGGGCACGAATTTACGCTTTTTCTTTCTACAATTTGCAGTATTATGCGTAGAAGATTTACAATTAATACAATATTGATTACTTTTATATTTAGTATAATTGATTAATTTTTCTTCCTGTAACGCTAAAGTGTATGCATCATTTAAAGTTTCGATTTCTCTAGCACGTAACATCTGAGAGATTTCGGGTTTACAATGTACAATAAACCTGCGAAGTGCGGTTTGTTGAATAGCTTTGCGTAAGCCTGGTAATTCATCTGGAATTTTACAATTTATTGATTCCGCTTGTATGCATTCATTTTTGAGTTTTTCAACGCGCTTAAAAAAGTCAGTGATAGATTCTGTTAAATTTTGTTTGATCGTTTCGAGTTCTTCGTGCGCTTGCACTAAGTGTTTTGTGTGAGAATAATATAGTTTTAACTTTTGTTTTAATTCAGTCCAAGATTTTATATCTGTTAGTTCGAGTTCATTTACAACATTGGTGGATAACTGCGATACCACATATAGTAATAAACTAGATTGTTGTACAGGTGAAGCTAACGAAAAAGCAGAGTTTGTATTCTGAATGAAGGTAGTTAATTCTGACCGTTCTCCAGAAAATTGTCTAATGAATTTAAAAAGAACCGTTAAAGGTATTTCGAGTTCATCGTCTGAGATGATTTCATGGTCGTCTTCCACGTTAATTGGAATCGACATTTTGAATTAATATGTATACTTCGATACTTTAAAGGATTGATTATAAGGATTGTCAGCCAGACAATATTATCAAATGATAAATGGAAAAATTACTCACTTTGAGCTTTCCGGTTGTCCGTTTCTTTTCGACAGGAGACACTGCAACTGTGTTTAGAGTTGGACGACTTGTACAGGATGATGGGACTTCCGTGGAATCTTTGTCACTAAGGGTTGAAACCCACGAAGATGCGATTGGTTCAACCAGCGGAGCAGACCTCTCTCTTTCCTGGATTTATGAAACCGTTCACTATAGGATGTCTAACCTTTTGTAGGTGTAATCCAATCTTCTTGACTCGGTAGCAATCGATGATTTTCTACCTTGATGTATCCCACTTCTGACACCAAAAATCGCTGTTGTATTCCCGAGTTTCAGGAATACGCGACGTAATACGACACTTCTGACACCAGGGCAGCTTTATCCGTTAAAGCTCCGTAAAACGTTATTTGGATGAAGATATTCTTATTCTTTAGACTTGTAATCCAATAGGCACTTCTAGCACTAATTGGCACTAATCACTTTGATTTAATAAAGTAAAGAATTGAATATATTTAATTATATTTATTGATCAACTTTAAAACACATTAAATTATAAATCACTCTTTTAGAATTATAATAGAACACTTATAGAACACAATACGAGTGCGAGCGATTTAAGAGACAACACTTGGACTAATCTCACGTTTAGAATTGTTTGCGGTTGACGCGGCTAATTCAGGACTAATGCAGAACACATGAAGAACTCAACTTCTAAATTGCTTGCCTCCTTTTATATAAATCAAAATTGCTGACTACGATTTTCATATTAATGAAAGGGTCTATTGTGAGGGTTGCAATACAACAATATACAGTGTGTGTAACTTTTAATGCTGAAAGAATGAACAACAACAGAGTGACAAACATGAAAATTTAGACGTCTAATTTTAAAATATATATAGTGCGTGTAACTTTTAATGATGAAAATGAATATACAGAGTGAAAATTTCGACGTCTAATTTTAAAATACATACAGTGTGTGACTTTTAATGATGAAAGAATGAACAACAACAGAGTGACAAACATGAAAGTTTAGACGTCTAATTTTAAAATAGATACAGTGCATGTAACTTTTAATGATGAAAGAATGAATATACGAGTGAAAATTCCGACGTCTAATTTTAAAATATGTACAATGTGTGTAAGTTTGAATTATGAAAGAATGAATATACAGAGTGAAAATTTCGACGTCTAATTTTAAGATATATACAGTGTGTGTAACTTTTAATGATGAAAGAATGAACAACAACAGAGTGACAAACATGAAAGTTTAGACGTCTAATTTTAAAATATATATAGTGCGTGTAACTTTTAATGATGAAAATGAATATACAGAGTGAAAATTTCGACGTCTAATTTTAAGATATATACAGTGTGTGTAACTTTTAATGATGAAAGAATGAATATACAGAGTGACAAAAATGAATATACAGAGTGAAAATTTCGACGTCTAATTTTAAGATATATACAGTGTGTGTAACTTTTAATGATGAAAGAATGAATATACAGAGTGACAAAAATGAATATACAGAGTGAAAATTTCGACGTCTAATTTTAAAATATATACAGTGCGTGTGACTTTTAATGATGAAAGAATGAACAACAACAGAGTGACAAACATGAAAGTTTAGACGTCTAATTTTAAAATAGATACAGTGCATGTAACTTTTAATGATGAAAGAATGAATATACGAGTGAAAATTCCGACGTCTCATTTTAAAATATGTACAATGTGTTAATTATGAAAGAATGAATATACAGAGTGAAAATTTCGACGTATAATTTTAAAATATGTACAATGTGTGTAAGTTTGAATTATGAAAGAATGAATATATAGAGTGAAAATTTCGACGTCTAATTTTAAGATATATACAGTGTGTGTAACTTTTAATGATGAAAGAATGAATATACAGAGTTAAAATTTCGACGTCTAGTTTTAAGATATATACAGTGTGTGTAACTTTTAATGATGAAAGAATGAATATACAGAGTGACAAAAATGAATATACAGAGTGAAAATTTCGACGTCTAATTTTAAAATATGTACAATGTGTGTAATTTTAAATTAAAAAAATTAATATACAGGATGTACTGACGATCCCAAACCAAACACAGAAACAAATCAATGCGGGACGCGAAGCGTCCAGTCTCTTTACAAGTGAGAGGCAAGAATTCAGAAAAAGGAATACACAGGGTGTACAGAGTTTCCCAAACCAATCACACAAATGAATCACTCCGGAACGCGAAATGTCGAGTCTTTCTACAAGTGTGAGGCAAGAATTAAAAAGAAAGGAATATACAGGTTGTACCGACGATCCCAAACCAGTCACAGGTGTAGACGCCAGTTACCGTAGAGTGGTGCGGTTTAACTGGTCTGCCGAGTTGGGACGTAAGTGGTGCGTTCTAGGTGGAGCGCAGACTTTCTGCTTTCTGCTGGGTTGGCGCGTAAGTGGCGCGTTCCAGGTGGAGCGCGGGCTTTCTACTTTCTGCAGAGTTGGGGCGGTAAGCGGACATCAAACGACTATTTAATTAGGTGGGTGAACTGGCCGGAATATCTAGTTAACTACACTAAAAGGCGTCCAAATGGCGTGCCCCGTAAGATGCGTGTCGCGACGTCGCGGGGCAACTACAAAGGGGTAATCGTCGTTATAGTAACGGGTTAATTTAGGGGGAAATTGGGGGGCGGGGAGGCCGCGTCTCCGCTGAATAGTCGATCGCGAGATCATTAAATCTTTGCCGTTGGCGCAGGAAAAATCGATAAAAATCGGGTCGAAAAAGGGTGCGGAAATTTGACGCCTATGCGCCGGCGACAACTGTCAGATTCGACAATTTTGCCGTCAAAATGCTTCATTTTCGGTAAAAAAAAGAGTCCTTTAAAGTCACTCGGGTGCTCGACGAATGTTAGAAATAGCTTCCGGGGACTTTCATTTTCCGAAATGTACCGAAAACAGTACTCGAAATGGCGAGATTTTCGCGCGAGAATCGAAATTATAGTGCCGTGTTTATGTGTCAATTTTGCCCGCTATTCGTAAGTAAAATGGCGGCATGTCAAACGCTACCTACCGCTCTTCGCTCTTGACGACGATTGTGATGGTTAAAATTGGTCTATTTTTTTAAAGAATTGTCCAGAAAGCTTCCGATATGTGTCAGGTTACCGAAAACTATCTTTACACCACCGAAAAACACATAATTATGAAAATATAACATCGTTTCTGGCAAGCTGTCATTCGTGACCTCGATGCGCTAAACCCTTGAAGAGATTTATCGCATTAGACGTTCGATCGGAACCAGTTTGAAAGGTTTGAGATTAGTTTGAAGCTTACAAAGCCGCAATATAGCTATTAGTACGTCAATTTTTAAAAATAACTCCTTTTTAGATCGAATGTAAAATCAAGGTCGATATATCGAAACGTCAGATCCGCAATTTTACACTGGGGGGTCGCGAAATCGTTCGAAAGACGAACAATTTACAAAGAATTGGACGCCAGGTATCTCGACAAGGCGAAAATTCGCATTAACATGCCAAGTATAAGTATAATCCAAAGTGTACACATCGTATCAATAGGGGAGGTTAATATCATTCAAATGGAAACTCTAACATTATTTTGAAGCTTAAAAAAGGCAAGTACATCTTTATATCGCTATTAGTACGTCAATTTTTAAAATCAACGGCTTTTATTAGTTCAGTTCTGATGTACATCATAATCCATTTGTCAAATGTATACGTCAAGGTAAAAAAAACAACATAAAACCAGGTTTTAAACACTAGCTCTTATCAGGGGGTTTGGTCGACTGACATAAGCCCTTGGATTTCGGCAATGACGGGAGACGGGCCCGGTTTCGAATCCGAAGTTAACGCTAATTTTTTTAAATTGTTTTTACATTTTATTTTAATTTTTTTTGTATTTTCTGTGTATTATTCGAGTTTTTTTTTAAGTGAGTTTCGAAAAAAACTATCACACTGACAAAAGTCCACTATCACCAAACAACAATGCACAATCTCTCGACGCGCGTTTCGCTAACAGTGACTGTTAATCATCTCCTGATGATGCTAACTTGGTTAGCGAAACGCGCGTCGAGAGATTGTGTATTGTTGGTTGTTTGGTGATAGTGGAAAACCTAGCATTGACTTTTGTCAGTGTGATAGTTATTGTTACACCAAAGGTTCCAAAACCCAATTACTGGATTCGAAAAAAAGGCAAAATTAATTCAAATATTAAGAAATAACAGAGATATTCCAAATTGAGGATTTGTGAGTTTTATTCGGGATGTAATTTTATATATACGCGTGCGATATAGTACCCATCAAAAGTATTACATATACGAATTTAATTTTTGATAATTTCCACGTTTAATTTGTGAAATATATACAGTGTGTGCGATTTTTTAATCAAGAAAAATATACAGCATGACAATTCAAACAATTCAAAAATTAAGAAATTACACGTCTTTTTCAACGAGACGCGAAGCGTCGAGTTGGCGAGGGTGAAACGCGCAGCGTTGAGTCCTTGAAAGTGAGAGGCAAATAAAAAAGAATCTTTTTGTATTGTCTGCATATATACAGTAGTGTTCAGATAAAGGTTATCACTATAGAAAATTTATATATTCATACAATTTTTCAAACTTTGCATACTACGTGTGCATATGTCACTTTCACTGTGCCGCTAGATACAGGTGGCAATTTTCACGTTCAGTTATTAAAATATATACAATGTGTGTAATTTATAATCAAGAAGAATGAATACACAGTGTGACAAAAATGAATATACAGAGTGAAAATTTCGACATCTAATTTTAAAATATATATAATGTATGTAATTTTTTTATGAAAGAATGAATATACAAAGTGACAAAAATGAATATACAGAGTGAAAATTTCGACGCCTACTTTTGAAATATATACAGTGTGTGTAATTTTTAATTATATATATATATATTGCTATGATATCAAATATCTAACCTGAACAACATACAGCATCATCCGTTTGTTATAAAATTATGTATCTATGAAATGTATTCTGATTTATGTATTTAACTACTTTGTAAACAAATTGTAAAAATTCAAACTAAACACTCACTATATCGTATATAATTTTAAAAGGGCACGTTTCCATGGATTTTTAGGTATAAAGTTCCTTCGCTGATCGTACGAACCTGGGTTGATTTAAGGTTTCGTATCGTTGGAAACGATTTTCTTTTATCGTTGTTGGGATCTATAATGCCAAGGAGATATGAATGTTAAAACAATTGTGAGAGGACTTCTTTTTCGATATTTTCCTGAGTTGGTTGTATTTTCAAAAACATCTAGAAATTTCAAAATTAAAATATTTATAAGAGTCATTTAACTTAAGATTTACTTGCCAAGAATGAAGTGTTGTGTGTGTGTTGTGTAAAAATGATGGTAATTCATTAATTTCGAAGAATTGGGGGACGTATTTCTGATCCGGTGGATGATCGAGGGACTTCTATACAACTGTAGTAGCTGAGACATCGAAAAGACGCTGATTTGGAGCTGGAAAGATTGTTGCATCGTTGAAATCAGTATTTGCTGTATAAAGGAGCTATTTATCGTACTTCAAGTAAGCGTTTAATCATCTTTCGAACTTATAACCGGCGTTCAGAGCGTAAATAAATTCTGAGGTTAGAGGGTTTTGATAACAGTGCTTTCTAGGGAGTTTTGATGTAAACAAACGTATGCAGTTGTAGAAAGGTTTTTCACAATACGCGATTGTATGACGGGAGTTTAGCGGGAGATTTGAATTCAATTTTGATATTTAAACAAGATATATTGAGTTTAGTTTGGATTAAGATTCAAGGAGTCTTATTTTTGTACAATTTAAATAGTATTTGAACTTACTTACTTACCCTGAGAGAGAGAATATTCATCTTAATTGTTCATCACTTTTTATTAACTCGAAATAAACAAAGTTATGTATTAAAAATTGTTTTTACTCACTATAACATAATAACATCACAACTAAATAACTAGTATAGCACTTATTAAGGAAACAAAGAGTATAAAAAGTCATTTAAGCTAATAATCATAGGTTGTCAAAAGCACTGTACCCCCCACGTCCCAAGAGTTACTAAAGATAATATCACCCGATTGGTATGCTGTATACTCAAAACAGGTAGAGGGGAATGTTTTATTCACTTGTGTGCTACAGTGGCATCTATTTATTGAGGCATAGCTTATCTCTGGAGTAAATTTACCTTTAATAGAGGACGCTGCATGTATAAATGTTAATAAAACAGTGTTGAGTTAATTAAAAATCAATTTAATACATTAAAATAAAATATCTACAAGTTTCGTAGCATATTTAATTGGCACAGACAACGTGAGGGCGAATTTACTATTCTTTTTACAAGCTAGAAGTTGGGTGAAGATGGATAAAGGTAGGAAGGAGAAAAGAGGGCGAAGGTCAAGGTCGAATGTTACTATGAAATGACTTTAAATGAGTTCTTTAAGATGTATATGCGGGATAGGGAAGAGCAGAGGAAAGAGATTGCTGATTTGAGGGAGGTGGTAACGAATATTTGTCCAAGGATGCAAGAAGAATTTAAGAAGGATCTGGTTGAGTAAAAGAATGAATTGACTGTGAAGATCCAGGGTACGAATGAAAGGATTGATGGTTTAGAAGCAGTAGTTGTACAACGTACTGAGAAAATTGAGGTGGAGTGTACACAGAAATTTGGAATATTAGAGGGAAAGCAGATTCAGAACGAGCAGTGTTTGGAATTAGTGAAAGGGGAGCTGAGGAAGATAACAACAGTGGAGCCTACATACGCTACGGTAACTCCAATATCAATAGATAGTATACCGAAATTCTGGAACGATCAAAAGATAAATCCGATAAAATATTTACAAAGTTTAAGTAAATATATTGAAATTTACATGAACAACGATTTCGAAAATGTTAAAGTCATGGATCTGGTGAGGAATACATTGAAAGGAGAGGTTGAAATATGGTACAGTGTTGTCGAAGGGAGAATTGGGAATTTTATAGAGTTCAAACAACTAGTTTTAAAGCAGTATTGGTCGGGAATAGAGCAAGATAGAGTCAGGGAGAAGGTATGCAATGGAAGATATAATGAGAGAAGCTCAGAGAGTAGGGAGAAATATATGTTGAAAATCTACAACCAGGCTATTTATTTGGACATGGGTATTTCAGAAGGGCAGATGATCAATAAATTAGCGAAACACTTTGGCCCGAGTATTGTTATGCAGGTAGCGACGCAGAATATAAGCACTTTAGAGCACTTCATTATCTATTTAAGAAGAATTGATGATGCAGAGAATAACCAGAGAACGGGAGGAGGTGAAGAAAGATCAGAAGATGATGATAGAAGGAGAGAGTATAATAACTGGAACCGGTATAGAAATTATGGGAATTTTGATAATGGATATAGAGGAAATGGTAATAGGGGTGGTTATCGTGGTGGTTTTTCTAATGGGAATTCAAGAGGGACGAATAGAGGGAACAACTATCGGAGAAATGGTACGTTCGAAGGTCATAGTAACGACCAGAGGAATGATGAATCAGGCAGACAGCAGAGTGCTGGAGTAAGTAATGGGGACGGTAATAAAAAATGGTATGAATCACAGAAACCAAGCACAAGTACTAACAATATATGACTACAAATCAATTTCGCTTACACACATCCTAAAGAATTTATTTATACCGATTATGAAAAAACATTTGATGCAGATATTGTATTTCCGGAACTTCCGTGCATTACTATTTTTCTTGAGGCTACGCCACTTCATACGTTGTTAGATACAGGTGCCTAGGCTTCATTGATATCTGAAGAAGTTCTCAAGAAGATGGGGTTGGATGGTCATATTTTACCTATAAAGAAAATGAATATTATTTCGATAAACAAGAAAAAAATTACAAATGTATACAGGATGTATATGGGGAAGGTTAAAATTGGTTCAAAGACTGATGATATACAATTTCTAATCGTGCCAAACATGAATATTGCTTGTGTGATAGGAATGGACTATTTGTTAAAATGGGGGATTAATATTGATATGGAGAAGAAGGTGATTAGGAGTAGAGTGGAGGTACTTAATTGGGAACCGTGTGTCAATGAAGGAAATAAGGAGAGTATAGTAGAAATGAATAATTTAGTTATGAAAGAAAGAAGTAAAGAGAATAAAGTACAGATGTATAGTTTGAGTATGAAAGCGGAAGTAAATGAAGAAGGAATGTATTTATGTCCAGAGGCAATGGTCAAGGGTATACAGGATTTAATTGGGAAATATAGGAATTTAACAAACAGTGAACACAGGATCGCAACAAATTATATTCATCAGTTACAACTTAAAGATAACGAACCATTTTATTGTAAAAATTATCCCATACCATATAACTACAGAACTTTAGTTAACAAAGAAATACAGGGCATGCTGCGAAATGGAATCATCGAAAGATCAACAACACCATATCTAAATCCACTTGTAGTAGTTAAGAAGTCTAATGGGTCTATACGATTATGTCTGGATGCGAGGAATTTGAATAAGCGAACTATTCCACAACATGAAGCACCACAAAACATAGATAGCTTATTGGGACATCTGAGGAGAGTAGAATGGTATACAAAGATGGATTTGAAGAATTCTTTTTGGCTGATACCACTACATAAAGAATCAAGAAAGTACACAGGTTTCAGTGTAGAGGGGATCGTATATCAGTTCGCAGTAGTACCATTTGGGTTGGCGTCATCTTGTGCAGCTTTAGTTAGAGCAATGAACCAAATTTTGAATAAGTATGAAGATTTTTGTATACATTATGTCGATGATATACTCATATTCAGTGAAAGTGAAGAACAACATTGGAAGCATATCAAGATTATTTTTGAGGAATTGGATAATGCTGGTTTGAAATTAAATTTAGAAAAATGTGAATTCTTTCAGAAGAACGTGAAATTCTTGGGCTTACAACTAGAAAGAACGGGACTTAAGATAGACAAGGAAAGACTAAATGAGATCAGAGGGTATAACAGGCCTCATAATCTGAAAACACTACGGGGATTTTTGGGAATTTTAAATTACTATAGAAAATTCGTTCCAAATTTATCAGAAAAGGCTAAACCTCTATTTGAACTGTTAAAAAAGGGTAAACGATGGAAATGGAGCACAGAAACTGAAAGCGCTTTCATTTTGTTGAAAGAAGAATTTGCAAATACATTAGAACTGAAACATCCAAATTTTGAATTACCTTTTATTTTGAGAACAGATGCATCAGACAACGCGATTTCCGCAGAACTGGTACAAGTCCAAAATGGGGAAGAAATTCCGATATCTTTCATATCAAGAATATTAAGGGAGTACGAGCTGAAGTATAGTGTGTCAGAAAAGAAAATGTTAGCTATTGTTTATGCATTGCAGAAATTAAAATTTTACTTAATTGGGAATCAATTCACCATTGAAAGTGACCATATGGCTTTAACCCACATTCTTAAAACAAGGTTTACGAATAACAGGATTTATAGGTGGAGTTTACTGATACAGGAATTTAACACACTTCTTTTTCCTTCCTTAATATCTTATTACCTTCTTTCCTTTTTCTCTTATACTCCTCGTAGTCATTCTGGTTATTAGACCTTAACCATATCATTCTTGCTCTCCTTTTATTCTCCATCATTATTTCACATTCTTTGTCAAACCATGACTTTTGCTTTGGTGCACCTTCCTTTCCCATGGTTTTTTCCGCTGGTCTTATTATAACATTTTTTATACTTCTCCATTCGTCGTCGATGCTTTCTTTCTGTTCGCTTTCTTGTATCATTACTTTGATTTCTTCCTCGTATTCTATCTGCTTCTCGCTCTTTTTCAGTTTATACAGACATCATTTTCTCTTGATGCTTTTCCTTTTAACATTATCCGGTTTTCTAAGTGTCATCTTTGCAATCACTAAATGGTGATCAGTGTTTACGCTAGTACCGCTATATGATCTGACGTCCTGTATCCATCTTTCTCTCTCCTTTTTTATTAGTATGTGGTCAATTTGATTACCGACTGTTCCTCCAGGAAGGAGCCATGTTATCTTGTGTTGGGTTTTATGTTGGAACTTGGTGCTTGCTTGTTGTAACTTTAAAATATGTACAATGTGTTAATTATGAAAGAATGAATATACACAGTGAAAATTTCGACGTCTAATTTTAAAATATATACAGTGTGTGTGAATTTTAATGATGAAAGAATGAATATACAGAGTGAAAATTTCGACGTCTAATTTTAAAATATATACAGTGCGTGTAACTTTTAATGATGAAAGAATGAATATAGAGAGTGAAAATTTCGACGTGTAATTTTAAAATATGTACAATGAGTTAATTATGAAAGAATGAATATACAGACTGAAAATTTCGACGTCTACTTTTAAAATATATACAGTGTGTGTAACTTTTAATGATGGAAGGATGAATATACAGAGTGAAAATTTCGACGTCTACTTTTAAAATATACACAATGTATGTAATTTTTAATGATGAAAGAATGAATATACAGAGTGACAAATATGAATATAGAGAGTGAAAATTCCGACATGTAATTTTAAAATATGTAGAATGCGTTAATTATGAAAGAATGAATATACAGAGTGACAAAAATGAATATACAGAGTGAAAATTTCGACGTCTAATTTTAAATTATGTACAATGTGTGTAATTTTAAATTAAAACAATGCATATACAGGATGTACCGACGATCCCAAACCAAACACAGAAACAAATCAATGCGGGACGCGAAGCGTCGAGTCTTTTTACAAATGAGAGGCAAGTATTCAGAATAAGGAATATACAGGGTGTACCGACGATCACAAACCAATCACACAAATGAATCACTGCGGAACGCGAAGCATCGAGTCTTTTTACAAGTGAGAGGCAAGATGAAAAAAAAAGGAATATACTGGGTGTACCGACGATCCCAAACCAGTCACAGGTGTAGACGGGGGTTAGCGGAGAGCGGTGCGGCTCAACTGGTCTGCCGAGTTGGGACGTAAGTGGTGCGCTCTAGGTGAAGCGCAGACTTTCTGCTTTCTGCTGGGTTGGGGCGTAAGTGGTGCGTTCCAGGTGGAGCGCGGGTTTTCTACTTTCTGCAGAGTTGGGGCGGTAAGCGGACATCAATCGACTATTTAATGGGGTGGGTGAACTGGCCGGAATATCTAGTTAATAACACATAAAGGCGTTCAAATGACGTGCACCGTAAGGGGAGTGTCGGCACCCCCTAGAAAACGGGGGCGGAAGGATTTCTGGAGGGGTGAGGGGTTAATAGAGGGGGTGGAGGGGCCTGAGGGGGGTCGAAACGTCCGCACAGATTAGGCTATAGGGAGTACATTAAATTTTTACCGTTTGCGCGTACAAGATTTATAAAAATCGCTTCGAAATGGGATACCGAAATTTCACGGCAATGCGCCGGCGACAACTGTCAGATTTGCCGATTCTGCCGTCAAAATGCTTCACCTTCTTCGGGAAATAGAGTCCTCTAAAGTCACCCGGGTGCTCGACGAATGTCGAAAATAGGTCGAGCCCACTTTCCTTTTTCCAAATATAACGAGAAAACTACCGAAAATCTTTTGATTTTCGCGCGAGAAGCGAAATTATAACGCCGTGTTTTGCGTCAATTTTGCCCGCTATTCGTATGTAATATGGCGTCATGTCAAACGCTACCTACCGCTCTTCGCTCTTGACGACGATTGTGACGGTTAACATCGGTCTATTTTTTTGAAGAATTGTCCAGAAAGCTTCCGATATGTGTCAGGTTACCGAAAACTATCTTTACACCGCCGAAAACACGTAATTTATGAAGATATGACATCGTTTCTGGCAAGCTGTCATTCGTGACCTCGATGCGCTAAACCCTTGAAGAGATTTATCGCATTAAACGTTCGATCGGAACCAATTTGAAAGGTTTGAGATTAGTTTGAAGGTTAAAAAGCCGCAATATAGCTATTAGTGCCTCAATTTTTAAGAATCACCCCTTTTTAGATCGATTCTAATGTGAAATCAAGGTCGATATATCGAAACGTCAGATCCGCAGTTTTACACTGAAAAAGCGCTTATGGGGCCACGATGTCGTTCGAAAGGCGAACAATTTACAAAGAATTAGACGCCAGGTATGTCGACAAGGCGAAAATTCGCATTAAAATGCCAAGTATAAGTATAATTCCAAGCGTACACATCGTATCAATTGGAGAGGTTAATATTATTCGAATGGAAACTCTGACATTATTTTGAAGCTTAAAAAAGGCAAGTACATCTTTATATCGCTATTAGGACGTCAATATTTAAAATCAACCGCTTTTTTTGGTTCAGTATGATGTAAATCATAATCCGGTTGTCAAATGTATACGTCGACGTAAAAATAACATAACATAAAACCAGGTTTTAAACACCAGCTCTTATCAGGGGGTTTGGTCGACTGACATAAGCCCTTGGATTCCGGCAATGACGGGAGACGGGCCCGGTTTCGAATCCGAAGTTAGCGCTAATTTTTTTAAATTGTTTTTTCATTTTAACTTAATCTTTTTGTATTTTCTGCGTATCATTCGAGTTTTTTTTAAGTGAGTGTCTAAAAAAAGGCAAAATTAATTAAAATATTAAGAAATAACAAAGATATTCCAAACTGAGGGTTTGTGAGTTTTATTCGGGATATAATTTTATATATACGCGTGCGATATAGTGCTCATCAACAGTATTACATATACGAATTTAATTTTTGATAATTTCCACGTTTATTTGTGAAACATATACAGTGTGTGCGATTTTTTAATCAAGAAAAATATACAGCGTGACGATTCAAACAATTCAAAAATTAAGAAATTACACATCTTTTTCAACGAGAGCGAAGCGTCGAGTCTTTGAAAGTGAGAGGCAAATAAAAAAGAATCTTTTTGTATTATCTGCATATATGCAGTAGCGTTCAGATAAAGGTTACCACTATGGAAAATTTATATATTCATACAATTTTGTCAAACTTTGCATACTACGTGTGCATATGTCACTTTCACTGTTTTGCTAGATACAGGTGGCAATTTTCACGGTCAGTTATTAAAATATATACAATGTTTGTAATTTTTAATCAAGAAGAATGAATACACAGTGTGACAAAAATTAATATACAGGGTGAAAATTTCGAAGTTTAATTTTAAAATATATACAATCTATGTAATGTTTTTTTTATGAAAGAATGAATATACAGAGTGAAAAATATACAGTGTGACAATTCAAACAATTCAAAAATTAAGAAATTACACATCTTTTTCAACGAGACGCGAAGCGTCGAGTTGTTTGTCGAGGGCGAAACGCGCAGCGTTGAGTCTTTTTGAAAGTGACAGGCATTTAAAAAAGAATCTTTTTGTATTGTCTGCATATATACAGTAGTGTTCAGATAAAGGTTACCACTATAGAAAATTTATATATTCATACAATTTTGTCAAACTTTGCATACTACGTGTGCATGTCAATGTCTAATTTTAAAATATGTACAATGTGTGTAATTTTTAATTATGAAAGAATGAATATACAGAGTGAAAATTTTGACGTCTAATTTTAAAATATATACAGTGTGTGTAATTGTAAATTAAGAAAATGGAATATACAGGGTGTACCGACGATCCCAAACCAATCATACGAACAAAAGACTGCGAGACGCGAAGCGTCGAGTCTTTTTACAAGTGAGAGGCAAGTATTAGAAAAAAGGAATATACAGGGTGTACCGACGATCCCAAACCAATCACACAAACAAAATACTGCGAGACGCGAAGCGTCGAGTCTTTTTACAAGTGAGAGGCAAGTATTAAAAAAAAAAGGAATATACAGGGTGTACCGACGATCCCAAACCAGTCACACAAACAAAATACTGCGAGACGCGAAGCGTTGAGTCTTTTTAGAAGTGAGAGGCAAGAAGAAAAAAAAGGAATATACAGGGTGTACCGACGATTCCAAACCAATCACACAAACAAAATACTGCGAGACGCGAAGCGTCGAGCCTTTTTACAAGTGAGAGGCAAGTATTAAAAAAAAAGGAATATACAGGGTGTACCGACGATCCCAAACCAATCACACAAACAAAATACTGCGAGACGCGAAGCGTCGAGTCTTTTTACAAGTGAGAGGCAAGTATTAAAAAAAAAGGAATATACAGGGTGTACCGACGATCCCAAACCAGTCACAGGTGTAGGCGCCAGTTAGCGTAGAGTGGTGCGGTTTAACTGGTCTGCCGAATTGGGACGTAAGTGGTGCGTTCTAGGTGGAGCGCAGACTTTCTGCTTTCTGTTGGGTTGGGGCGTAAGTGGTGCGTTCTAGGTGGAGCGCGGGCTTTCTACTTTCTGCCGAGTTGGGGCGGTAAGCGGACATCGAACGATTGATTAGTAGGCCGGGTGAACTGCCCCGAATATCTACTTTTATAATACACTAAAAGGCATCCAAAAGGAGTGCGCCGTAAGGGGAGTGTTGGAACCTCCTAGAAACCGCGGGCGGAAGGATTTCTGGAGGGGTGATGGGTTAATTGTGGGGGTGGAGGGGCCTGAGGGGGGACGAAACTTACGCTCACCGTAGGCTATAGAGAGTACATTAAATTTTTACCGTTTGCGTGTACAAGATTTATAAAAATCGCTTCGAAATGGGATACCGAAATATCACGCCAATGCGCCGGCGACAACTGTCAGATTTGCCGATTTTGCCGTCAAAATGCTTCATTTTCGTCGAAAAAAAAGGGTCGTTTATAGTCACTCGGGTGCTCGACAAAAGTCGGAAATAGCTTTAGGGGACTTTTATTTTCCGAAATGTACCGAAAACGGTACTCGAAACGGCGAGATTTTCGCGCGAGAATCGAAATTATAACGCCGTGTTTTTGTGTCAATTTTGCCCGCTATTCGTATATGTAATATGGCGTCATGTCAAACGCTACCTACCCCGCTCTTCGGTCTTGACGACGATTGTGATGGTTAAAATCGGTCTATTTTTTTGAAGAATGGTCGAGAAAGCTTCCCATTTGTGTCTGGTTACCGAAAACTATCTTTACACCGCCGAAAACACGTAATTTATGAAGATATCACATCGTTTCTGGCAAGCTGTCATTCGCAAACTCGATGCGCTAAACCCTTGAAGAGATTTATCGCATTAAACGTTCGATCGGAACCAATTTGAAAGGTTTGAGATTAGTTCGATGCTTAGAAAGCCGCAATATAGCTATTAGTACGTGAATTTTTACAAATAACCCCTTTTTAGATCGATTCTAATGTGAAATCAAGGTCGATATATCGAAACGTCAGATCCCCAATTTTACGCTGAAAAAGCGCTTATGTGGCACCGAAGTCGTTCGAAAGACGAACAATTTACAAAGAATTAGATGCCAGGTATGTCGACAAGGCGAAAATTCGCATTAAAATGCCAAGTCTAAGTATAATTCGAAGTGTACGCTTCGTATCAATTGGAGAGGTTAATATTATTCAAATGGAAACTCTGACATTATTTTGAAGCTTAAGAAAGGCAAGTACATCTTTATATCGCTATTAGGACGTCAAATTTTAAAATCAACGGCTTTTATTAGTTCAGTTCTGATGTAAATCAATCCATTTGTCAAATGTATACGTCAAGGTAAAAAAAAAACATAACATAAAACCAGGTTTTAAATACCAGCTATTATCAGGGGGTTTGGTCGACTGACATAAGCCCTTGGATTCCGGCAATGACGCGTGACGGGCCCGGTTTCGAATCCGAAGTTAGCGCTAATTTTTTAAAATTATTTTTTCATTTTATCTTAATCTTTTTGTATTTTCTGCGTATCATTCGAGTTTTTTTTAAGTGAGTTTCGAAAAAAAGGCAAAATTAATTCAAATATTAAGAAATAACAGACCAGAATATTCCAAATTGAGGGTTTGTGAGCTGTATTCGTGATAAAATTTATTATTTATGTGTGTGGGATATATGACTCATTTAAAGTATCATATATACGAATATTTTTTGATAATTTCCACGTTTAATTTTTGAAATATATACAGTGTGTGCGATTTTTTAATCAAGAAAAATATACAGTGTGACAATTCAAACAATTCAAAAATTAAGAAATTACACATCTTTTTCAACGAGACGCGAAGCGTCGAGTTGTCGAGGGCGAAACGCGGAGCGTCGAGTCTTTGAAAGTGAGAGGCAAATAAAAAAGAATCTTTTTGTATTATCGGCATATATACAGTAGTGTTCAGATAAAGGTTACCACTATGGAAAATTTATATTTTCATAAAATTTTGTCAAACTTTGCATACTACGTGCGGTGGCAATTTTCACGTTCAGTTATTAAAATATATACAATGTGTGTTATTTTTAATAAAAAAAAATGAATACACAGAGCGACAAAAATTAATATACAGAGTGAAAATAATTTCGACGTCTAATTTTAAACTATATACAGTGCGTGTGTTTAATGATGAAAGAATGAATATACAGAGTGAAAATTTCGACGTCTAATTTTAAAATATATACAGTGTGTGTGACTTTTAATGATGAAAGGATGAATGCACA
This sequence comes from Cetonia aurata, assembly GCA_949128085.1. Lineage (NCBI taxonomy): Eukaryota > Metazoa > Arthropoda > Insecta > Coleoptera > Scarabaeidae > Cetonia > Cetonia aurata. Next base: position 20,415,034 of record OX421889.1, read on the forward strand.
GAGTGACAAAAATTAATATACAGAGTGTAAATTTCGACGTCTAATTTTAAAATATATACAGTGCGTGTAACTTTTAATGATGAAAGAATAAATATACGAGTGAAAATTCCGACGTCTAATTTTAAAATATGTACAATGTGTTAATTATGAAAGAATGAATATACAGAGTGAAATTTTCGACGTCCAATTTTAAAATATATACAGTGTTTGTGACCTTTAATGATAAAAGAATGAATATAGAGTGAAAATTTCGACGTCTAATTTTAAAATATATACAGTGTGTGTAATTTTAAATTAAGAAAATGGAATATACAGGGTGTACCGACGATCCCAAACCAATCATACGAACAAAAGACTGCGAGGCGCGAAGCGTCGAGTCTTTTTACAAGTGAGAAGTAATTAAGAAAATGGAATATACAGGGTGTACCGACGATCCCAAACCAATCATACGAACAAAAGACTGCGAGGCGCGAAGCGTCGAGTCTTTTTACAAGTGAGAAGTAAGAAAAAAAAAAGGAATATACAGGGTGCACCGAGGATCCCAAACCAATCACACAAACAAAATACTGCGAGACGCGAAGCGTCGAGTCTTTTTACAAGTGAGAGGCAAGTATTAAAGAAAAGGAATATACAGGGTGTACCGACGATCCCAAACCAATCACACAAACAAAATACTGCGAGACGCGAAGCGTCGAGTCTTTTTACAAGTGAGAGGCAAGTATTAAAGAAAAGGAATATACAGGGTGTACCGACGATCCCAAACCAATCACACAAACAAAATACTGCGAGACGCGAAGCGTCGAGTCTTTTTACAAGTGAGAGGCAAGTATTAAAGAAAAGGAATATACAGGGTGTACCGACGATCCCAAACCAATCACACAAACAAAATACTGCGAGACGCGAAGCGTCGAGTCTTTTTACAAGTGAGAGGCAAGTATTAAAAAAAAGGAATATACAGGGTGTACCGACGATCCCAAACCAGTCACAGGTGTAGACGACAGTTAGCGTAGAGTGGTGCGGTTTAACCGGTCTGCCGAGTTGGGACGTAAGTGGTGCGTTCTAGCTGGAGCGCAGACTTTCTGCTTTCTGTTGGGTTGGGACGTAAGTGGTGCGTTCCAGGTGGAGCGCGGGCTTTCTACTTTCTGCCGAGTTGGGGCGGTAAGCGGACATCGAACGATTCATTAGTAGGCCGGGTGAACTGGCCCGAATATCTAGTATAATACACTAAAAGGCATCCAAAAGGAGTGCGCCGTAAGGGGAGTGTCCGCACCTCCTAGAAACCGCGGGCGGAAGGATTACGGGAGGGGTGAGGGGTTAATTGTGGGGGTGGAGGGGACGGAGGGGGCCCGAAAAGTACGCTCACCGTAGGCTATAGAGAGTACATTAAATCTCGACCGTTCCCGCGTACAAGATTTATAAAAATCGAGTCGAAATGGGATACCGAAATATCACGCCAATGCGCCGGCGACAACTGTCAGATTTGCCGATTTTGCCGTCAAAATGCTTCACTTTCGTCGAAAAAAAAGGGTCGTTTATAGTCACTCGGGTGCTCGACAAAAGTCGGAAATAGCTTTAGGGGACTTTTATTTTCCGAAATGTACCGAAAACGGTACTCGAAATGGCGAGATTTTCGCGCGAGAATCGAAATTATAACGCCGTGTTTTTACGTCAATTTTGCCCGCTATTCGTATATGTAATATGGCGTCATGTCAAACGCTACCTGCCGCTCTTCGCTCTTGACGATGATTGTGATGGTTAAAATCGGTCTATTTTTTTGAAGAATGGCCCAGAAAGCTTCCCATATGTGTCAGGTTACCGAAAACTATCTTTACACCGCCGAAAACACGTAATTTATGAAGATATGACATCGTTTCTGGCAAGCTGTCATTCGCAAACTCGATGCGCTAAACCCTTGAAGAGATTTATCGCATTAAACGTTCGATGGGAACCAATTTGAAAGGTTTGAGATTAGTTTGAAGCTTAGAAAGCCGCAATATAGCTATTAGTACGTCAATTTTTACAAATAACCCCTTTTTAGATCGATTTTAATGTAAAATCAAGGTCGATATATAGAAACGTCAGATCCGCAATTTTACGCTGAAAAAGCGCTTATGTGGCACCGAAGTCGTTCGAAAGACGAACAATTTACAGAGAATTAGACGGCAGGTATGTCGACAAGGCGAAAATTCGCATTAAAATGCCAAGTCTAAGTATAATTCAAAGTGTACACATCGTATCAATTGGAGAGGTTAATATTATTCAAATGGAAACTCTGACATTATTTTGAAGCTTAAGAAAGGCAAGTACATCTTTATATCGCTATTAGGACGTCAATTTTTAAAATTAGCCGCTATTTTAGTTTAGATTTGATGTAAATCAATCCATTTGTGAAATGTATACGTCAAGGTAAAAATACATAACATAAAACCAGGTTTTAAATAACATTTCCTACCGGGGAGTTTGGTCGACTGACATAAGCGCTTGGATTTCGGCAATGACGGGAGACGGGCCCGGTTTCGAATCCGAAATTAGCATTAATTTTTTTAAATTGTTTTTTCGTTTTAACTTAATCTTTATGTATTTTCTGCATATTATTCGAGTTTTTTTTAAGTGAGTTTCGAAAAAAAAGGCAAAATTAATTCAAATATTAAGAAATAACAGACCAGAATATTCCAAATTGAGGGTTTGTGAGTTGTATTCGTGATAAAATTTATTATTTATGTGTGTGGGATATATTACTCACTTAAGGTATCATATATACGAATATTTTTTTATAATTTCCACGTTTAATTTTTGAAATATATACAGTGTGTGCGATTTTTTAATCAAGAAAAATATACAGCGTGACAATTCAAACAATTCAAAAATTAAGAAATTACACATCTTTTTCAACAAGACGCGAAGCGTCGAGTTGTCGGGCGCGAAACGCGGAGCGTCGAGTCTTTGAAAGTGAGAGGCAAATAAAAAATAATCTTTTGTATTATCTGCAAATATACAGTAGTGTTCAGATAAAGGTTACCACTATGGAAAATTTATATATTCATAAAATTTTGTCAAACTTTGCATACTACGTGCGGTGGCAATTTGCACGTTCAGTTATTAAAATATATACAATGTGTGTTATTTTTAATCAAGAAGAATGAATACATAGAGCGACAAAAATTAATATACAGAGTGAAAATAATTTCGACGTCTATTTTTAAAATATATACAATGTATGTCATTTTTCATTATGAAACAATGAATATACAGAGTGAAAATTTCGACGTCTAATTTTAAAATATATACAGTGCGTGTAACTTTTAATGATGAAAGAATGAATATACAGAGTGAAAATTTCGACGTCTAATTTTAAAATATATACAGTGTGTGTGACTTTTAATGATGAAAGAATGAATATACAGAGTGTAAATTTCGACGTCTAATTTTAAAATATATACAGTGCGTGTAACTTTTAATGATGAAAGAATGAATATACGAGTGAAAATTTCGACGTCTAATTTTAAAATATGTACGATGTGTTAATTATGAAAGAATGAATATACAGAGTGAAAATTTCGACGTCCAATTTTAAAATATATACAGTGTTTGTGACTTTTAATGATAAAAGAATGAATATACAAAGTGAAAATTTCGACATATACAGTGTGTGTAATTTTAAATTAAGAAAATGGAATATACAGGGTGTACCGACGATCCCAAACCACTCACGCAAACAAAAGGCTGCGAGACGCGAAGCGTCGAGTCTTTTTACAAGTGAGAAGCAAGAAGAAAAAGAAAGGAATATACAGGGTGTACCGACGATCCCAAACCAAACACACAAACAAAATACTGCGAGACGCGAAGCGTCGAGTCTTTTTACAAGTGAGAGGCAAGTATTAAAAAAAAAGGAATATACAGGGTGTACCGACGATCCCAAACCAATCACACAAACAAAATACTGCGAGACGCGAAGCGTCGAGTCTTTTTACAAGTGAGAGGCAAGTATTAAAAAAAAAGGAATATACAGGGTGTACCGACGATCCCAAACCAGTCACAGGTGTAGACGGCAGTTAGCGTAGAGTGGTGCGGTTTAACTGGTCTGCCGAGTTGGGACGTAAGTGGTGCGTTCTAGGTGGAGCGCAGACTTTCTGCTTTCTGTTGGGTTGGGGCGTAAGTGGTGCGTTCCAGGTGGAGCGCGGGCTTTCTACTTTCTGCCGAGTTGGGGCGGTAAGCGGACATCGAACGATTGATTAGTAGGCCGGGTGAACTGGCCCGAATATCTAGTTAATAACACTAAAAGGCGCTCAAATGACGTGCACCGTAAGGGGAGTGTCGGCACCCCCTAGAAAACGGGGGCGGAAGGATTTCTGGAGGGGTGAGGGGTTAATTGTGGGGGTGGAGGGGACGGAGGGGGGTCGAAACGTCCGCACAGATTAGGCTATAGAGAGTACATTAAATCTCGACCGTTTGCGCGTAAAAAATTTATAAAAATCGCGTCGAAATGGGATACCGAAATATCACGCCAATGCACAGTGGTCCGGTGAACACTATCTTGACGTCAAAACCTAATATCGCGATATAAATGATTTTTTGGAGTGAAATCCATTATTTGATGATTTGTTAACTCAAAAACATAATTACAGACTACAGTTTATGTAAGAAATAGATTTATTAATATACAGTGTGGCCAAAAAGTCTGGAAACACCCAAATAAAATCGAAACGGATGATTTTTGAGAAAAATGCAAAAACAGGTCTATTAGTGTTTTTAAAAAACTACTAGCTGATGGTATCTGTGTGAAGTTTTTAATGACCTTGAAAAAGTTATAATGTTAAAAAGAAATTTAGTAGTTGGCAACGTTGCATTTTTAATTTTGTTTTTGAGAGGTCTTTTAATTGTCTACATGACAGTTAAAAAAATTTTCATTTTATTTAAGAAACTTTTTGAAAAAAATTATTTGAAAACAGAAAATTTTAATAGTAATTGTAGACTTTTTGGACACACTGTGTTTTATTAATATTACAAGCTACAAAATAAGAATCTTTCAGAACGGAATAACAACAAGAACTTTAATCAAAGTTATGGATCTGGGCATATGTAAACAACATTTTGTGGAAATAAGAATAGGTACATATTACATATTAATTATTACACCTTAGCTTAATCGAACACAATTTAAATCATATAAGAAAAAGAGAACAAATATTTTAACGTGACTCAACTTCTTCCTGGTTTTCTAATTCAAGATTTAACAATTCAGGAGGATAATAATTATTTTCACCCGATCCATCCTCATACTCAAGCTGAGGGTTTTCTGCGTTTTGATTTGGTTCATCACAGGTCAATAAATTAAGAACTTCCGAGGGTAAGGACAAATGTTGCCTTTTATGCATTCTTTGTTTAAGACTCATCGTTGATATTATTGGATCTGATGTGTCAATAGCCCTATTAAATATATCAAACATATTGTGTTTTCTGGAGTCTTTTCTAGCATGACATTCGCGGTCTCTTTTATAAATTTTATTTCGAGACTCAGAAGCGTCTTCCGATAAAAAGCCCATGGGAAGTACACTATTTTCCAGAATTTGTTTGCCATGGACAAGTACTTTATGGATTGAAGCCGGCATTGGATACCAATCATACAAGTCCATATATAATTGTCCTGTGGCTCTGCAATAATCACCAAATAGCTGGGAATTTAACGAATATTGACACGATAAGGCAATAAGTATTATTCTAAACCTCTTTATGAGATCCACATTGACTTCAGTTATGGAGGCAAATAAGTCTGGTTGTTCGAAAGCACGACGAGATGTATTACCATCATTTGTCGTACCGAATCCACTATCTTTAGGCTTGTCAACATGCAAATGCATTTGATCCCAAAAACGCTTTTGGATTTCTGCCTTTCTTGTATTAAAAAGTGTTTTTAGCTCCGCACCTCTAACTTGCCAACTTCTAAAATTGGACCTATATGAGATGTGTAAAATGCACTCAAAGAAACGTATCCAGCAATGTAGAGGACTAATCCCATACTGCAAAGTATTCGGTTTGGGTTGATATTTTTCAGAGTCGAAATCGGATACATTTTTAAAAATTGTTGGAGTTGCATGGCAAACCGGACAAGACTGTGACGACTTATTTCCAGTAATAATATTCAGTATTTTCCCATCAATTAAAGTCATAAATAGCACATATTTGATAGTAATTTTTTTGGTATCGGAAACCTGAAACGTGAGTGGTGCAAGTTGGGATATTTCGCTATCCAAGGAAGCTTTTTCTTTCAGAACGTGTTCTTTTGATTCCTTTACATACTGTAACTTTAATGGACGACAAAATCGAATTGATTGAGGTGTACAGTTATTCCAAAGAATAGTGTTGTTTACCTCTAATCTCAACGGAATCAAAGTAGTGGCAAATATACTACTGTCACTACAACTTTCATCTCTGGAACTTAATGCTTGTTTGTATCTAGCTTGTCCGGAACTGCCGTCGAAACCGTAGCTGCACATTAATCTACCTTCACAAGAAACAATATTTTTATTTGACATAAATTCTTCGAGGACTACTCTTTGCAATTCAGCAATTCGGGATAGCGTTTTATCTAACAAATTTTGCAAGGGTACATGTGCTGTTGTGTCATCAACTTGCAGCCCTGGTACACGACATGCTGTTTTAGCTTCTAGAATTTTGTCATATGTCGGGAAAATGTCAGCATTATGAGTCTTGCAAGCTAATCTGATATTAATATACTGCTGTTTTGTAAAATTATTGTTTAACAAGAAACCCAAACCTTCTTCAGCTGTAAAAGGTATAACTGGAGGAGACAAAAAGGTGTTTCGCTTTTGCAACCCCGATTGTACGGTATTAGTAACATCTTCCAGCGGAGCACGCAAATTACTAGATTGCTTATTTCTAGTTTTACATATTTTTGCTGCATGAATAAGTAAACTTGGTTCACCAAATTGCTGAGCCACTGCACCAGCACGTCTTATTTTTGATCTTTTAGATAAAACGTTATAGTCCAGTGAAGGGCGACCTGTTTTCTTGCACGAAGAAACTGGACATTTTTTGTCATATTGGACCTCCAAAAAACCATTAATCCAGCTCTCATTTTTCTTTAGAAACGTTTCCTTGGTCCTGTTGCTTTTCTGCCACTTTGTTTCTAGTCGTTTGCACAGTAACCTTATTGTTTCCCTTATTCTATTTAAATTTGAGCTATCCAACTCATCTTTTATTAAATTTAAGACGTAATGAGCAACATCTTGAACTTTCGTTTTGCCTTTTCCTTGGTGCCAAACGTCAAATAAGTCCTTGTGAGGAATTTTGACACTCTCTACAAAAATATTAAATTTCTCTCATCTACAATAATTCTGAAGACTATTTTATTCCCAATGTAAGTAGTTATCCAAGAAAAGGGCACCCAGAAAATTGAAGTTTATAAATAACAATGCTTACTGATTTAATATTAATTATTACACATATTTCAAAATACCCAGTTTACTATTCACATGAGCAACCAAATAACTGCTCACAGGGACCGCGAAATCGAGCCGTCTTCTAGCAATTTAAAAAAAATAAATTGAGAAGAGGCAGTTAGAGGCAGTAACGAAAATAAGGGTTCAATCCACAAAGGTTTAGTGAAAAATTTGGCATAAAGAACAGGCTGGCCAAGTCTAAACATTATTTTTTAAACTAACAGAATTGCAACAATGAAGAAAAAACGACGAATATATTACAAACCGCCATAACACAACACTATTAGGTAAATTGTGGGTGTAATTTTCCAGGAATCATTTAGAAATAATATCCAATCTTACCTTTTTTCGGTTCCGACATTTCTTTTAATGAGTAAACTTATGTTAAGGCAGAACAAATAGAAGCCAGAAATACACTCGCTTTGACAGTTTTCAATAATTATCGATGTCGCGTCAAGCTAGCGTCTGTTCGGGATCAAAGCCTACTATGCCAGTCTCATAATCATAATCTGTGGTGTTTAAACTGCATTTTGCGTACTTTTTTAATTAAAATATTCGAAATTTGAAAAATGGACTTTTGGCGTCAAACATGAGTGTCCCAAACCACTGTGCAATGCGCCGGCGACAACTGTCAGATTTGCCGATTCTGCCGTCAAAATGCTTCATTTTCGTCGAAAAAAAAAGGGTCGTTTAAAGTCACTCGGGTGCTCGACGAAAGTTGAAAATAGCTTCCGGGGACTTGCATTTTCCGAAATGTACCGAAAACGGTACTCGAAATGGCGAGATTTTCGCGCGAGAATCGAAATTATAACGCCGTGTTTGTGCGTCAATTTTGCCCGCTATTCGTATGTAATATGGCGTCATGTCAAACGCTACCTGCCGCTCTTCGCTCTTGACGATGATTGTGATGGTTAAAATCGGTCTATTTTTTTGAAGAATTGTCCAGAAAGCTTCCGATATATGTCAGGTTACCGAAAACTATCTTTACACCGTCGAAAACACGTAATTTATGTAGATATGACATCGTTTCTGGCAAGCTGTCATTCGTGACCTCGATGCGCTAAACCCTTGAAGAGATTTATCGCATTAAACGTTCGATCGGAACCAATTTGAAAGGTTTGAAATTAGTTTGAAGGTTAAAAAGCCGCAATATAGCTATTAGTGCCTCAATTTTTAAGAATCACCCCTTTTTAGATCGATTCTAATGTGAAATCAAGGTCGATATATCGAAACGTTAGATCCGCAATTTTACGCTGAGAAAGCGCTTATGGGGCCACGATGTCGTTTGCAAGGCGAACAATTTACAAAGACTTTGACGTCAGGTACGTCAACAAGGCAAAAATTCGCATTAAAATGCCAAGTATAAGTATAATTCGAAGCGTACACATCGTATCAAATGGAGAGGTTAATATTATTCAAATGGAAACTTTGACATTATTATGAAGCTTAAGAAAGGCAAGTACATCTTTATATCGCTATTAGGACGTCAAATTTTAAAATCAACGGCTTTTATTAGTTCAGTTCTGATATAAATCATAAACCATTTGTCAAATGTATACGTCAAGGAAAAAAAAACATAACATAAAACCAGGTTTTAAATACCAGCTATTAAGGGTTTGGTCGACTGACATGAGCCCTTTGATTCCGACAATGACGGGAGACGGGCCCGGTTTCGAATCCGAAGTTAGCGCTAATTTTTTTAAATTGTTTATTCATTTTATTTTAATCTATTTGTATTTTCTGCGTCTGTTCGAGTTTTTTTTAAGTGAGTTTCGAAAAAAAGGCAAAATTAAATAAATAAAATACAAATTTTATATATATGCGTGCGATATCACATAAAAATTATACTTTTAGTTCAAACGTAGCGTGCGATTTTAATTTCGGATGTCATATTTGTTATTATCAGGTAATAAATCAAATTCCTATAAGTAATACAGACCAAAAGCTACGACGGAAGCTGATTGCTTGGCGTGAAAGAATTCCGCTCATCCGACGACTTTTTATCTATACTAACGATAGTAGCATATTTGCCGAATTTTTTATTCAAGTCGGTTACTTTCATTGTGTCACGACTGTACATACGATCAGCTGATCAACATATACACTGCTTCTGTGTGAGTGTGAGCGTCTGTTATATATTTAATTTAAATTTCACAACCTGTATTTCTCTATAATCCGTATTTTACCCAATAAATAAAATTTAAATATATACTGTTTCAGATTTTCTATTCTTTTTAGTAGTTTTATATTTGTGATGACATCTATCGGTGCCTTGTACATTTTGAAGTATTAACGAATGTGTTCTTGCGCGCAGTGCATTTCATTATAGAAAAGATACCGAAATGTACCTTAAATTAATGATGTAATTACACACAAATTAACCGTTGCATTACACACAAAAAAAAACATTCAAAGCCTACATTTATTTCCAAACATATACTGTTATTACATTTTACCCTTAAATTAATTTCATTGGTTAAACTCTAGGTGGCAGTGTTCCTGTGTTGTTATAAACCGTTAAAACAAATTTTGTTATAAACGTGGCTTCACTTTTGTATAGACCAAGTTGGTGCGTGCGTGTTGTGCGTGTTGTGCTCTTATATTACCCTATCTTTTTTCCAGAAACACTTACTAAAAGGTTACAAAGGTGCTACTTATACTATTAATTATTGTTTGATTTACGATAGAGATAATGCCGAGAAAGAAGACGAAGCTTACGTCGCGGAAATGGGTACGGGCAGATGGACGGACTACCGCTCCGCGGCGGCGGCCATGTTCAGACGCCACCGCTGCTGTTCCTGGTAAGTTGTAATCAGCTCTAAACTTATTGCTTATTCTTTTCTTATTTATCGCCTACGAAGCGTCGAATCGACACACATTGATGTCAGTTATAATTTGATATTGCGAATTCACACAATTATCGCATTTTTTTTTTATTTAATACAATTACGTCCGACATTTTCTTTTTCGAATATTCGCGAATTATCACCAACAGATGAAATACGGTTACCAAAGTACATACAGATACATATATAATGGTGTCCCTAACGTTTTTGCGGAAAGTTTTTATTTTCTACCATTTTCTTTTCTACATTGTGCGCGAAATTTAAAAAATTCATATGCAAGTTATATTACTCGGACAAAAATTGGAACAAATTAAAACGTATTTTTTATATAATTAATAATATAACATACAGGGCCGTATTAAAAAAAACAGTTTATATATGTTTTTCATGCATAAAATTTATAGGCATCTTATATACTGCAACAAATTAGAACGTATTATGATACAGGGCCGTATTAAAAAAAAACACAATCCATATATACAGGGTTAGTAAAAAGTCCCGGAACGGTCGAATAACTTTGTTATTTCAAAATTATGATTTCTGAAATTTGGTATGAGGGTATAGTTAATATAAATGCATTTTATGCAATACAGTTAATATTTTTTTCACTTCCGGTTTAATCGGCAATACGTCCAACTTTTTTTTTTTTAAATGGAACGCCCAGATTTTTTTAACACTTTTGAATGCAAAATAAAAAACTACGTTCAGGAAGTATTAAGATGTTTATTTTTATTCACAAGAAAACAGTTAAAAAATTAAAAAGGTGTCCTAATACAGAAAAATCAAGGTACCTTTGAAAAAAGTTGTTGTTTAGTATTTGCATTCTTTTTGCCGTCACATTTGACAATTTTAAAAGCGTTTTAACTTTTGCATCGCTATAAATTTACTTATTTTAAACATTGACACATTTGAAAATGGCAGAAAAACTTACTGAATCAGAACGAATTGAGATATTAATGATGCGTGGGTACGGTGATCGTCAACGTTCTTTTGAAGAGGTTCGTATTTTGTTTAATACTGTTTATCTGGATCGTAACATTAGTAAAAGTACGGTATGCCGAACAATTCAAAAGTTTGAAGTCTTTCGTCAGGTGAAGGATTGAATTGAACAGATGAAGAAACTAGTTTGAATGTGTTACTTACAGTGGAAGAAAATCATCACGTGTCCACAACAGAATTAGGTCAAATTCATGAGATCTCTCAAAAATCTGCTCATACGATTCTTAAATCAGCAAGAATGAAAGCCTATAAAATGTATCCCGTCCATGAGTTAACTGAAGATGATCCAGATCGTAGACTACAGATACCGGGAAATGAAGCAGCGGATAGTTTAGCGAAAGCAGCATGCCTTGAAAACGTATCAGAAACTTTGTTGATACCATATACGGACTGTTTAAAGACTTTAAAAGAACGGCGCCTTACAGCTTGGCAAAAAGAATATAACAAAGCCTATGAAAGTAAACCTACGAATTATCACATGCTTTTCCCGAATATCAAAAACAGTCGCTGGTATAGCCAAATTACCGTCAAAAGAAAGGTACTGTCACAGATTTTAAGAATATCTTTTAATCATGGAAAGTTTCCTGCTCATTTAAACAAAATTCGTATTTTGAACAATGATGTGTGTAATTTTTGTGAGAAAGAGTGTGGTGATTTAAATCATATTATACTGGGTTGCCCCAAATTCAAAAACGAAATTGAAGAACTTATTCAAGACCTTATAAACATGAACCTAAAGCTACCAATCAATGTGAATTATTTAATAGCGCAAGAAAAAGCAGAGGTAAATTACAGGTTATATAGGTATTTGTGTAACATCCGTATTAATATCTAGTTGAGATCCTTTGTATCTATTCATCCACCTAGGGTAATCCTCTTTTCCGTTGGCCTACCCTGTCTGTTTTTAGTCACCCGATCGGCCCCGGGTGTGAAATATGTCTTATACCTACCCTGGCGTCCATTCGGGTTGTCAGGTTTTTAGTTCGTAAGTGGCTAATGGTGTAATACCGAGGCCAAAATAATAATAATAATAATAATTAATGATGCGTGGGTATGGTGATCGTCAACGTTCTTTTGAAGAGGTTCGTATTTTGTTTAATACTGTTTATCCGGATCGTCACATTAGTAAAAGTACGATTTGCCGAACAATTCAAAAGTTTGAAGTCTTTCGGCAGGTGAAGGATTTACCTAGAAGGGGACGTCCATTAACAGCAACAGATGAAGAAACTAGTTTGAATGTGTTACTTACAGTGGAAGAAAATCATCACGTGTCCACAACAGGATTAGGTCAAATTCATGAGATCTCTCAAAAATCTGCTCATACGATTCTTAAATCAGCAAGCATGAAAGCCTATAAAATGTATCCCGTCCATGAGTTAACTGAAGATGATCCAGATCGTAGACTACAATTTTGCGAAACAATGACGGAATTGATCGAGCAGCAGCCTAATGTTTTAGATCACATCATTTTTTCAGATGAGGCAACGTTTTGTCTCAACGGAACTGTGAGCAGACATAATTGTCGCTACTGGTCAATGGAAAATCCGCATTGGATTGAAAAAGTCCATACACAGCGTCCTCAAAAGGTGAATGTCTGGGCTGGTTTTGTTGGAAACAACATCATAGGACCATTTTTTATAAGAGGAAATTTCACTGGCAACGTCTACTTAAATTTATTGCGAAATGAGGTTGTTCCAGCACTTGCGGCCCTCTTTCCAAATGCCTGATCACCCTAATGCACATTTTTGGTTTCAACAAGATGGAGCTCCCCCCCATTTTGCCCATAATGTCCGCGATTATTCGAATGAAATTTTTCCGGGACGTTGGATCGGACGTAGAGGAGCAATCGAATGACCAGCACGTTCGCCAGATCTCTCGCCATTAGATTTTTTCTTTTGGGGTTACATGAAATGTCAAGTGTACAAAAATCGTCCCCATAATCTTGAACAATTGGAAGAGAGAATAGTTCAAGAAGCCAATCGCATCACTCCAGAACAAATACAAAATTCAATAAGAAATTTTACTGACCGTTTACATTTTTGTCAAATTGTAAATGGAGAGCATTTTGAACAATTATTGTAATCGCAACCTGAATAGACAGGTATCTTGATTTTTATGTATTAGGACACTTTTTTAATTTTTTAACTGCTTTCTTGTGAATAAAAATAAACATCTTAATACTTCCTGAACGTAGTTTTTTATTTTGCATTCAAAAGTGTTAAAAAAATCTGGGCGTTCCATTTAAAAAAAAAAAAATTTGACGTATTGCCGATTAAACCGGAAGTGAAAAAAATATTAACTGTATTGCATAAAATGCATTTATATTAACTATACCCCCATACCAAATTTCAGAAATCATAATTTTCAAATAACAAAGTTATTCGACCGTTCCGGGACTTTTTACTAACCCTGTATATATATATTTCATACATGAAATTTATATGTATGTTGCATACTAGAACAGATTAAAACGTATTTTTTTCCCATTTCAACAAATTTCGTTGAAAATACAAATAATTTTTTTTATGATATGGTGGTTGGGATTTCAACATATATTTTAATATTTTACCCATTATTATGTTTTTTTTTTATCTAACATACAATTTTATTATGATTATTCATACATATTATAATGAAAAGTATAAGATGCAGGGCCGTATTAAACAGAAATCATAATCCATATATGTTTTTCATGTATACAATTTATATATATGGTATATACTTGAACAAATTAAAACGTATTTTTTTATCATTTCAACAAACTTAATTCAACTTACAAATGAGTTCTTTCACTCGTATATTGTGCTTGAGAATTCAGTAATAATATATTTAAAAATTTCAGCTATTCCAATATTTTTGTTCTGACAAACAATTTTATTATTATTCATATATAATATAACGACAATTATAAGATATAGGGCCGTATTAAAAAAAATCACAATCCATATATGTTTTTCATGCATACACTTTCTATGTATGTTATATACTGGAACAAATTAGAACGTATTTTTTCACCGTTCCAGCAAATTTCGTTGAATTTACAAATGAATTCTTTTATGTGGTTGTGGTTGAGATTTAAGTTACAATATTTCAAAATTTGAGCTATTCAAATATTTTTGTTCTGACAAAAAATTTTTATTAATATTATTCATACATAATATAATTAATATTATGATACAGGGCCGTATTAAAAAAAAAAACAATCCATATATATATTTCATACATACAATTTATATGCATGTTGCATACTAGAACAGATTAAAACGTATTTTTTCCCATTTCAACAAATTTCGTTGAACATACAAATAAGATTTTTTTAACACTTTTGAATGCAAAATAAAAAACTACGTTCAGGAAGTATTAAGATGTTTATTTTTATTCACAAGAAAACAGTTAAAAAATTAAAAAGGTGTCCTAATACAGAAAAATCAAGGTACCTTTGAAAAAAGTTGTTGTTTAGTATTTGCATTCTTTTTGCCGTCACATTTGACAATTTTAAAAGCGTTTTAACTTTTGCATCGCTATAAATTTACTTATTTTAAACATTGACACATTTGAAAATGGCAGAAAAACTTACTGAATCAGAACGAATTGAGATATTAATGATGCGTGGGTACGGTGATCGTCAACGTTCTTTTGAAGAGGTTCGTATTTTGTTTAATACTGTTTATCTGGATCGTAACATTAGTAAAAGTACGGTATGCCGAACAATTCAAAAGTTTGAAGTCTTTCGTCAGGTGAAGGATTGAATTGAACAGATGAAGAAACTAGTTTGAATGTGTTACTTACAGTGGAAGAAAATCATCACGTGTCCACAACAGAATTAGGTCAAATTCATGAGATCTCTCAAAAATCTGCTCATACGATTCTTAAATCAGCAAGAATGAAAGCCTATAAAATGTATCCCGTCCATGAGTTAACTGAAGATGATCCAGATCGTAGACTACAGATACCGGGAAATGAAGCAGCGGATAGTTTAGCGAAAGCAGCATGCCTTGAAAACGTATCAGAAACTTTGTTGATACCATATACGGACTGTTTAAAGACTTTAAAAGAACGGCGCCTTACAGCTTGGCAAAAAGAATATAACAAAGCCTATGAAAGTAAACCTACGAATTATCACATGCTTTTCCCGAATATCAAAAACAGTCGCTGGTATAGCCAAATTACCGTCAAAAGAAAGGTACTGTCACAGATTTTAAGAATATCTTTTAATCATGGAAAGTTTCCTGCTCATTTAAACAAAATTCGTATTTTGAACAATGATGTGTGTAATTTTTGTGAGAAAGAGTGTGGTGATTTAAATCATATTATACTGGGTTGCCCCAAATTCAAAAACGAAATTGAAGAACTTATTCAAGACCTTATAAACATGAACCTAAAGCTACCAATCAATGTGAATTATTTAATAGCGCAAGAAAAAGCAGAGGTAAATTACAGGTTATATAGGTATTTGTGTAACATCCGTATTAATATCTAGTTGAGATCCTTTGTATCTATTCATCCACCTAGGGTAATCCTCTTTTCCGTTGGCCTACCCTGTCTGTTTTTAGTCACCCGATCGGCCCCGGGTGTGAAATATGTCTTATACCTACCCTGGCGTCCATTCGGGTTGTCAGGTTTTTAGTTCGTAAGTGGCTAATGGTGTAATACCGAGGCCAAAATAATAATAATAATAATAATTAATGATGCGTGGGTATGGTGATCGTCAACGTTCTTTTGAAGAGGTTCGTATTTTGTTTAATACTGTTTATCCGGATCGTCACATTAGTAAAAGTACGATATGCCGAACAATTCAAAAGTTTGAAGTCTTTCGGCAGGTGAAGGATTTACCTAGAAGGGGACGTCCATTAACAGCAACAGATGAAGAAACTAGTTTGAATGTGTTACTTACAGTGGAAGAAAATCATCACGTGTCCACAACAGGATTAGGTCAAATTCATGAGATCTCTCAAAAATCTGCTCATACGATTCTTAAATCAGCAAGCATGAAAGCCTATAAAATGTATCCCGTCCATGAGTTAACTGAAGATGATCCAGATCGTAGACTACAATTTTGCGAAGCAATGACGGAATTGATCGAGCAGCAGCCTAATGTTTTAGATCACATCATTTTTTCAGATGAGGCAACGTTTTGTCTCAACGGAACTGTGAGCAGACATAATTGTCGCTACTGGTCAATGGAAAATCCGCATTGGATTGAAAAAGTCCATACACAGCGTCCTCAAAAGGTGAATGTCTGGGCTGGTTTTGTTGGAAACAACATCATAGGACCATTTTTTATAAGAGGAAATTTCACTGGCAACGTCTACTTAAATTTATTGCGAAATGAGGTTGTTCCAGCACTTGCGGCCCTCTTTCCAAATGCCTGATCACCCTAATGCACATTTTTGGTTTCAACAAGATGGAGCTCCCCCCCATTTTGCCCATAATGTCCGCGATTATTCGAATGAAATTTTTCCGGGACGTTGGATCGGACGTAGAGGAGCAATCGAATGACCAGCACGTTCGCCAGATCTCTCGCCATTAGATTTTTTCTTTTGGGGTTACATGAAATGTCAAGTGTACAAAAATCGTCCCCATAATCTTGAACAATTGGAAGAGAGAATAGTTCAAGAAGCCAATCGCATCACTCCAGAACAAATACAAAATTCAATAAGAAATTTTACTGACCGTTTACATTTTTGTCAAATTTGAACAATTATTGTAATCGCAACCTGAATAGACAGGTATCTTGATTTTTATGTATTAGGACACTTTTTTAATTTTTTAACTGCTTTCTTGTGAATAAAAATAAACATCTTAATACTTCCTGAACGTAGTTTTTTATTTTGCATTCAAAAGTGTTAAAAAAATCTGGGCGTTCCATTTAAAAAAAAAGAAATTTGACGTATTGCCGATTAAACCGGAAGTGAAAAAAATATTAACTGTATTGCATAAAATGCATTTATATTAACTATACCCCCATACCAAATTTCAGAAATCATAATTTTCAAATAACAAAGTTATTCGACCGTTCCGGGACTTTTTACTAACCCTGTATATATATATTTCATACATGAAATTTATATGTATGTTGCATACTAGAACAGATTAAAACGTATTTTTTTCCCATTTCAACAAATTTCGTTGAAAATACAAATAATTTTTTTTATGATATGGTGGTTGGGATTTCAACATATATTTTAATATTTTACCCATTATTATGTTTTTTTTTTTATCTAACATACAATTTTATTATGATTATTCATACATATTATAATGAAAAGTATAAGATGCAGGGCCGTATTAAACAGAAATCATAATCCATATATGTTTTTCATGTATACAATTTATATATATGGTATATACTTGAACAAATTAAAACGTATTTTTTTATCATTTCAACAAACTTAATTCAACTTACAAATGAGTTCTTTCACTCGTATATTGTGCTTGAGAATTCAGTAATAATATATTTAAAAATTTCAGCTATTCCAATATTTTTGTTCTGACAAACAATTTTATTATTATTCATATATAATATAACGACAATTATAAGATATAGGGCCGTATTAAAAAAAATCACAATCCATATATGTTTTTCATGCATACACTTTCTATGTATGTTATATACTGGAACAAATTAGAACGTATTTTTTCACCGTTCCAGCAAATTTCGTTGAATTTACAAATGAATTCTTTTATGTGGTTGTGGTTGAGATTTAAGTTACAATATTTCAAAATTTGAGCTATTCAAATATTTTTGTTCTGACAAAAAATTTTTATTAATATTATTCATACATAATATAATTAATATTATGATACAGGGCCGTATTAAAAAAAAAAACAATCCATATATATATTTCATACATACAATTTATATGCATGTTGCATACTAGAACAGATTAAAACGTATTTTTTCCCATTTCAACAAATTTCGTTGAACATACAAATAATTTTTTTTTTGATATCGTGGTTGGGATTTCGACATATATTTTAAAATTTTACCTATTATTATGTTTTTTTTTTATCTAACAAACAATTTTATTATGATTATTCATATATAATATAATGAAAATTGTAAAATACAGGGCCGTATTAAACAAAAATCACAATCTATATATATTTTTCATGCATACACTTTCTATCTATGTTATATACTGGAAAAAATTAAAACCTATTTTTTCCCATTTCAACAGATTTCGTTGAACATACAAATAATTTTTTTTTTTATATCGTCGTAGGGATTTCAACATATATTTTAATATTTTACCTATTACTATGTTTTTTTTTATCTAACAAACAATTTTATTATGATTATTCATACATGATATAATAAAAACTATAAGATGCAGGGCCTCCACCGAGAAGTCGTGTGACCTTGTCGCTGGTGGTGGAGCTTAGTAGCTGCCCCTCCTCGAACCCTTTGGGACGGAGAGGGACAGTGAAGCTAAGGACGACTCAACCTTTCTGCTTCCACCTCACCCTTCTTCAACTTGTCTTGGGTGAGGCACTTTCTTCACTGGTCTCTCACTATCGGCCTCTCTTGGCTAACATTTGTTCTCTTCAGATCCCGACGCTATTAGGTAACGAGGGCTAGGGATCTCTACCCTTTGCGGGAGTAAACCCGAGAACAAATCCGGAACCCAAGGTGTCACGCGACCCGTGCCGAGGGGTCAATGGCCACACGACAGCTGGTCCTGAACGGAGCCTCCGGAGTACCAGGCGACCCTCCGGAGTAAGAAGCCTTGCCGGCGTAATGCGGGGCTCTGCGTCGGTCGACGTTTATTTCCTACGCTGCTCGTGGGATCAAGATGGATGAATTTACAAAAATAAATACAAGTGGAATGATGCAGGAGATGAGAAGCGAACAGGATGTCTTTCAAAGGAGGGATTCTCTGCAGAGGACACCCCCTGAACAAAAAAAAATGGATTCTGCAAAGTACCGTGGAAGGTAAAGACAAAGATGTAGGGGGTAGACCGAGAGCAAATACTCTGCCAAAAGAAAAAAACGTGGGTACAATGCGAGATAATGAAGGTAACGAAAAGACCGCGCGAGGAGGAAGAACTTAAAGGCCTAGATGAGCTAAGGAAGTAGATTGAAAAGCTTACTAGTACATTTAAAGAACTTACAGAAATCACGGAGGCTAGCACTAAGACTAAAACTGAAATTAAAATGGTGGTTAAGAAATTAAAGAGACAAGCGAATGATATGAATAAGACGTGGAATGCTGTCGATAAGAAAGGAGCGGAGACCGAACTCCAGATGCAGAAGAAGGAAATGAGGAGCGTAGAAATCCAAGTGGATCAAAATGACTTAGAACGCGAACAAGAACAAAGTCTGGCTAAGGTGATTAGTAAAATAGAAACCGTTTTAAAAGAGAAGTTAAACTTTCAATGCCTAGCTTAAATTCTAGATGAGAAATGGCCTAGTGAGGTATACAAAGCTACAGAAATAGTCGAAGGCAGCCAAACGGTACTCAATAATAGTAAAACGGACTATGCTCTGCTAATGGATCCAAACTATTTGGATGGTAATGAATTTGTGGAAAAGCTGAAGCTTAAATATAACGGACTAGATGAAATTATTAAAAGTAAAGAGGAATAGTTGGATTTCCTCATACAGACGACCAAGGTTAAATCAAGCAAAAGTGAATATGTGGAGGAAAGTAGCGCCATTTACGTTATACCTTTGAACATAGACCCAGGAGGAGTAAATCACATGGATGTAGTGTACAGAAAAATAGAAGAACTTAGTGAAACGGCGAGGATCCACCCAAGTGAAAGTATCGCACTAATAGTTGGGGATGGTTTGAAAATAGGATATGTCAGGAAAACATGTGAATATATATTTAGGGACAGTAATGTTAAAGTAAAAATACTGCTACAAAGAAAGAGGTCGGATCAGAAAAAACAAAATGTAAGGAAGGAAGAAGGAATCGTGACGGTAGAACTGCAGGGTAGTAGCTATGTGGACGTAGTGAGGAAACTCAAATAGGAAATAAACATCAACCAAATAGGAGTCAAGGTCAAAAGAATTAAGAAAACGGGAAAAGGAGACCTACTACTAGTCGTGGATGGGGGCCTACGAATGGCGGGGATGCTGGAAAAAGAGATAAAGGCGAAAATGGAGAATGCTAAGGTGTCTACGAAAACAACTGGAATGACGACAGTATTTATCATGGGAATAGACACAAGCACGAAAGAAGAAGAAGTTAGGAAGGCGTTAGTGGACGCAACAAAACTCGAAGAACCCGATATAAAGATAAGAGCCCTCAGAAAAGGCAAATTTGAAGAGCAAACGGCAATAGTTGACATTCCGAGGGACCAGGCGACGAGGCTGATCAAGCAAAGGAAGATCAGAATCGGTTGGTTAGAATGTTGGGTTAGGGAACGTATACCTGTGGAGCGATGCTTCAAGTGTCTGGAGCTTGGCCATAAAACCCGGGAGTATGCGGGACAAACTGACAGAAGTGATGAGTGTTTAAAGTGTGGGGGGAAAGGGCATAAAGCAAAGGAATGTACGAACAAAGAGAGATGCACGAAATGTGAAGTCGATGGTCACAGGTCGGACCAGATTAAGTGCCCCCACTTTAGAAAGATAGTGGAAGGAATCAGAAAACGGAAAGCCCAAAGAACGGATACAACGGCGGGACAGGACAAAGAATAGAACCCGATAAAACTACCGGGCATACGATGAAGCATCTAAGAAAACCGATAAAAGTGCCACAGGGGAATGTAGATAGAGGGAGAGGTGCAATGGACCTAATACAAAAAGTCGCAAATGAGGAGAGGGCGGACATAATTTTAGTAATGGAGCCAACTAGAAAGATAGTAATGGGTACAAGCTGGATTGTGGACAACAAAATGGATGTTGCCATTAGAACAACGCACAGTAACATCAAAGGTATTAATAGTGGAAAGGGCGATGGCTTCGTGTGGCTGGAACTTGATTCCTTCATAGTATATGGCTGCTATATATCACCAAACGTAGACCAAAAAAGCTTTGAAGATTTTCTCCACAACCTAAGAGAAGATATGGATTCTCAGAGGAAAGAAATCGTCGTTGGGGGGGATTTTAATGCTAAGTCCTTCTTGTGGGGATCAAATATTGAGGATAGGAGAGGTGTGGCAATGCCTGAGTGGCTTGAAGAGCGAGACCTGGTGGTACATAATCGGGGTAACGTACCAACCTTTATCAGAAGACAGAGCTCATCCTTTATCGATATAAGTTTTAGCAGTAGATGTATAGCCCGCCGTATTACTGGGTGGAAGGTTATCGAGGGAGAAACGCTGAGCTGCCACCAGCATATCCTGTTTGATATACACGCCAAACCACCTACGGATAATAACAACGCCGTTCGAGAGAGAAATACGCGGTGGAGAATGACCGAAAAAAGCCTGAAACAAATCAAGAGTTCCGTGAACGCTTAAGAAGTGAGGCAGAAGATACTATGACTGCAGAAGAGTTGACCCGAACGATTAGAAATCTGATGGACAAGGTCTTCCCAAAGAAACAGATGGGTGGAGGTAGAAGACCGGTTTATTGGTGGTCTGCGGAGGTATCAGAAGCCAGGAGGAACTGTCTAGCATGCAAAAGAAAGACGGTCAGGGCAAATAAGGGCCCAGATAATAATCAGAAAATCGTATGTTATAATAATTACTCGGAAAGTAGGTCGTTACTTAAAAAAGCAATTATCACCTCCAAAAGAAATGCGTGGAAACAAGTTATAGAAGATCTGGACAGCGATATATGGGGCAGAGGATACCAAATTGTCATGCAAAAGCTGAAGGCATTCCGGCCAATAGAAATGTCAGATGAAGAACAGCTAAGGATAGCAAACCACCTGTTCCCTAACAACACCAGGATTGAGTGGGCTAAACGAGAAGTACGAGCGGAAGAAATACCCCTCTTCAGTAAAGAAGAAATTATAGCGGCATGTGACAGGATAAGACCAAAGAAAGCGCCCCGACCAGACGGTATACCTCCGGAAATGATGAAGAGCATCGTTAGAGAATCCCCCGAACAAATCCTGGCTGTGATGAATGGAGCTCTGATGGAAGGAACTTTTCCGAAGCAATGGAAAACTGGGAGACTGACGCTTTTAGCAAAGGAGAAAAAAGGAGAGAACTGTCAGACCTACCGTCCCATATGTGTGCTGAAGGTTTTTGCAAAACTGCTGGAGCAGCTACTCCTGGCACGATTAAAACAGGAAATTGTGAAAAGCGGGAATCTAGCGAACGGGCAACACGGCTTCAGGGAAGGAAGATCTACGCTGACCGCATTGAAGACAGTCAAAAGTATTGCGGAGAAGGCGGTGCAGGGTCCCTACAGCAGAAGGCAGTTGTGTGCACTAATTACGCTTGATATCCGAAATGCGTTTAACTCGGCTCCCTGGGCGGGAATATTGACAAAACTGAGTAGGAGAGGCGTGGCTCCGTACTTGTATAATATGATCTCCAGTTACCTAGGGGATAGGCGGATTGAGATTGGTAAGCGCAGCGAGAAAGAAATAACATGTGGTGTCCCCCAAGGGTGTGTCCTGGGCCCTACACTGTGGAACTTGTATTATGATGGTGTATTGAGGATTCCAACAAGAGATGGGGTACGTCTGGTAGCTTATACTGACGACCTGGCAGTGGCAGTGTGCGGCAAGTCTACCCAAAAGATCGAGGCGGTAGCAAATGCCACCATCAAAGACATAATGAAGTGGCTGCGGAACAAGAAACTTGAAATCGCCCCAGAGAAGACGGAGGCAGTCCTACTAGTCCGAGGAAGAAAGGCTAAAAACATCAAGCTTAAAGTAGGAAACAACGAGATTACTAGCAGCGAATCTATAAAGTATCTGGGGGTTTATCTAGATACCGACATGAGAATGAATGTGCATGTGAAAAAAACTGCGGAAAAAGCCACGAAAGCCCTGGCAAAGATTGGGAGGCTCATGCCGAATCTGGGTGGGCCTCGAGAAGGAAAACACAGAATACTTGCGTCGATGGTGCAGTCGATTATGATGTATGCCATGCCGATCTGGGAAGATGCTCTCCAGAAGAAAGCCAGTAGAAGACTACTCCACGGCGTACAAAGAAAAGTGGCGCAGAGGATAACGGGCGCTTACAGAACTACGTCAACAACAGCCCTCCTAGTGCTCGCCAGGATGCCGCCTATAGAACTGCAGGCCAAACTAAGAAAGGATATCGCCAGTGGAAAACCTAAGATAAGGGCAGACGAACTGCTAATACATCGATGGCAGGAGATATGGAAGCAGGATGACGGGACAGCCGCATGGACGAAACGCATTTTACCGGAACTGGAACCGTGGATAACAAGGAAAAACGGGGAAATGAATTACTACCTGGTGCAACTTCTCTCTGGGCATGGCTGCTACAGAGTCTACCTCAACCGTTTCAAGAGGAGTGATGTGGAAGACTGCCGCTACTGTGGACAACGGGATACCGTTGAACATACTTTCTTCGAATGTGCGAGATGGAAGAAGATGAGAACGGACGCTGAGAAGTTAATGGGTAAACTTGCCCCGCAGACCCTGATAAGGCAAATGTTGTCGTCGGAAAGCCATTGGAAAGCGATAGATCAGCTGGCAACGACTATACTCAGGACGAAGGAGTTGGCCGAAAGGAAAGCCACACTCAGTTGACTGTAGGGAGGAGCCCGAACATCCAGAGGCAGTCCCCCCCTTTGAAGCAATGCCACAGCAGTCCCAGAGGGAGGTAACTGATACACTGCCAGAGAGGGGTTTTTTAGTCGGTAAGAATCCGATATGCCCCGGCGACACGGGCCGCCGGAAGTCTTTGGAAGATTTTTCCCCTCTCTCGTAAAAAAAAAAAAGATGCAGGGCCGTATTAAAAAAAATCACAATCCATATATGTTTTTCATGCATAAAATTAATATCCATGTTATATACTGGAACAAATTAGAACGTATTTTTTCACCATTCCAACAAATTCCGTTGAACTTACAAATGAATTCTTTTATGTGGTTGTGGTTGAGATTTAAGTTACAATATTTCAAAATTTAAGCTATTCAAATATATTTGTTCTGACAAAAAAAATTTTATGAATATTATTCATACATAATATAATTAATATTATGATACAGGGCCGTATTAAAAAAAAGACACAATCCATATATATTTCATACATAAAATTTATATGCATGTTGCATACTAGAACAGATTAAAACGTATTTTTTTCCCATTTCAACAAATTTCGTTGAACATACAAATAATTTTTTTTTTGATATCGTGATTGGGGTTTCAACATATATTTTAAAATTTTACCTATTACTATGCTCTTTTTTTATCTAACAAACAATTTTATTATGATTATTCGTACATAACATAATGAAAAGTATAAGATGCAGGGCCGTATTAAACAGAAATCCGAATCCATATATGTTTTTCATGTATATAAATTTATATATATAGTATATACTTGAACAAATTAAAACGTACTTTTTTATCATTTCAACAAACTTCATTCAACTTACAAATGAGTTCTTTTATATTGTCGTGCTTGAGATTTCAGTAATAATATATTTAAAAATTTCAGCTATTGCAATATTTTTGTTTTGACAAACAATTTTATTATTATTCATAATGACAATTATAAAATACAGGGCCGTATTAAAAAAAAATTACAATCCATATATGTTTTTCATGCATAAAATTAATATCCATGTTATATACTGGAACAAATTAAAACGTATTTTTTTACCATTTCAACAAATTTCGTTCAACTGACAAATGAGTTCTTTTATATTGTTGTGGTTGAGATTTCAGTAATATATTTACAAATTTCAGCTATTCCAATATTTTTGTTGTGACAAACTATTTCATTATTATTCATATATAATACAATGACAATTATTAGATACAAGACCGTATTAAAAAAAAATCACAATCTATATATATTCTTCATGCATACAATTAATATGTATGTTATATACTGGAACAAATTAAAACGTATTTTTTTACCATTTCAACAAATTTCCTTCAACTGACAAATGACTTCTTTTATAGTGTCGCGGGTGGGATTTCAGTAATATATTTACAAATATCAGCTATTCAAATATTTTTGTTCTGATAAACAATTTTATTATTATTACTCTTATATAATATAATGAAGATTATAAGATACAGGTCCGTATTAAGAAAAAAAAACCACAATTCATATACACTACCGTCCAATATTATTTGCCCACCTGTATATTTGTGTATAGCTTAATGTTCTTATATTATTTCCTGGTGCAAGTGCATCAGTGCAATAAAACAGTTCGGGCCGGAACTTCTTAACTCCCAGACACTCCTTATAGATTTATAGACGACGCCTCGCCAATTTTTCAATTTTCCCGTTGCATATGTATGTTTTATTTGCATTATTAGGGACGTCCACCGACGATCAGCCCGTGCGAGCATCGACCTCTACGGAATCCGGAAATCCGGTGAGGGAAGCAGTTACGGCCGATTTGGACGCTATGACGGTGGAGCCTTCAACTTTATCCAGAACCGTAGAGCTGAACATTGCCGAAAGCGTCGAGGGGACGATCGACAATGAGGGCGCGGGGGAAAGGCTGCGAGCAGACTTTCCGGACGCGTCTACAATTCAGTTACCTGCGGTTATTGTTCAATGTCCGCAGGTTTATTCGGGTAATGTTGATTATTATTAGGATTCGTTGAAACGTTTACATAATTGTTATATGTTCTGTAGATTCTTCAAACGACGAGAGCAACGGAACTCCGCCGTATAAAACACCGCGTCGAAATGTCGAAGACATCGTCGTCGTGCCGCAAGGATCGCTCGACCTCGAGCAACATTTTCACTCGCCACAGGCTGACGAACCGATGGCAGAGCAATTATTGTCGCAGATTTCCTCAATCGACATTCACGATGGCGAACAGGATCCAGAACTGGAAGAGGATATTCGTATCTTTGCGGAGGAGGTTCAGAACGAACGACAAGACGAGGAATTCGACCCTTACACCAGAGTCGAAGTTGCCGCCCTGCCGATTGATTTCGTCGAGGAGAGGAGACGCAATCAGATGGGAAACGCCAGGGACGAGGACGTCCGTCAGCAAGAGGACGTCCGAGCCGACATCGAGAGGCTTCGCAACCGCGGCCAACAGGCACCGTCCTACCTAGAGGCGACAGGACGTCGAGCCCAGTACATGCATTTGGGACGCATGGAGGGCGAATGTCGCTTCTGTCAAGCGAGATTCTTTTTGCGCGAGACGCCAACGAGAGGAATCTACACCAAGTGCTGCGAGGGCGATCAGGTAGTACTTCCGCAACCACCGCAAGGGTTTCCAGACGAATTGCGTGAACTCTTTTCCGGCCGACATCCTTTGTCAAGAGAGTTTAAGAAAAACATTATTATTTATAATAATTGTTTTCAGTTTGCCAGCGTCCAAGCAAACTTGAGGGATCTGCCCGGCCAAGGACCGTATGTCTACGCCATCCAGGGGCAGATTTACCATCATTACTCGGACATCAACGTCAACCGGGATCGGAACAAGTGCGGCCCGCTCTACTTTTTGGATCCAGAGGAGGCCACTCGCCAAAGAATCGCCGACGTTGCCCACTTCCATGTGCACCCGGGCCTGATGCGATCGCTGGGCGACATCCTTCACGATGCTAACCCGTTCGCTAGACAGTACAGGCATCTGTACAATGTTTATCAGGAACAGAGAGGACGGAATCCTGGAGGTCCCCTTCCCAGGGCATATTTGGAGTTCGTGGTGCAACACCGCGATCCCCGTCACAGAGAGCTCGACCCAATTCAAGTGGACGAAGTCGCGGCCGTCTTCGAATACAACGATACCCAGATGCCCAACCCGGGCATGAGGGTATTCCTGACCGAGGAAGACGGATTCCGCAACATAGACTTGGAGAGTGAATTCTGCGATCCACTCAGCTTTCCGCTGTTGTTTCCCACCGGTGAGTTAGGTTGGAGATGGGACCTTGCACTCGCTCGCGATCGCGCGGATCGTCGTAGGACGAGAGTCAGTGTGCGACAGTATTATGCTTATCGCTTGGCACATCGCCTCGGCGAAGGCGCGGGCGCTTTTCATGTCCTCAGGTTAGCCGGTAAGCTGGCGCAGAAATACACCGTGTGTGCGTATTTAAAGCTGGAAGCCAACCGAATGTCCTACATCCGAACACATCAGGACCAGTTGCGCGCGGAGGAATATCAAGGTCTGGCCGACTATGTTCGGACCGCGGCGGCAAACCGAAACGCAGCAGTCGGGAGGATCGTTGTCCTCCCATCGACGTACAATCTGGGTCCCAGAAGCCAGATGCAGCGTTACCAAGACGCCTGGCCGTCGTTAACGTCGTCGGGTATCCGTCGATGTTCATAACGATGACATGTAATCCGAGATGGCCGGAGATCGTCGAGAACATACCTCTCAACGACGAGCCCTCAAATCATCCGATGCTGATATGTCGCGTCTTCCGGATGAAACTAGGGCAATTGAGGAGGACCTTACCGTTCGCCAGGTAATGGGCGTACCCATCGCCCACCTCTGCGTAATTGAGTTTCAAAAACGCGGGCTTCCTCACGCCCACATCCTCATTACACTCAGGAACGAGGATAAGCCGATCGACGCAGATCGAATCGATCAGCTGGTATCCGGGGAGCTACCCGATCCCGAGACGGATAGACAGCTGTTCGACCTTGTGGGAGCTCACATGATCCACGGACCGTGCGGGGCTCACAACCCAGGTAGAGTCTGTATGGAGGACGGCAGATGCACGAAGCAGTTCCCCAAGTACTGGTGCAACGAGACCACCATTAGGAATGGCCACGTCAACCTTCGCCGAAGGAGAAACGGCAGGATTATCGAGATACGGCGTAACCACAACGTTCATCACGTGGAAAACGACTTTGTCGTTCCGTATAATCCGTACCTGTTACTTAAGTACAAAACGCACATCAACGTAGAGGTCTGCACGAGTACGGGTTGCGTCAAGTACCTGTACAAGTACTTTTTCAAAGAGTCCGACCCGGCCTTACTGAGAGTCGTTCAGGAGAACGTGAACCAAGACCGCTGGTACATGACGAGATCAGTTCGTATCTCAACGGCAGATACATGACAGCTCCAGAGGCGTCGTGGCACATTCTGGCGCTGCCATTTCACGAGATGTCTCACCACGTCGAAAGGTAAGAAACATTATCACGTCTCATACAGTTATCTCATCTCATCATATTTTTCAGACTGTCGATACATCTGCCGGGTAGACAGCGGGTCGTGTTTAGAGAGGGGGAGGAACAAGTGGTAGCAAACCAGCAGCCCACTACCCACCTTCTCCAGTGGTTCGAGACGAACCGCACGGATCCGAATGCGAGACAGTTCCTGTTCGGAGAATTTCCACTGCACTACGTCTGGGAGTGCGGCGCGAAACGTTGGAAACGACGCCAGAGGACTCACAAACCCATCGTTCCGAGGATCTTCAACGTTTCAATCCGGAGCGGAGAGCTCTACTACCTCAGACTGCTTCTCTTGCACGTCAGAGGGGCCACATCCTTCGATGACATCAAGACCGTTGAGGGGACGGTTTTCGAGTCGTTTCAGGATGCATGCCGACTGCGAGGCCACCTTCAGGACGACCGAGAGTGGATCCGCAGCCTTACGGAGGCGGCACAGCGCGACATGCCCAAGCAATTGCGCCAGATGTTCGCTTACATCCTGGTCTTCGCCACGGTGGAAGATCCGCCGACGTTGTGGAATCAGTTCCGACGTCACATATTCGAAGATTTTCTTCGACGACTGGATGAGGAGAGCGCTGAGCACGCCGCTCTCTGGAGAATCCAGTTCATCCTTCGGGCGAGCGGGAGGAGGCTGTCCGAGTTCGGACTGCCAGATCCTCCAGACCGCGATCCGGACGAAGGACAAGACCGCATCGATCTAGACGCGGAGCGCCGTCAAGGCGAGAACATGCTGGAGCGTCTCAACGCCAATCAGCGTGCTGTCTACGATGCAATTATGGCGGCCGTAGATGACGACAGGGTGCAGAGAAGGTTATTCTTTCTGAGCGGTGCTGCGGCCACGGGAAAGACCTTTCTCTACAACACCATCATTACCTGCTTGAACGCTCGAACTGTCGGAGTGTTGGCTGTCGCTTGGACAGGATTGGCAGCAGCGCTCCTCAAGCAAGGTAAAACCCTCCACAGCACTTTCAGATTACCGCTTCGCATCGTGGAGAACACCACGTCGGCGATCCGATTCCAGTCGGACGAGGCGACCGCCATCAGGGAGGCCAAGCTGATCATCTTTGACGAGGTGAGCATGACAAGCCAACTAGCGTTCGACGTTCTAGAGAAAAGCCTTCGCTTCCTCTGTGCCGACGACAGACCATTCGGCGGCAAATGCGTCATGGTGGGCGGCGACTTCAAACAGTGCTTGCCGATCGTAATACGGAGTGACAGGACCACTGTCGTGCAGGCGTGCGTCAAGTCCAGTCCGCATTGGACCCTCTCCGAGGAGTTGCAGTTGCGCATCAACATGAAGGTGGAGCCGGAGGAGACCGAGTTCATGTCTTGGCTGGACCGACTCGGCAACGGCATTTTAGAGGCGCCGGAGATTCCGCGGACCAATCCACGAAACATCGTTCGCATTCCCGATCGGTGCATAGTCGATAGCCCGGAGGACCTTATCCGGAAAGTCTTCTGCCCGCTGCGGCCAGGAGACGTGCCGAACAAGGCGATTTTGAGTCCGCTCAATAATGCCTGCAACGAGATTAATAGCACTGTTTTAAATCTCATTACAGATACTCCCGAACGGCTCTACCTTGGTGCCGATTCGATCGTGGCCGAGTTAGAGAGTGAAGCGGATAACTTTACGCCGGAGTACCTCAACAGCCTCAATCCGTCTGGATTCCCTCTCAATCGACTACGCTTGAAGTAAGGCATTGTCGTGATGCTCCTTAAGAATCTTGACGTCCGGGCCGGCCTCTTCAACGGCACCCGACTATTGATTCGAACCCTCTGCGAGCACTACATCGACGCGGAACGAATCGGAGGCGACGGACGACTCACCGGCGAACGCGTGTTCGTCCCCAGAGTCGACTTCACGTCGGAAGGCAACCCCACGTTGCCTTTCGTCCTTCGCAGACGCCAGTTTCCTCTGAAACCAGTGTACGCCCTGACCATGAACAAGGCCCAGGGGCAGACATTCGACGCGGTAGGCATCTGTCTGATGAACCCCGTTTTTCAACATGGGCAGTTGTACGTGGCCTTCTCGCGTGCGAGGAGGTTCGACCAGGTATTCGTTTATGTTAACAACACGACGAATCAGGGTAAGCTGTTGGAGAACAGCAATTCATTGTACACGCGCAACATCGTGTACAACGAAATTTTGTAATTTTCTTTTAGGTCGTATATGGTGGTATTGGATTTTCGCGAATTCTTTTTATTTTCTAGGTGATAACTTTTTGAGAGGGGTTTTTTAGTCGGTAAAAATCCGGCACTCTGTGAACATGGCCACAGTGTCTTTTGAAGATTTTCCCCCTCTCCCAAAAAAAAAAAAAAAGAAAAACAAACATCATAACTTTTAGAAATCCTGGCGGAGATGACGCTTTCGAACGTAGTCACGTAAATATATAAGTACATCATTACCATTGAAGTACAGTTAATCGATATTTTTTTTATTTTTAATAGACTGAAATTATCGGATATCGTCGCACATACACGAATTATATGGAGAATAAGAATAAAAAATTTACTTATTCCTAAAAACAAAGGCGAAAAATAAAATGGATCGTTGATGATAGTATATAGCTTACTTTTATTCACGACTCTTCAAGTAAGTAACACAAGCAATTACGTAAACATTAAAAAAAAAAAAGCTTTCCATATTTATAGAACCTTCGATGTTATTACTACTATATCAATATTTTTTATAATCATACGCATTTCAATATTCATAACAAAAATAATCGTTTCTTCGGTATTCCTGTCTCTGATTATAATTTTTAACTTCAAATCGACAGATGCCTTTGCCAAAAAAAATTATAATAAAGAAATTAAAAAAGTAAGACAAAAAGTTGAAAATTTAAACTTTGTAAACATTAAAAAATTATAAATAAATATAGGTAAATTAATATATTAAAACTCCTATTTAGGCGCAATAATTAAGAAAAAGGAATATACAAGGTGTGTCGACAATCTCCAACAAAACACACGTATAGACGGGGCTTAGCGGAGAGTGGTGCAATTTGTCTGGTCTGCCGAGCTGGGGCGTAGGTGGTGCGTTCTAGGTGGAGTGCGGGCTTTCCACTTTCTACAGAGTTGGTGTGGTAAGCGGACATCGAACGACTGATTAGTAGGCCGGGTGAACTGGCCGGAATATCTAATTATATTATTATATTAATAATACTAAAGTGCACCCAAATGACGTGCCCGGTAAGAGTAGTGTCGGAACCCCTTGAAAAAGTTTGCCGGGCATCACGCTACGTACCGAACCCGGCTAAAAGGAGAGATATTTTTCAAAGGCGCGAAACGACAGTCGCACGGGAATAGTCGGGGTGTCGTTCGTAGTCGAAAGCGAAAAGACGCGCAAATCTTTTTCGAAATTTCCATTTTCTCCGAATTTCGGTAACGAACAGTCAATGTAGACAGCCGTGGAACGTACGCCATTTAGCCCCATAGACGCCTCTTGCCGGGTGGTTCGAACGCATATTCTCAACGTACGCGCGCTACTTAAAAGGAGAGATGCTTTTGAAAGGCGCGAATCGATCGTCGCCCCCGGTCGCGCCGATCGCTTTCCATCGTTGAAAGCGGGAAAACGCGTAAATCTTTTTCGAAATTTCCATTTTTCGCGATTTAGGGTAACGAACAGTCAATGCGGCTAAATTGCCCAGAAAAATTTGTCAAAATACCCCACTCGGACCGTCAAAATGCCTAATCTTTGTCGCGAAAATTCGTTCATTTAACGGTGCCCGGGTGCAGGCCGGATGTCGGAAATACCATTAGGGGACCCCCCTTTGGCCCCGTCGAACTCAAACTGGACCCGAGATGGCGAAATTTTCGCGCCAGCAGCGAAATTATAACCCCGCGTTTTCCCACTTCGACTCTCCTTTATTCCGTCTAATATGGCGCTAGAACGCAAATGTCAAATTTACCGCTGATCTTTAAACGATGTTTGCGATGAGAAAAACGAGCTTAATCTTTCGAAAAATATGCCACATCTCTTCTAAAAAGTGTTACCTTAGCGAATCGAGTCCGAACCGCGACCGAAATTCATCATTTATCGAGATATAAGGTCGTTTTTGGCAAGCTGTCATCGCTCGCCGAAATGTCTATACATACCCGCATTTTAGGCTCCATTCGAGCCAAATGGAAAGGTCTGAGATTATTTTGAAGTTGGAAAAGCCGAAAGTACATCTGTATATAGGTATTCGTACATCAATTTTTAAAAATAATCACTCTTTTAGGTCAGTTTTGTGGTAAATTCTAGGTCGATTTCTGAAACGTCAGATCCACACTTTTACGCTGAATAGTAGTTTATGGGGCAGCGATGCCGTTCGAAAAAGGAACAATTTACAAAGACTTTGACCTCAGGTACGTCAGCAAAGCGAAAAATCGCATTAAAGTGCCAAGTATAAGTATAATTCGAAGTGTACACATCATGTCAATTGGAGAGGTTAATATCATTCAAAAGGAAACTCTGACATTATTTTGAAGCTTAAGAAAGGCAAGTGCATCTTTATATCGCTATTAGTACGTCTATTTTTAAAATCAACCGCTTCTTTTAGTCCAGTTTCCATGTAATAATAATCCATTTGTCAAATGTAGACGTCAAGGTAAATAAACCACAGTTTATAATCAGATTTTAAACATCACTTTTTACCGGGGAGTTTGTCGTAATGCGGTGAACCCATCGAATGCCGGCATTGAACGGGTAACGGGCCCGGTTCGAATCCGAAGTTGGCGCTAATTTTTTTAAATTGTTTTTTCATTTTATTTTAATCTTTTTGTATGTTCTGCGTATGACTCGAGTTTTTTTTAAGTGAGTTTCGAAAAAAGAAGGCAAAATTAATTCAAATATTAAGAAATAACAGACCAGAATATTCCAAAATGAGGGTTTGTGAGCTGTATCCGTTCGTTATGTGTGTGCGGTATATTACTCATTTAAAGTATCACATATACGAATATTTTTGGTAATTTCCACGTTCAATATTTAAAATATATATACAGTGTGTGCGATTTTTTAAGCAAGGAAAATACGAAGCGTGAAAATTCAAACAATTCAAAAATTACGAAATTACACATCTTTTTCAATGAGACGCGATACTTACATAGACAATTTGTGAACTGTTGCAAAGAAGTTCATTGCGTCATCGTTACAGAAACCGTATAAAACAGAAAGTAAGAAGCGCATATTCGAAAAAAAAATAATAAGTGCTAGATTGATGTGTACATGAATGGACCATTAAAAAGAAGTTATATTAGAATGAATATTCTTATAGTAATGCTGTGTAAACCATTTCATTGTGTTTAGGTGTAAAAGGAACAAGTTGTACACACAGATATATGACTAAAAAAAAAAAAAAAATTAAAACGTTTTACAATTAAAAATAAGCAACTACTACATCAAGTGACCCAACTCACAGTAAATTAAATAACGTTGATTCTATTAACGAAATTATTACTGTCTTGAGATTTATATAAGACATAGAGTGAGTGAAATTGAAAAAAACGGTTTCATTGTTGAGAGATACAAAACAAAAAAAAAAAATTAAACAAGGAAACCTTACTCTTATTCGAAAACATGTTATTTACGTATAAAATCTAAAAGCGTATTGTATTTTTACAAATTATCTTTACACTTTATGTCAAATAGTTAAAAATTACGCTAGACATAGAGCTGTAGCGCAAAAAAATAACAATTTCGAAATTATATAAATCTTCATCCTACAGCAGATACAGGCCAACTCTATTAACGATACAACGAAATGAAGAAAAAGTTCTGTTGAACGGATGTATAAATAAAAAATAAATATTTACAAAGGATATTTTTATCAAACAATGAAACATTGTTCACAGTAGAAATTATGCTATGCAATTTATGGATAGGGTCAGTTTGATTGTTTATAAAAATTATTACAAAAATATTGTCATTTTCATATTTTTTCCATACCTTCTCTGAACATCCCCTAACACGTCTGTAAAAAGAAATTTGAACTAAAACGTGGCGAACGATGTCAAAATAAATAAAATATACTGGAGTTTAGAAAAAACAACAGAAATATAATTTGTTAATTAAATATTTTTTGATAATTTCCAGGTTCAATTCTTGACACATTTTCATTGCGTGAGTGGGTATATATCAATTTCAATTTATAATAATATTGGACATGAATAATAAAAGTTAGCAAAATATAAAATTTACATACTGATACAAATTTGGTAAATTTTGCATATGCTGTGTCCCTGGGGATAGATGACAATTATTTCACATTTAATTATTAAAATAGAGACTGTGGGTATAATGTTTAAATAAGAAACGCGAATAACCGGGTGGTGTCAATTTTCAAGTTTCGTTATTAGCAAAATGAATATACGGGGTGGTGAGAATTTTCACGTTCTCATGATTACAATATATACAGAGTGTACAATTAATTACGAAAAAATAATATACAGGGTGGTGAGAATTTTCACGCTTTATTATTACAATATATACAGAGTGTACAATTAATTACGAAAAAATAGTATACAGGGTGGTGACAATTTTCACGTTTTGTTATTACAATATATACAGAGTGTGGAATGTTTAATTCAAACAAATTAATATACAGGATGTACCGACGATCCCAATCCAATCACACAAATATTCTTTTTACAAGTGACAGGCAAGAATTAAGAAAAAAGGAATATACAGGGTGTACCGACGATCCCAAACCAATCACACAAATATTCGACTGAAACGCGAAGCGTCCAGTCTTTTTACAAGTGACAGGCAAGAATTAAGAAAAAAGGAATATACATGGTGTACCGACGATCCCGAACCAATTACACAA
The DNA here is from genome assembly GCA_949128085.1 of Cetonia aurata. Classification (NCBI taxonomy): domain Eukaryota; kingdom Metazoa; phylum Arthropoda; class Insecta; order Coleoptera; family Scarabaeidae; genus Cetonia; species Cetonia aurata. The sequence goes on from OX421889.1 coordinate 20,450,354, forward strand.
ATATACGACTGAGACGCGAAGAGTCCAGTTTTTTTACAAGTGACAGGCAAGAATTAAGAAAAAAGGAATATACAGGGTGTACCGACGATCCCGAACCAATTACACAAATATACGACTGAGACGCGAAGAGTCCAGTTTTTTTACAAGTGACAGGCAAGAATTAAGAAAAAAGGAATATACAGGGTGTACCGACGATCCCGAACCAATTACACAAATATACGACTGACGCGAAGAGTCCAGTTTTTTTACAAGTGACAGGCAAGAATTAAGGAAAAAGGAATATACAGGGTGTACCGACGATCCCGAACCAATCACACAAATATTCGACAAAGTGACAGCCAAGAATTAACAAAAAAAGGAATATTCCACACAAATCCACACAAATTCACACAAATATACGACTGAGAGGCGAAGCGTCCAGTTTTTTTACAAGTGACAGGCAAGAATTAAGAAAAAAGGAATATACAGGGTGTACCGACGATCCCGAACCAATCACACAAATATACGACTGAGACGCGAAGAGTCCAGTTTTTTTTACAAGTGACAGGCAAGAATTAAGAAAAAAGGAATATACAGGGTGTACCGACGATCCCGAACCAATTACACAAATATACGACTGAGACGCGAAGAGTCCAGTTTTTTTACAAGTGACAGGCAAGAATTAAGAAAAAAGGAATATACAGGGTGTACCGACGATCCCGAACCAATTACACAAATATACGACTGACGCGAAGAGTCCAGTTTTTTTACAAGTGACAGGCAAGAATTAAGGAAAAAGGAATATACAGGGTGTACCGACGATCCCGAACCAATCACACAAATATACGACTGAGAGGCGAAGCGTCCAGTTTTTTTACAAGTGACAGGCAAGAATTAAGAAAAAAGGAATATACAGGGTGTACCGACGATCCCAAACCAGTCACACAAATATTCGACTGAGACGCGAAGTGTCCAGTCTTTTTACAAGTGACAGGCAAGAATGAAGAAAAAAAGAATATACAGGGTGTACCGACGATCCCGAACCAATCATACAAATATACGAGTGAGACGCGAAGCGTACAGTTTTTTTACAAGTGACAAGCAAGAATTAAGAAAAACAGGAATATACAGGGTGTACCGACGATCCCAAACCCGTCACACAAATATTCGACTGAGACGCGAAGTGTCCAGTCTTTTTACAAGTGACAGGCAAGAATGAAGAAAAAAAGAATATACAGGGTGTACCGACGATCCCGAACCAATCATACAAATATACGAGTGAGACGCGAAGCGTACAGTTTTTTTACAAGTGACAAGCAAGAATTAAGAAAAACAGGAATATACAGGGTGTACCGACGATCCCAAACCCGTCACACAAATATTCGACTGAGACGCGAAGCGCCCAGTTTTTTCACAAGTGACAGGCAAGAATTAAGAAAAAAGGAATATACAGGGTGTACCGACGATCCCAAACCAATTACAGAAATATACGAGTGAGACGCGAAGCGTCCAGTTTTTTTACAAGTGACAGGCAAGAATGAAGAAAAAAGGAATATACAGTGTGTACCGACGATCCCGAACCAATCACACAAATATACGGGTGAGACGCGAAGCGCCCAGTTTTTTCACAAGTGACAGGCAAGAATTAAGAAAAAAGGAATATACAGGGTGTACCGACGATCCCAAACCAGTCCCACAAATATACGGGTGAGACGCGAAGCGTCCAGTTTTTTACAAGTGACAGACAAGAATTAAGAAAAAAAGAATATACAGGGTGTACCGACGATCCCAAACCAGTCACACAAATATTCGACTGAGACGCGAAGTGTCCAGTCTTTTTACAAGTGACAGGCAAGAATGAAGAAAAAAAGAATATACAGGGTGTACCGACGATCCCGAACCAATCACACAAATATACGAGTGAGACGCGAAGCGTCCTGTCTTTTTATAAGTGACAGGCAAGAATTAAGAAAAGAGGAATATACAGGGTGTACCGACGATCCCAAACCAATCGCACAAATATTCGACTGAGACGTGAAGCGTCGAGTCTTTTTACAAGTGACAGGCAAGAATTAATAAAAAAGGAATATACAGGCTGTACCGACGATCCCAAACCAGTCACAGGTGTAGACGGGGGTTAGCGGAAAGTGGTACGGTTTAGCTGGTCTGCCGAGTGGGGGCGTAAGCGGTGCGTTCCAGGTGGAGCGCGGGCTTTCTACTTTTTATCGAGTTGGTGCAGTCAGCGGACATCAAACGACTAATTAATTGGGTGGGTGAACCGGCCGGATTTTCTATTAATAATACTAAAGTGCACCCAAATGACGTGCCCGGTAAGAGTAGTGTCGGAACCCCTTGAAAAAGTTTGCCGGGCATCACGCTACGTACCGAACCCGGCTAAAAGGAGAGATATTTTTCAAAGGCGCGAAACGACAGTCGCACGGGAATAGTCGGGGTGTCGTTCGTAGTCGAAAGCGAAAAGACGCGCAAATCTTTTTCGAAATTTCCATTTTCTCCGAATTTCGGCGACGGGCAGCCAATGCCCACTGATACCCACTAAATTGCTTAGGAGAATTGTCAGATTACGCGTCCGAATTGTCAAAATATCGCAATTTCGAACGGTGATCTGTGATTAATAAGGCGACGAAGTCGCCCGTGTATCGCGCCGAACGGCAGCAGGGAAGTCTCATCTATCGGAAAATGACGAGAAACCGGCGCGAAATACGTAAAAGAACGCGCGATAACCGAATGCGTCGGGGTATGTTTTTGGCAAAAAGTGCCCTATACCGTTTTGACACATGCGTCAGTTGCCGATAAATTTCAGTGTCAACAGTATGCAGGACCGTTACATCGTCGTGCATTTCGTACAAAAAAAACGCGCAATGTGGTTCGAGAAGTTTGTATTCGTCATCACAGACGCATCGTGGACACTAAAGCGATAAAAAAACAGAGGCGAAAACGGGTAATTAATCGCGATAAAACATCGCATCTCGGACGCTGTCACATTCGGATCCGGATCCGCGCTGTTAATATCAAACGGCGGCTCTCAGGTAAAGTGGAAGCTTGAAAACCGGTAAGTACGCCTCCATTCTTAATAAATTACCGCATTCTAATCGATTTCTGTTGTAAATTGTAGGTCTATTTGGAAAACGTCAGATCCACAGAGATATATTCTTTCGTTGAAAAGTGGTGCTTCTAGGGCGGCCAATTCGCTCGAGAAACCGACAATCGACCAACACCGAAGTCTCTTCTAACTAAAAGGAGCAGAAAACCGGAGCGAAATGCAGAAAGAAACGCTCAAAATATAAATCCTTAGCAGTATGTTTTACATGGTTATCCGATGTCATTTTGACAGATCCGCAAATGTCAACACGACAGCACGTCTTCGGATCGTTAAAACATGAATTTGGAGTGAAAAGCCACAAGGTGGTTTGAAAAATTGGTGAAATGTCCAAGCACGAAGTGAAAGCCGAAGCGAAAGTGTGTTATTAATCGGAATATATCAACACTTTAGGAAGCTATGATATTCGGATCGAAATTGCCGCTGTTAATGTTAAGGAGAGCACATTTATAAGCTCTCAGATTAATTTGCAGTTTGATATACGGTAGGTACGCCTCTATTCTTAATAAATTAGCGCATTCTAATCGACTTCTGTTGTAAATTGTAGGTCTATTTGAAAAACGTCAGATCCACAGAGATGTATTCTTTGGCTGAAAAGTGATCCTTCTAGGGCGGCCAACTCGCCCGATAAATCGACAATCGACCAACAGCGAAGTCTCTTCTAACGAAAAAGAGCAGAAAACCGGAGCGAACATGCTTTAAAAACGCGCAAAACATAAATCCTTAGCGGTATGTTTTAAATGGTTATCCCCGATGTCATTTTGACAGATCTGTCATTCGCCGAGTCAGACGCAAATGTCAACACAATAGCATGTCGTGGGACCGTTAAAACATGAATTTGGAGTGAAAAGCTACAACGTGGATCGGAATATATCAACACTTTAGGAAGCTATCATATTCGGATCCGAAATTGCCGCTGTTAATATATTATACATTTATTTATCACAAAGTTTAATTAAAGCGAGAATTATTCACCTTGCATCAGCTCCTCTTAAATACCTCATTAAATTAGTTACCTCATAAGATTTTTATTTATGAAAGCATATCCAAAACATAATACTAATTTTCTACTTCAGAACGTATTCAAATATAAAAACTGCACACACTGATTTTATTGAAACCACTCGATCAATACATTTTATGAACACAACGAATTTATAGATATTCTCACTGGCACATCATGTGCAAATAACTTCCGCAATATGTTTTGATATTTCTTCGCACTGCCAAAATTTATTGAGATCATCACAGACAGCCGCACCAAGGATATCATCAATTAGCACATAATGTGGGCTGGAAATTTAGACACGCACAACAAGACGATTTAATAGATTTTTCCAGTGACAGAATCTACATGACAGAACCTCCTCCTCGATAATTCTTTCCACTTAAACAGCAACACCAATCAACTGCAAACTATATCATACAGATGCCAGGATGTATGGCCCCATTTACATTTTCTTAGATTTTCTTCTACAAAACATTAGTTTATAATGAACAATAACAGAGGTTAGATATGTTTTACCTTCAAACAATCAGAAATACTTCCATTTTGATAACTGCTTATTGTATCATTGGTACATCTGTTGTTAAAAGCATATACGAAATGCTAACGACGTTTGTAAATCTTATAATTTCAAGTTTCATTAAAAATACATCTTCAAATACAACGGAGTTGTTTAACACTGTCAATCTAGACCATAGAATCACATAGAATAACCAAACTAGAGCAAATAAACAGTATATTATACCAGTGTTGCCACCGCTGAGAAGTTTTAATAATAGATTTTCTTTCCAGCGTAATCATAACTTTTTAAGGCCAAAATAAAAGAACATCCTCCGATATGAAAAACGTAATAGATTTTTCGCTTAATGTAACATGTTAATAGTGTGGAGCCAATTGTAATAGATCTGTTACGAAAGTAATAGCAGTGGGAACACTGGTGTGTATTGTCAAATCTAAAGTGAAGTTAATGTAACTTATGACAGCACACTACATCTGTGTGCGTGTGTCCACGCGTGCGCGTACATTAAATGCATTTTCAGATCGTGAGTGGATATAAAATAAAGTAGCAATTGCAATTTATAATAATATTGGACATGAATAATAAAAGTTAGCAAAATATAAAATTTACATACTGATACAAATTTGGTAAATTTGCATATGCTGTGTCCCTGGGGATAGATGACAATTATTTCACATTTAATTATTAAAATAGAGACTGTGGCTATAATGTTTAAATAAGAAACGCGAATAACAAAAGAAAGAGAAACGCGCAAACTTCTTACACGAAATATTGATTTCGAAATGCGTTTAGCACAGATAAATACATCGTTATGTAACTACAAGTACAATACTTCACTGGCACACTAGCTATTTTCAAAATTACAGCTGCACTTCTGAAATTTAATCCTTAGTAAATAAGTAATTACCAGTGTGAAATTACCCTATAAGATATATATATGTTTATTTATCACCAAGTATAATTAAAACAACAATTATTTACCTTGCATGGGTTCCTCTTACCTCATAAAATTTTTATTTATGAAAGCATATGCAAAACGTAATACCGATTTTCTACTTCAGAACGTGGCGCGTACATTAAATACATTTTCAATGTCGTGAGTGAGTATAAAATAAATTAGCAATTTGAATTTATAATAATATCGGGGGGCTAACATTATGAATTACCGTATTTTCCTGTGAAATGTCAAATTACCCATAAACAATAATATATAAACCCGTAATTTATAATCAATTTTGATGGACTAGATTAGCGTACTGGCGACGCGCGGTGGTTATTCATCAAACACGGTAATGGATTCGGTTTCGAATCCCCTAACTGGGAGCTAAAAAAAAAAAAAAAAAAAAAAAAAACCGTTTTATATATTTTAATCTGTTTGTTCGACCAACACCGAAGCCTCTTCTAACTGAAAAGAGCAGGAAACCAGAGGGAAAATGCCTTAAAAACGCGCAAAACATAAATCCTTAGCGGTAGGTTTTACATGATTATCCGATGTCATTTGACTTGACAGATCTGTCATTCGCCGAGTCAGACGCAAATGGCAACACAACAGCAGATCGGCTGGTCTGCTGAGTGGGGGCGCAAGTGGTGCGTTGCAAGTGGAGCGCTGGCTTTCTACTTTCTGCAGAGTTGGTGCAGCCAGTGGACATCGAACGACTAATTAATTGGGTGGGTGAACCGGCCGGATTTTCTAGTTAATAATACTAAAGTGCACCCAAATGACGTGCCCGGTAAGGGTAGTGTCGGAACCCCTTGAAAAAGTTTGCCGGGCATCACGCTACGTACCGAACCCGGCTAAAAGGAGAGATATTTTTCAAAGGCGCGAAACGACAGTCGCACGGGAATAGTCGGGGTGTCGTTAGTAGTCGAGAGCGAAAAGAGGCGTAAATCTTTTTCGAAATTTCCATTTTTCTCGATTTAGGGTAACGAACAGTCAATGTAGACGGCCGTGGAACGTACGCCATTTAGCCCCATAGACGCCTCTTGCCGGGTGGTTCGAACGCATATTCTCAACGTACGCGCCCTACTTAAAAGGAGAGATGCTTTTGAAAGGCGCGAATCGACCGTCGCTCCCGGCCGCGCCCATCACTTTCCATCGTTGAAAGCGGGAAAACGCGTAAATCTTTTTCGAAATTTCCATTTTTCGCGATTTAGGGTAACGAACAGTCAATGCGGCTAAATTGCCCAGAAAAATTTGTCAAAATACCCCACTCGGACCGTCAAAATGCCTAATCTTTGTCGCGAAAATTCGCTCATTTAACGGCGCCCGGGTGCCGGCCGGATGTCGGAAATACCATTAGGGGACTCTCATTTGCCCCCATCGAACTCGAACTGGACCCGATATGGCGAAATTTTCGCGCCAGCAGCGAAATTATAACCCCGCGTTTTCCCAGTTCTACTCTCCTTTATCCCGTCTAATATGGCGCTAGAACGCAAATGTCAAATTTACCGCTGATCTTTAAACGATGTTTGCGATGAGAAAAGCGAGCTTAATCTTTCGAAAAATATGCCACGTCTCTTCTAAAAAGTGTTACCTTAGCGAATCGAGTCCGAACCGCGACTGAAATTCATCATTTACCGAGATATAAGGTCGTTTCTGGCAAGCTGTCATCGCTCGCCGAAATGTCTATACATACCCGCATTTTAGGCTCCATTCGAGCCAAATGGAAAGGTCTGAGATTATTTTGAAGTTGGAAAAGCCGAAAGTACATCTGTATAGAGGTATTCGTGCATCAATTTTTAAAAATAATCACTCTTTCAGGTCAGTTTTGTGGTAAATTCTAGGTCGATTTCTGAAACGTCAGATCCACACTTTTACGCTGAATAGTAGTTTATGGGGCAGCGATGCCGTTCGAAAAAGGAACAATTTACATAGACTTTGACCTAAGGTACGTCAGCAAAGCGAAAAATCGCATTAAAGTGCCAAGTATAAGTATAATTCGAAGTGTACACATCATATCAATTGGAGAGGTTAATATCATTCAAATGGAAACTCTGACATTATTTTGAAGCTTAAGAAAGGCAAGTGCATCTTTATATCGCTATTAGTACGTCTATTTTTAAAATCAACCGCTTCTTTTAGTCCAGTTTCCATGTAATAATAATCCATTTGTCAAATGTAGACGTCAAGGTAAATAAACCACAGTTTATAATCAGATTTTAAACATCACTTTTTACCGGGGAGTTTGTCGTAATGCGGTGAACCCATCGAATGCCGGCATTGAACGGGTAACGGGCCCGGTTCGAATCCGAAGTTGGCGCTAATTTTTTTAAATTGTTTTTTCATTTTATTTTAATCTTTTTGTATGTTCTGCGTATGACTCGAGTTTTTTTTAAGTGAGTTTCGAAAAAAGAAGGCAAAATTAATTCAAATATTAAGAAATAACAGACCAGAATATTCCAAAATGAGGGTTTGTGAGCTGTATCCGTTCGTTATGTGTGTGCGGTATATTACTCATTTAAAGTATCACATATACGAATATTTTTGGTAATTTCCACGTTCAATATTTAAAATATATATACAGTGTGTGCGATTTTTTAAGCAAGGAAAATACGAAGCGTGAAAATTCAAACAATTCAAAAATTACGAAATTACACATCTTTTTCAATGAGACGCGATACTTACATAGACAATTTGTGAACTGTTGCAAAGAAGTTCATTGCGTCATCGTTACAGAAACCGTATAAAACAGAAAGTAAGAAGCGCATATTCGAAAAAAAAATAATAAGTGCTAGATTGATGTGTACATGAATGGACCATTAAAAAGAAGTTATATTAGAATGAATATTCTTATAGTAATGCTGTGTAAACCATTTCATTGTGTTTAGGTGTAAAAGGAACAAGTTGTACACACAGATATATGACTAAAAAAAAAAAAAAAATTAAAACGTTTTACAATTAAAAATAAGCAACTACTACATCAAGTGACCCAACTCACAGTAAATTAAATAACGTTGATTCTATTAACGAAATTATTACTGTCTTGAGATTTATATAAGACATAGAGTGAGTGAAATTGAAAAAAACGGTTTCATTGTTGAGAGATACAAAACAAAAAAAAAAAAATTAAACAAGGAAACCTTACTCTTATTCGAAAACATGTTATTTACGTATAAAATCTAAAAGCGTATTGTATTTTTACAAATTATCTTTACACTTTATGTCAAATAGTTAAAAATTACGCTAGACATAGAGCTGTAGCGCAAAAAAATAACAATTTCGAAATTATATAAATCTTCATCCTACAGCAGATACAGGCCAACTCTATTAACGATACAACGAAATGAAGAAAAAGTTCTGTTGAACGGATGTATAAATAAAAAATAAATATTTACAAAGGATATTTTTATCAAACAATGAAACATTGTTCACAGTAGAAATTATGCTATGCAATTTATGGATAGGGTCAGTTTGATTGTTTATAAAAATTATTACAAAAATATTGTCATTTTCATATTTTTTCCATACCTTCTCTGAACATCCCCTAACACGTCTGTAAAAAGAAATTTGAACTAAAACGTGGCGAACGATGTCAAAATAAATAAAATATACTGGAGTTTAGAAAAAACAACAGAAATATAATTTGTTAATTAAATATTTTTTGATAATTTCCAGGTTCAATTCTTGACACATTTTCATTGCGTGAGTGGGTATATATCAATTTCAATTTATAATAATATTGGACATGAATAATAAAAGTTAGCAAAATATAAAATTTACATACTGATACAAATTTGGTAAATTTTGCATATGCTGTGTCCCTGGGGATAGATGACAATTATTTCACATTTAATTATTAAAATAGAGACTGTGGGTATAATGTTTAAATAAGAAACGCGAATAACCGGGTGGTGTCAATTTTCAAGTTTCGTTATTAGCAAAATGAATATACGGGGTGGTGAGAATTTTCACGTTCTCATGATTACAATATATACAGAGTGTACAATTAATTACGAAAAAATAATATACAGGGTGGTGAGAATTTTCACGCTTTATTATTACAATATATACAGAGTGTACAATTAATTACGAAAAAATAGTATACAGGGTGGTGACAATTTTCACGTTTTGTTATTACAATATATACAGAGTGTGGAATGTTTAATTCAAACAAATTAATATACAGGATGTACCGACGATCCCAATCCAATCACACAAATATTCTTTTTACAAGTGACAGGCAAGAATTAAGAAAAAAGGAATATACAGGGTGTACCGACGATCCCAAACCAATCACACAAATATTCGACTGAAACGCGAAGCGTCCAGTCTTTTTACAAGTGACAGGCAAGAATTAAGAAAAAAGGAATATACATGGTGTACCGACGATCCCGAACCAATTACACAAATATACGACTGAGACGCGAAGAGTCCAGTTTTTTTACAAGTGACAGGCAAGAATTAAGAAAAAAGGAATATACAGGGTGTACCGACGATCCCGAACCAATTACACAAATATACGACTGAGACGCGAAGAGTCCAGTTTTTTTACAAGTGACAGGCAAGAATTAAGAAAAAAGGAATATACAGGGTGTACCGACGATCCCGAACCAATTACACAAATATACGACTGACGCGAAGAGTCCAGTTTTTTTACAAGTGACAGGCAAGAATTAAGGAAAAAGGAATATACAGGGTGTACCGACGATCCCGAACCAATCACACAAATATTCGACAAAGTGACAGCCAAGAATTAACAAAAAAAGGAATATTCCACACAAATCCACACAAATTCACACAAATATACGACTGAGAGGCGAAGCGTCCAGTTTTTTTACAAGTGACAGGCAAGAATTAAGAAAAAAGGAATATACAGGGTGTACCGACGATCCCGAACCAATCACACAAATATACGACTGAGACGCGAAGAGTCCAGTTTTTTTTACAAGTGACAGGCAAGAATTAAGAAAAAAGGAATATACAGGGTGTACCGACGATCCCGAACCAATTACACAAATATACGACTGAGACGCGAAGAGTCCAGTTTTTTTACAAGTGACAGGCAAGAATTAAGAAAAAAGGAATATACAGGGTGTACCGACGATCCCGAACCAATTACACAAATATACGACTGACGCGAAGAGTCCAGTTTTTTTACAAGTGACAGGCAAGAATTAAGGAAAAAGGAATATACAGGGTGTACCGACGATCCCGAACCAATCACACAAATATACGACTGAGAGGCGAAGCGTCCAGTTTTTTTACAAGTGACAGGCAAGAATTAAGAAAAAAGGAATATACAGGGTGTACCGACGATCCCAAACCAGTCACACAAATATTCGACTGAGACGCGAAGTGTCCAGTCTTTTTACAAGTGACAGGCAAGAATGAAGAAAAAAAGAATATACAGGGTGTACCGACGATCCCGAACCAATCATACAAATATACGAGTGAGACGCGAAGCGTACAGTTTTTTTACAAGTGACAAGCAAGAATTAAGAAAAACAGGAATATACAGGGTGTACCGACGATCCCAAACCCGTCACACAAATATTCGACTGAGACGCGAAGTGTCCAGTCTTTTTACAAGTGACAGGCAAGAATGAAGAAAAAAAGAATATACAGGGTGTACCGACGATCCCGAACCAATCATACAAATATACGAGTGAGACGCGAAGCGTACAGTTTTTTTACAAGTGACAAGCAAGAATTAAGAAAAACAGGAATATACAGGGTGTACCGACGATCCCAAACCCGTCACACAAATATTCGACTGAGACGCGAAGCGCCCAGTTTTTTCACAAGTGACAGGCAAGAATTAAGAAAAAAGGAATATACAGGGTGTACCGACGATCCCAAACCAATTACAGAAATATACGAGTGAGACGCGAAGCGTCCAGTTTTTTTACAAGTGACAGGCAAGAATGAAGAAAAAAGGAATATACAGTGTGTACCGACGATCCCGAACCAATCACACAAATATACGGGTGAGACGCGAAGCGCCCAGTTTTTTCACAAGTGACAGGCAAGAATTAAGAAAAAAGGAATATACAGGGTGTACCGACGATCCCAAACCAGTCCCACAAATATACGGGTGAGACGCGAAGCGTCCAGTTTTTTACAAGTGACAGACAAGAATTAAGAAAAAAAGAATATACAGGGTGTACCGACGATCCCAAACCAGTCACACAAATATTCGACTGAGACGCGAAGTGTCCAGTCTTTTTACAAGTGACAGGCAAGAATGAAGAAAAAAAGAATATACAGGGTGTACCGACGATCCCGAACCAATCACACAAATATACGAGTGAGACGCGAAGCGTCCTGTCTTTTTATAAGTGACAGGCAAGAATTAAGAAAAGAGGAATATACAGGGTGTACCGACGATCCCAAACCAATCGCACAAATATTCGACTGAGACGTGAAGCGTCGAGTCTTTTTACAAGTGACAGGCAAGAATTAATAAAAAAGGAATATACAGGCTGTACCGACGATCCCAAACCAGTCACAGGTGTAGACGGGGGTTAGCGGAAAGTGGTACGGTTTAGCTGGTCTGCCGAGTGCGGGCGTAAGCGGTGCGTTCCAGGTGGAGCGCGGGCTTTCTACTTTTTATCGAGTTGGTGCAGTCAGCGGACATCAAACGACTAATTAATTGGGTGGGTGAACCGGCCGGATTTTCTATTAATAATACTAAAGTGCACCCAAATGACGTGCCCGGTAAGAGTAGTGTCGGAACCCCTTGAAAAAGTTTGCCGGGCATCACGCTACGTACCGAACCCGGCTAAAAGGAGAGATATTTTTCAAAGGCGCGAAACGACAGTCGCACGGGAATAGTCGGGGTGTCGTTCGTAGTCGAAAGCGAAAAGACGCGCAAATCTTTTTCGAAATTTCCATTTTCTCCGAATTTCGGCGACGGGCAGCCAATGCCCACTGATACCCACTAAATTGCTTAGGAGAATTGTCAGATTACGCGTCCGAATTGTCAAAATATCGCAATTTCGAACGGTGATCTGTGATTAATAAGGCGACGAAGTCGCCCGTGTATCGCGCCGAACGGCAGCAGGGAAGTCTCATCTATCGGAAAATGACGAGAAACCGGCGCGAAATACGTAAAAGAACGCGCGATAACCGAATGCGTCGGGGTATGTTTTTGGCAAAAAGTGCCCTATACCGTTTTGACACATGCGTCAGTTGCCGATAAATTTCAGTGTCAACAGTATGCAGGACCGTTACATCGTCGTGCATTTCGTACAAAAAAAACGCGCAATGTGGTTCGAGAAGTTTGTATTCGTCATCACAGACGCATCGTGGACACTAAAGCGATAAAAAAACAGAGGCGAAAACGGGTAATTAATCGCGATAAAACATCGCATCTCGGACGCTGTCACATTCGGATCCGGATCCGCGCTGTTAATATCAAACGGCGGCTCTCAGGTAAAGTGGAAGCTTGAAAACCGGTAAGTACGCCTCCATTCTTAATAAATTACCGCATTCTAATCGATTTCTGTTGTAAATTGTAGGTCTATTTGGAAAACGTCAGATCCACAGAGATATATTCTTTCGTTGAAAAGTGGTGCTTCTAGGGCGGCCAATTCGCTCGAGAAACCGACAATCGACCAACACCGAAGTCTCTTCTAACTAAAAGGAGCAGAAAACCGGAGCGAAATGCAGAAAGAAACGCTCAAAATATAAATCCTTAGCAGTATGTTTTACATGGTTATCCGATGTCATTTTGACAGATCCGCAAATGTCAACACGACAGCACGTCTTCGGATCGTTAAAACATGAATTTGGAGTGAAAAGCCACAAGGTGGTTTGAAAAATTGGTGAAATGTCCAAGCACGAAGTGAAAGCCGAAGCGAAAGTGTGTTATTAATCGGAATATATCAACACTTTAGGAAGCTATGATATTCGGATCGAAATTGCCGCTGTTAATGTTAAGGAGAGCACATTTATAAGCTCTCAGATTAATTTGCAGTTTGATATACGGTAGGTACGCCTCTATTCTTAATAAATTAGCGCATTCTAATCGACTTCTGTTGTAAATTGTAGGTCTATTTGAAAAACGTCAGATCCACAGAGATGTATTCTTTGGCTGAAAAGTGATCCTTCTAGGGCGGCCAACTCGCCCGATAAATCGACAATCGACCAACAGCGAAGTCTCTTCTAACGAAAAAGAGCAGAAAACCGGAGCGAACATGCTTTAAAAACGCGCAAAACATAAATCCTTAGCGGTATGTTTTAAATGGTTATCCCCGATGTCATTTTGACAGATCTGTCATTCGCCGAGTCAGACGCAAATGTCAACACAATAGCATGTCGTGGGACCGTTAAAACATGAATTTGGAGTGAAAAGCTACAACGTGGATCGGAATATATCAACACTTTAGGAAGCTATCATATTCGGATCCGAAATTGCCGCTGTTAATATATTATACATTTATTTATCACAAAGTTTAATTAAAGCGAGAATTATTCACCTTGCATCAGCTCCTCTTAAATACCTCATTAAATTAGTTACCTCATAAGATTTTTATTTATGAAAGCATATCCAAAACATAATACTAATTTTCTACTTCAGAACGTATTCAAATATAAAAACTGCACACACTGATTTTATTGAAACCACTCGATCAATACATTTTATGAACACAACGAATTTATAGATATTCTCACTGGCACATCATGTGCAAATAACTTCCGCAATATGTTTTGATATTTCTTCGCACTGCCAAAATTTATTGAGATCATCACAGACAGCCGCACCAAGGATATCATCAATTAGCACATAATGTGGGCTGGAAATTTAGACACGCACAACAAGACGATTTAATAGATTTTTCCAGTGACAGAATCTACATGACAGAACCTCCTCCTCGATAATTCTTTCCACTTAAACAGCAACACCAATCAACTGCAAACTATATCATACAGATGCCAGGATGTATGGCCCCATTTACATTTTCTTAGATTTTCTTCTACAAAACATTAGTTTATAATGAACAATAACAGAGGTTAGATATGTTTTACCTTCAAACAATCAGAAATACTTCCATTTTGATAACTGCTTATTGTATCATTGGTACATCTGTTGTTAAAAGCATATACGAAATGCTAACGACGTTTGTAAATCTTATAATTTCAAGTTTCATTAAAAATACATCTTCAAATACAACGGAGTTGTTTAACACTGTCAATCTAGACCATAGAATCACATAGAATAACCAAACTAGAGCAAATAAACAGTATATTATACCAGTGTTGCCACCGCTGAGAAGTTTTAATAATAGATTTTCTTTCCAGCGTAATCATAACTTTTTAAGGCCAAAATAAAAGAACATCCTCCGATATGAAAAACGTAATAGATTTTTCGCTTAATGTAACATGTTAATAGTGTGGAGCCAATTGTAATAGATCTGTTACGAAAGTAATAGCAGTGGGAACACTGGTGTGTATTGTCAAATCTAAAGTGAAGTTAATGTAACTTATGACAGCACACTACATCTGTGTGCGTGTGTCCACGCGTGCGCGTACATTAAATGCATTTTCAGATCGTGAGTGGATATAAAATAAAGTAGCAATTGCAATTTATAATAATATTGGACATGAATAATAAAAGTTAGCAAAATATAAAATTTACATACTGATACAAATTTGGTAAATTTGCATATGCTGTGTCCCTGGGGATAGATGACAATTATTTCACATTTAATTATTAAAATAGAGACTGTGGCTATAATGTTTAAATAAGAAACGCGAATAACAAAAGAAAGAGAAACGCGCAAACTTCTTACACGAAATATTGATTTCGAAATGCGTTTAGCACAGATAAATACATCGTTATGTAACTACAAGTACAATACTTCACTGGCACACTAGCTATTTTCAAAATTACAGCTGCACTTCTGAAATTTAATCCTTAGTAAATAAGTAATTACCAGTGTGAAATTACCCTATAAGATATATATATGTTTATTTATCACCAAGTATAATTAAAACAACAATTATTTACCTTGCATGGGTTCCTCTTACCTCATAAAATTTTTATTTATGAAAGCATATGCAAAACGTAATACCGATTTTCTACTTCAGAACGTGGCGCGTACATTAAATACATTTTCAATGTCGTGAGTGAGTATAAAATAAATTAGCAATTTGAATTTATAATAATATCGGGGGGCTAACATTATGAATTACCGTATTTTCCTGTGAAATGTCAAATTACCCATAAACAATAATATATAAACCCGTAATTTATAATCAATTTTGATGGACTAGATTAGCGTACTGGCGACGCGCGGTGGTTATTCATCAAACACGGTAATGGATTCGGTTTCGAATCCCCTAACTGGGAGCTAAAAAAAAAAAAAAAAAAAAAAAAAAAACCGTTTTATATATTTTAATCTGTTTGTTCGACCAACACCGAAGCCTCTTCTAACTGAAAAGAGCAGGAAACCAGAGGGAAAATGCCTTAAAAACGCGCAAAACATAAATCCTTAGCGGTAGGTTTTACATGATTATCCGATGTCATTTGACTTGACAGATCTGTCATTCGCCGAGTCAGACGCAAATGGCAACACAACAGCAGATCGGCTGGTCTGCTGAGTGGGGGCGCAAGTGGTGCGTTGCAAGTGGAGCGCTGGCTTTCTACTTTCTGCAGAGTTGGTGCAGCCAGTGGACATCGAACGACTAATTAATTGGGTGGGTGAACCGGCCGGATTTTCTAGTTAATAATACTAAAGTGCACCCAAATGACGTGCCCGGTAAGAGTAGTGTCGGAACCCCTTGAAAAAGTTTGCCGGGCATCACGCTACGTACCGAACCCGGCTAAAAGGAGAGATATTTTTCAAAGGCGCGAAACGACAGTCGCACGGGAATAGTCGGGGTGTCGTTCGTAGTCGAAAGCGAAAAGACGCGCAAATCTTTTTCGAAATTTCCATTTTCTCCGAATTTCGGTAACGAACAGTCAATGTAGACAGCCGTGGAACGTACGCCATTTAGCCCCATAGACGCCTCTTGCCGGGTGGTTCGAACGCATATTCTCAACGTACGCGCGCTACTTAAAAGGAGAGATGCTTTTGAAAGGCGCGAATCGATCGTCGCCCCCGGTCGCGCCGATCGCTTTCCATCGTTGAAAGCGGGAAAACGCGTAAATCTTTTTCGAAATTTCCATTTTTCGCGATTTAGGGTAACGAACAGTCAATGCGGCTAAATTGCCCAGAAAAATTTGTCAAAATACCCCACTCGGACCGTCAAAATGCCTAATCTTTGTCGCGAAAATTCGTTCATTTAACGGTGCCCGGGTGCAGGCCGGATGTCGGAAATACCATTAGGGGACCCCCCTTTGGCCCCGTCGAACTCAAACTGGACCCGAGATGGCGAAATTTTCGCGCCAGCAGCGAAATTATAACCCCGCGTTTTCCCACTTCGACTCTCCTTTATTCCGTCTAATATGGCGCTAGAACGCAAATGTCAAATTTACCGCTGATCTTTAAACGATGTTTGCGATGAGAAAAACGAGCTTAATCTTTCGAAAAATATGCCACATCTCTTCTAAAAAGTGTTACCTTAGCGAATCGAGTCCGAACCGCGACCGAAATTCATCATTTATCGAGATATAAGGTCGTTTTTGGCAAGCTGTCATCGCTCGCCGAAATGTCTATACATACCCGCATTTTAGGCTCCATTCGAGCCAAATGGAAAGGTCTGAGATTATTTTGAAGTTGGAAAAGCCGAAAGTACATCTGTATATAGGTATTCGTACATCAATTTTTAAAAATAATCACTCTTTTAGGTCAGTTTTGTGGTAAATTCTAGGTCGATTTCTGAAACGTCAGATCCACACTTTTACGCTGAATAGTAGTTTATGGGGCAGCGATGCCGTTCGAAAAAGGAACAATTTACAAAGACTTTGACCTCAGGTACGTCAGCAAAGCGAAAAATCGCATTAAAGTGCCAAGTATAAGTATAATTCGAAGTGTACACATCATGTCAATTGGAGAGGTTAATATCATTCAAAAGGAAACTCTGACATTATTTTGAAGCTTAAGAAAGGCAAGTGCATCTTTATATCGCTATTAGTACGTCTATTTTTAAAATCAACCGCTTCTTTTAGTCCAGTTTCCATGTAATAATAATCCATTTGTCAAATGTAGACGTCAAGGTAAATAAACCACAGTTTATAATCAGATTTTAAACATCACTTTTTACCGGGGAGTTTGTCGTAATGCGGTGAACCCATCGAATGCCGGCATTGAACGGGTAACGGGCCCGGTTCGAATCCGAAGTTGGCGCTAATTTTTTTAAATTGTTTTTTCATTTTATTTTAATCTTTTTGTATGTTCTGCGTATGACTCGAGTTTTTTTTAAGTGAGTTTCGAAAAAAGAAGGCAAAATTAATTCAAATATTAAGAAATAACAGACCAGAATATTCCAAAATGAGGGTTTGTGAGCTGTATCCGTTCGTTATGTGTGTGCGGTATATTACTCATTTAAAGTATCACATATACGAATATTTTTGGTAATTTCCACGTTCAATATTTAAAATATATATACAGTGTGTGCGATTTTTTAAGCAAGGAAAATACGAAGCGTGAAAATTCAAACAATTCAAAAATTACGAAATTACACATCTTTTTCAATGAGACGCGATACTTACATAGACAATTTGTGAACTGTTGCAAAGAAGTTCATTGCGTCATCGTTACAGAAACCGTATAAAACAGAAAGTAAGAAGCGCATATTCGAAAAAAAAATAATAAGTGCTAGATTGATGTGTACATGAATGGACCATTAAAAAGAAGTTATATTAGAATGAATATTCTTATAGTAATGCTGTGTAAACCATTTCATTGTGTTTAGGTGTAAAAGGAACAAGTTGTACACACAGATATATGACTAAAAAAAAAAAAAAAATTAAAACGTTTTACAATTAAAAATAAGCAACTACTACATCAAGTGACCCAACTCACAGTAAATTAAATAACGTTGATTCTATTAACGAAATTATTACTGTCTTGAGATTTATATAAGACATAGAGTGAGTGAAATTGAAAAAAACGGTTTCATTGTTGAGAGATACAAAACAAAAAAAAAAAATTAAACAAGGAAACCTTACTCTTATTCGAAAACATGTTATTTACGTATAAAATCTAAAAGCGTATTGTATTTTTACAAATTATCTTTACACTTTATGTCAAATAGTTAAAAATTACGCTAGACATAGAGCTGTAGCGCAAAAAAATAACAATTTCGAAATTATATAAATCTTCATCCTACAGCAGATACAGGCCAACTCTATTAACGATACAACGAAATGAAGAAAAAGTTCTGTTGAACGGATGTATAAATAAAAAATAAATATTTACAAAGGATATTTTTATCAAACAATGAAACATTGTTCATAGTAGAAATTATGCTATGCAATTTATGGATAGGGTCAGCTTTGATTGTTTATAAAAATTGTTACAAAACTATTGTTATTTTTATATTTTTTCCATACCTTCTCTGAACATCCCCTAACACGTCTGTAAAAAGAAATTTGAACTAAAACGTGGCGAACGATGTCAAAATAAATAAAGTATACGGCGACGCGTACAATTTATGGATAGGGTCAGCTTTGATTGTTTATAAAAATTATTACAAAAATATTGTCATTTTCATATTTTTTCCATACCTTCTCTGAACATCCCCTAACACGTCTGTAAAAAGAAATTTGAACTAAAACGTGGCGAACGATGTCAAAATAAATAAAATATACTGGAGTTTAGAAAAAACAACAGAAATATAATTTGTTAATTACATATTTTTTGATAATTTCCAGGTTTAATTCTTGACACATTTTCATTGCGTGAGTGGGTATATATCAATTTCAATTTATAATAATATTGGACATGAATAATAAAAGTTAGCAAAATATAAAATTTACATACTGATACAAATTTGGTAAATTTTGCATATGCTGTGTCCCTGGGGATAGATGACAATTATTTCACATTTAATTATTAAAATAGAGACTGTGGGTATAATGTTTAAATAAGAAACGCGAATAACAAAAGAAAGAGAAACGCGCAAACTTCTTACACGAAATATTGATTTCGAAATGCGTTTACCACAGATAAATACATCGTTATGTAACTACAAGTACAATACTTCACTGGCACACTAGCTATTTTCAAAATTACAGCTGCACTTCTGAAATTTAGCACCAAGTGATCGGTGAGAGCACAGCAATCTCTAAATCTTCAAATTCTTCAAACGTACCTTCACTGTTAAAAGATGCATTGGTGTACACAGATCGGATTTTCCGTGCCTTAGTAAATAAGTATTATATATACCACATATAATTACCAGTATGAAATTACCCTATAAGATATATATATGTTTATTTATCACCAAGTATAATTAAAACAACAATTATTTACCTTGCATGGGTTCCTCTTAAATATTTCATTAAATTAGTTACCTCATAAAATTTTTATTTATGAAAGCATATGCAAAACGTAATACCGATTTTCTACTTCAGAACGTGGCGCGTACATTAAATACATTTTCAATGTCGTGAGTGAGTATAAAATAAATTAGCAATTTGAATTTATAATAATATCGGGGGGCTAACATTATGAATTACCGTATTTTCCTGTGAAATGTCAAATTACCCATAAACAATAATATATAAACCCGTAATTTAGAATCAATTTTGATGGACTAGATTAGCGTACTGGCGACGCGCGGTGGTTATTCATCAAACACGGTAATGGATTCGGTTTCGAATCCCCTAACTGGGAGCTAAAAAAAAAAAAAAACCGTTTTATATATATTTTAATCTTTTTGTTCGACCAACACCGAAGCAGGAAACCAGAGGGAAAATGCTTTAAAAACGCGCAAAACATAAATCCTTAGCGGTAGGTTTTACATGATTATCCGATGTCATTTGACTTGACAGATCTGTCATTCGCCGAGTCAGACGCAAATGTCAACACAACAGCAGATCGGCTGGTCTGCCGAGTGGGGGCGCAAGTGGTGCGTTGCAAGTGGAGCGCTGGCTTTCTACTTTCTGCAGAGTTGGTGCAGCCAGTGGACATCGAACGACTAATTAATTGGGTGGGTGAACCGGCCGGATTTTCTAGTTATAATACACTAAAAGGCATCCAAAAGGAGTGCGCCGTAAGGGGAGTGTCGGCACCCCCTAGAAAACGGGCCCGGAAGGATTTCTGGAGGGGTGAGGGGTTAATTGTGGGGGTGGAGGGGGCGGAGGGGGGCCGAAACGTACGCTCACCATAGGCTATAGAGAGTACATTAATTTTTTACCGTTTGCGCGTACAAGATTTATAAAAATCGCTTGGAAATGGGATACCGAAATATCACGCCAATGCGCCGGCGACAACTGTCAGATTTGCCGATTTTGCCGTCAAAATGCTTCATTTTCGTCGAAAAAGAAGGGTCGTTTATAGTCACTCGGGTGCTCGACAAAAGTCGGATATGGCTTCCGGGGACTTTCATTTTCCGAAATGTACCGAAAACGGTACTCGAAATGGCGAGATTTTCGCGCGAGAATCGAAATTATAACGCCGTGTTTTTGCGTCAATTTTGCCCGCTATTCGTATATGTAATATGGCGTCATGTCAAACGCTACCTACCCCGCTCTTCGGTCTTGACGATGATTGTGGTGGTTAAAATCGGTCTATGTTTTTGAAGAATGGTCGAGAAAGCTTCCGATATGTGTCAGGTTACCGAAAACTATCTTTACACCGCCGAAAACACGTGATTTATGAAGATATCACATCGTTTCTGGCAAGCTGTCATTCGTGACCTCGATGCGCTAAACCCTTGAAGAGATTTATCGCATTAAACGTTCGATCGGAACCAATTTGAAAGGTTTGAGATTATTTTGAAGCTTAAAATGCCGCAATATAGCTATTAGTGCCTCAATTTTTAAGAATAAACCCTTTTTAGATAGATTCTAATGTGAAATCAAGGTCGATATATCGAAACGTCAGATCCGCAATTTTACGCTGAAAAAGCGCTTATGTGGGACCGATGTCGTCCGAAAGACGAACAATTTACAAAGAATTAGACGCCAGGTATGTCGACAAGGCGAAAATTCGCATTAAAATGCCAAGTATAAGTATAATTCGAAGCGTACACATCGTATCAATTGGAGAGGTTAATATTATTCAAATGGAAACTCTGACATTATTTTGAAGCTTAAGAGAGGCAAGTACATCTTTAAATCGCTATTAGGACTTCAAATTTTAAAATCAACCGCTTTTATTAGTTCAGTTTTGATGTAAATCAATCCATTTGTCAAATGTATACGTCAAGGTAAAAACACATAACATAAAACCAGGTTTTAACCACCAGCTATTATCAGGGGGTTTGGTCGACTGACCTAAGCCCTTGGATTCCGGCAATGACGCGAGACGGGCCCGGTTTCGAACCCCCGAAGTTAGTGTTAATTTTTTTAAATTATTTTTTCATTTTATCTTAATCTTTTTGTATTTTCTGCGTATCATTCGAGTTTTTTTTAAGTGAGTTTCCAAAAAAAAACAAAATTAATTCAAATATTAATAAATAACAAAGAGGGTTTGTGAGTTTTATTCGGGATATAATTTTATATATACGCGTGCGATATAGTGCTCATCAAAAGTATTACATATACGAATTTAATTTTTGATCATTCCCACGTTTAATTTGTGAAACATATACAGTGTGTGCGATTTTTTAATCAAGAAAAATATACAGCGTGACAATTCAAACAATTAAAAAATTAAGAAATTACACATCTTTTTCGTCGAGGGCGAAACGCGGAGCGTCGTCTTTTTGTATTATCTGCATATATACAGTAGCGTTCAGATAAAGGTTACCACTATGGAAAATTTATATATTCATACAATTTTGTCAAACTTTGTGTGCACTACGTGTGCATATGTCACTTTCACTGTTTTGCTAGATACAGGTGGCAATTTTCACGGTCAGTTATTAAAATATATACAATGTGTGTAATTTTTAATCTTGAAGAATGAATACACAGTGTGACAAAAATTAATATACAGAGTGAAAATTTCGAAGTCTAATTTTAAAATATATACAATCTATGTAATGTTTTTTTATGAAAGAATGAATATACAGAGTGAAAAATATACAGTGTGACAATTCAAACAATTCAAAAATTAAGAAATTACACATCTTTTTCCACGTGACGCGAAGCGTCGAGTTGTTTGTCGAGGACGAAACGCGCAGCGTTGAGTCTTTTTGAAAGTGACAGGCATTTAAAAAAGAATCTTTTTGTATTGTCAGCATATATACAGTAGTGTTCAGATAAAGGTTACCACTATAGAAAATTCATACAATTTTGTCAAACTTTGCATATTACGTGTGCATGTCAATGTCTAATTTTAAAATATGTACAATGTGTGTAATTTTTAATTATGAAAGAATGAATATACAGAGTGAAAATTTTGACGTCTAATTTTAAAATATATACAGTGTGTGTAATTGTAAATTAAGAAAATGGAATATACAGGGTGTACCGACGATCCCAAACCAATCATACGAACAAAATACTGCGAGACGGGAAGCGTCGAGTCTTTTTACAAGTGAGAGGCAAGTATTAAAAAAAAAGGAATATACAGGGTGTACCGACGATCCCAAACCAATCATACGAACAAAATACTGCGAGACGGGAAGCGTCGAGTCTTTTTACAAGTGAGAGGCAAGTATTAAAAAAAAGGAATATACAGCGTGTACCGACGATCCCAAACCAATCACACAAACAAAATACTGCGAGACGCGAAGCGTCGAGTCTTTTTACAAGTGAGAGGCAAGTATTAAAAAAAAGGAATATACAGGGTGTACCGACGATCCCAAACCAATCACACAAACAAAATACTGCGAGACGCGAAGCGTCGAGTCTTTTTACAAGTGAGAGGCAAGTATTAAAAAAAAAGGAATATACAGGGTGTACCGACGATCCCAAACCAGTCACAGGTGTAGACGCCAGTTACCGTAGAGTGGTGCGGTTTAACTGGTCTGCCGAGTTGGGACGTAAGTGGTGCGTTCTAGGTGGAGCGCAGACTTTCTGCTTTCCGTTGGGTTGGGGCGTAAGTGGTGCGTTCCAGGTGGAGCGCGGGCTTTCTACTTTCTGCCGAGTTGGGGCGGTAAGCGGACATCGAACGATTGATTAGTAGGCCGGGTGAACTGGCCCGACTATCTAGTTATAATACACTAAGAGGCGTCCAAAAGGAGTACGCCGTAAGGGGAGTGTTGGAACCTCCTAGAATACGGTACCGGAAGGATTTCTGTAGGGGGGGGGCTCAGCTTAGGCTATAGAGAGTACATTAAAATTTTTACCGTTTGCGTGAAAAAGATTTCTAAAAATCGCGTCGAAAATGGGATACCGACATTTCACGCCCATGCGCCGGCGAGATATGTCAGATTTGCGGATTCTGCCGTCAAAATGCTTCATTTTCGTCGAAAAAAAAGGATCGTTTAAAGTCACTCGGGTGCTCGACGAATGTCGAAAATAGGTCGAGGCGACTTTCCTTTTTCCAAACATAACGAGAAAACTACCCAAAATGCTATAATCTCCGCGCGAGAAGCGAAATTATAGCGACGTGCGACTCCCCTTGATTCGTTCAAAATTGCGCGAACGTCAACCTTACCGCTCCTCTTTAAGCGATGTTTGCGAAGAAAAAAACGAGCTTCATCTCCGAAAAATGTGCGAGGCCTCTTCTACAAAGTGTAACGTTAGCGAATCGAGTCCGAAGCGCAATCGAAACTCATTATTTACCGAGATATAAGACCGTTTCTGGCAGGCTGTCATCGGTTAACTACATGTGGAGTGATATCCACATTTAAAGTTCAATTGGAAGCGATTGGAAAGGTCTGACAATGTTTGGAAGCTTAAAAAGTGGCAAATACACCTTTATATTACTATTAGTACCTCAATTTTTAAAATTAACGCCTCTTTCAGATCACCCCCGATATAAATCCTACATAGATTTGTCCGAACGTCAGATGCATACTTTTACGCTCAAAAGCGGGTTTTGTGGGGGCGATATCGTTCGAGAAATGAATAATTTACCAAGAATAAGGTCCTAGGTACATATAAAAAACAAAATATCAAGCCAAAATGCTCAAAATATCGCAAATATCTTGATATCGGAAGTACACAGATCCTAACAATCGGAAAGATGAAAATCTTGATAAATGTGTACTTTCGTTACAGTTTATAAGGGGCGGAAATATCCAATAATATCTGTTTCAGGCGTCATCACAAACAGCAGCACCAAGATTTACCCCTACTTTACATCAATTTAAAGTAAAACGAAGGTCCATATCTCGAAATGTCAGATTTAAACTTTTGCGTTGCAAAGGTGCTTATTGGAGGAGGAGGTCTTCGAGAAACGAACAATTTACCAAGAAGAGAGTCCCAGATAGCTAAAAAAAGCAAAAAACCTGGCCAAAATGCTCAAAATTTCACATATTTATTGATATCGGGAGAATACACAACCTCACAATCGGAATAGTTAAAATCGTGATATATTTGTACTTTCAAAGGCAATAATTACAGTTTATAAGGGGTTTTTAGGTGGAAATATCCAATAATACCTGTTTCAGGCATCATCACAAACAGCCGCATCAAGAATATTATCAATTATAACGTAATCATTTTTGTCTACGACGACTGGAAATACAGACACGGTTTCTGCTATTTTACTGTATTTGGCAGCTGCAACCCACAACAACGAGGAAGTGTCTGTATGGAAAAATTAAAGTTTTACTTCATACGTAACATACGATTAATTTCCGATCTCATATCAAATCTTATTTTTTGACACTTAATAAATCCAGTTTTTTCTAAATGAATGAGTATATTTTATAATTTCGCACTTACCAGTTCTAAATTTCAACTTATTCTGCTCATTAAATGCTTAGGATTACGTTCTGAACTTCAAATATAAAAATTACAAACACATTCTGAAAAATAGATACGATTTCATATTTGCTGCGTTTATTAGATGTGAAAGCCCATTTGAAATATAAAAAGCACATCCTTTAATTTCACTAGATACTTTTAATTTAATTAATTGTAGATTGTAATAAAGTGCACATTTATGATAAACACAAGACGATTTAATAGATTCTTCCAGTTACAGAGTCTACACGACAGAACCTTTTCCTTGATAATTATTTCCAGTTGAAATATTCACTATCTATTCAGCAACACCAATCACTTGCAAAGTATATCATACAGATGCCAGGATGTTTGCCCCATTTACATTTTCTTAGATTTTTTTCTACAACACATTGGTTTATAATAAACAATAACAGAGGTTAGATGTCTTTCACCTTCACAAAATAACAAATACTTCTTTCTGTTTATTGTATTCATCTGTTGCTAAAAGCATATACGAAATGTTAACAACGTTTGTGAATCGTATAATTTCATTAAAAACACATACACCTGAATTATTTACCACTGTCAATCTAGACCAAATAGATAGAATATTATATAGCTACATTCAATCTAATGCAGCGCTAGGTACAACTGCGACTCAATGAAAGTTACCGATCTGAAAATAAAATTCGGCAAATGGTTTTCCTATAACAAATACAGACCGACAGCTCCCTCGGAAGCTGTATACTTCGCGTTGAAGAACTTCCATCTTATGACGGCTTTTTATATATACTAACGATAGTAGCAGTATTTACCGAATTTTTCATTGTATCGCGACTGTACATACGATCAGCATATACACTGCTTCTGTGTGGCTGTGGGCGCCTGTTATACATTTCATTTAAATTTCAAAACCTATATTTCTGTATAATCTGTATTTTAACCAACACATTGTTTCTAAAAAAAAAAAACCTCTGAGTTGATTTGGTATTACATACAGTGTAAAATGTTCGTGGATTTTCTGGCAACTTCGATCGTAATACGCATGCGTTTAGTCATGCAACGTAGGTAGCAGGTAATCTTATTCTTTATTCTTTTTAGTACTTTGTACTTTTGATGACATCTACCGGTGGCTTTCACATTTTCAAGTATTAACGGATATGTTCTTGCGCACAACGCATATCACCTAATTCATTACAGAAAACATTAATTAACATTCGATATACTGAAGTAATATGTTACGTGTAATGTACCTTACATTAATACAGTAATTCCACACACAAAAAGGCATTCAAGGCGTTCATTTCTTTCCAAATATATACTGTTATTTTAATTTACCATTACATTAAGTTAATCTGAAAACCTCTAGATGGCTGTGTTGTAGTAAACCGTTAAAACAAATTCTGTTTGTAAAATTAGCGTGGCCTCACTTTTGTATAGACCAAGTTGGTGTACGCGTTTTGTGCTCTAACATTGCTATACTTTTTACATTTTTTCTAGATATCCCTATTAAAAGGTCACAAACGTATATATTACTATGAAACTGTAGATATTTTATTTAAATTTTATTAAATTGATTTTAGATTAACTCAACACTGTTTTATTTATATATCAGACATGCAGCGTCCTCTATTTAAGATAAAGAGACTCCACAGATAAGTATTGCATCAATACCTAGGTGACACTATAGCACACAAGTGAATGAAAAACTTCCCTCTCCCTGTTTTGAGCACACCGCCTACCAATCGTATGATACTAATATTTCACCAGTAACTCCTGGGACGTGGGTGGATGTAGCTCGTTAAACAAAGAAGTATATCATAGCTTAAATGACTTGTTATGGTCTTAGTTCCTTTAATAAGTGCTATTTTATTTCTTTAGTTGTGATGTTATTATGTTATAGTGAATAAAAACAATTTTTAATAGATAACTTTGTTTATTTTGAGTTAATAAAAATTGAATAACAATTAAGATGAATAATACTCTCTCTCAGGGTAAGTAGTAAGTTCATTTACTATTTAAATTACATAAAAATAAGATTCCTTGAATCTTAATCCAAACTAATCTCAATATATCTTGTTTAAAAATCAAAATTGAATTTAAATCTCCCGCTAACCTCTCTCATACAATCACGTATTGTCAAAAACCTTCCTACAACAGCAAACGTTTATTTTACATCAAAACTCCCTAACAAATCACTGTTATCATTTCATTCTAACCTCAGAATTTATTTACGTTCTGAACGCCGGTTATAAGTTCGAAAGATGAATAAAGGCTTACTTTTAAAGTACGATAAACAGCTCGTTGATACTCCAAATACTGATTCCCGTTCTGCAACACTCTTTCTAGCTCCAAATCTGCGTTATTGATGTCCCAGCCACGAAAGTTGTATCCCAGTCCCTCGATTCTGGCTCCAGGAATAGAAAATACGTTCCCCAATTCTTCGAAATTAATGGATTACCATCACTTTTACACAACACACACAACACCTCATCCTTGGCAAGTAAATCTTTAGTTAAATGACTCTTATAATTATTTAAATTTTGAAATTTCTAGATGTTTTTGAAAATACAACCAACTCAGGAAAATATCGAAAAAGAAGTCCTTTACAATTGTTTTAAACAAACATTCATCTCCTAGGCATTGAGATTTCAGCAACGATGACAGGAAAATCGTTTCCAACGATACGACACCCTTTATCGACCCACGTTCGTACGATCAGCGAAGGAAACTTTACCTATAAAATTCCATGGAAACATGCCCTTTTAAAATTATATGTGATATAGTGAGTGTTTAGTTTGAATTTTTACAATAAATTTACAAAATAGTTACATACATAAATATAAAAATACAATTTATTTCAATAACAAACGTTTGTTGCTGTATGCTGTTGATTTTAAGTAGGTTAGGTAGTTTGATATCATAGCAATATATATACTCATACTATTAAATATTGTTTGATTTGCCGAGAATGCCGAGAAAGAAGTCGCGGTTTACGTCGCGGAAATGGAGAACGGCAGATGGACGGACAAACGCTGCGCGGCGGCAACCATCTTCAAACGCCACCGCTGCCGTTCCTGGTAAGTTGTAATCAGCTCTTAAAAACTTATTACTTGTTCTTTTCTTATTTATAGCCTGCGAAGCGTCAATATCACAAATTTCTTGATATTGGAAGAATACACAACCTCACAATTGGAATAGCTTAAATCGTCATAAATGTCTGCTTCCAAAGGTAAGAATTACAGTTTATAAGAGGTTTTTAGGTGGAAATATCCAACAATATCTGTTTCAGGCATCATCACAAACAGCAGCACCAAGAATATTATCAATTATAGCGTAATCATTTTTGTGTACGACGACTGGAAATATAGTCACGGTCTCCGCTATTGCACTAAATTCAAGAATATTTTATTCTATTTCGTAGCTGCAACCCACAGCAACGAGGAAACAGTGTCCCTTTGTATGGAAAAATTAAATTTTTACTTCATACGTAACATGCGATTGATTTAATAATAATAATAATTCCGATGTCATATCAAATCTTATTTGTCGTCACTTAATAAATCAATTTTTTTCTAAATGAATGAGTATATTTTATAATTTCACACTTACCACTTATAAATTTCAACTTATTCCGCTCATTAGATGCTTAGGATTACATTCTGAATTTCAAATATAACAATTACGAACACACTCTGAAAAATAGATACGATTTCATATTTGCTGCGCTTATTAAATGCGAAAACCCATTTGAAATATAAAAACCACATCAATTAATTTCACTAAATACTTTTATTATAAATTGTAGATTGTAATAAATTACACATTACAAGACTAATAGATTTTTCCCTTGACAGAATCTACACGACAGACCCTCCTCGATAGTTGTTTCCACTTAAAATAATCACTGATAATCAGTAACAGCAATCAACTGTAAACCACATCATACAGATGCCAGGATGTATGCCCTATTACATTTTCTCAGCTTTTGTTCTACGAAAGTAAATATTACTTTATAATAAACAATAACAGAGGTTAAATATCTTATACCTTAACAAAATCACAAATACTTCTTTCTTGGTAACTGCCTATTGTATTCATCTGTTGTTAAAAGCATATACGAAATGTTAACAACGTTGGTAAATCTTATAATTACAAGTTTCATTAAAAATACATCATCATACAACTGAATTGTTTATTACTGTCAATCTAGACCATAGAATAACCAATCTACACCAAATGGACCAAATAAAGAGAATGTTATACCAGTGTTGCCACTGCTGAGAAGTTTTAATAATAGATTTTCTTTCCAGCGTAACCATCACTTTTTGAGGCCAAAATAAAAGAATATTCCCCGATATGAAAAACGTAATAGATTTTTCGCTTAATGTAACATGGTAATAGCGCGGAGCCAATTGTAATAGATCTGTTACGAAAGTAATAGCAGTGGGAACACTGGTGTATGTTAAATCTAAAGTGATGTTAGTGTAACTTATGACAGGACACTACGTCTGTGTGCATGTGTCCACGCGGGCATATACGTCAGTAGAGAAGATTAGCCGGAGACCGACCACTCACTCCTCCGAGATTCTGAGTACGGTGTAAAGCGAGAAATGACCTCCACCACTTTTGTAGTTCGAAACTTGGCCAGCGAGTTTTGTGAGAGGGCGCTGCAAGTAGTTTAGAATGCTGGCGCTGAGATGCGGTAATATACAGGGTGTGATAATTTGTGATATACAGAGGTTTGAGTTTAATTGTGAATACAAAAGCATCTTTCGCGCGCATTTTTAAACCAGAACTCTCATATCTAAGTTATAGAGCGGTGAAGAGTAGGTGCGCTGCAAGTAGTTTAGAATGCTGGCGCTGAGATGCGGTAATATACAAGGTGTGATAATTTGTGATATACAGAGTGTGAGTTTAATTGTGAATACAGAGGGTGAGTTTAACTGTGAATACAAAAGGATCTTTCGCGCGCATTTTTGAACTAGAACTCTCATATCTAAGTTTGCATTTATCGCAGGGTGTATCGGGGCATTTTAATGTACAAGGTGTGATCGCAGCGGAACATCTGGCAGTGGTTAGATAGACTGGGAGAGGGATAGTGTAAATAAATACCTAGCTGACGTTCCCTTGCTAGTTAGTCCAGAGAAGACGGCGTGTTTGCAAAATGTGGATGGCATATGCTGAAGCTGGTTGGCCTAAAGCAAGTGATTTAGAGTCAACGATAGAGAGACTACACAGAGAGGAAGAAGCAAGCTCGTGGGAACTTTATCTAGAAGCGAATCGTGATGAGCCTATCCTAGATTCAGAATGCAGACAAGTTAAAAAGAAGAATTTCAACAATGTTATAGAGGCAATCGAAAACTTTAAACGCAAGAGGTTATCATTGGAGCAATTGATAGAAGTGCTTGTAGAAGAGAACATGAAAGGGTATATTACTATTGATCATTTACCATATTATCTAGTGCACAAGTTTAATTTAGATGGTAAATGTAATTGTGAATGTGAATGTGGAAAGAGGGGAAAAGTGTAACGGTGGGAGACTACATTTGAAGTAAAGCTTGCCATTATCTATTAGTAACTCTTAGTGTTTGCCTGTGAAAAAACTACTTCTGTCGAAGAAATGAGTGAAACAACGTTATCTGCATCTTCAGCAGCTGATATATTTGACAACATGTTACAAAAATGGGAAGAAGATATACAAAATGAAGGTAAATTGATAAACGAAACATCTTATCCGATGAGTCGTAGCTTCATTGTATCGATTGGTTTAAGTCCAGCTAGATGGTTTATACCAGTCGTAAAATTATCAACACGAAGCTACCATTTATATTTTACACACTACGAGTGGCAAGACTTTTTAAAATATCAGAAAAGAATGGAGAATCATATAGCATCAACGACTGCCTGGTGCTGTCAATTTTGTCGTGATGAACACAAAAGTATTACGGACGATAATATAATTGAAGTCGCTCATCTATTTAAGTTGAAATTTACTTATATAAAATCCAAATACTGTAAAAAATGCAGCCTTCAATATGTATTCAAGGACGTGATGTGGAATTTGTGCTCGACAAAGGTAGCGTTTCTAAAAAATTTGAATGGAAGAATTAAATTTTCCTGAATATTACAACTCACTGTTAAATGTCATTAAGGCTGAAGATGTAGACAAAATCTATGAAGATGTTAATAACCTGTTGTGTGCAAAACCTGAGGCTTCAGAACATGTGGATTGTATGTTAGAAATTTTAAATTTTCACATGAGTAGGTTTAAAAGTGATATTTCCTCATATAAATACCTTTAAATTGGTACATTTTAATTAATAAATAAAATGATTTTAAAATTTATGTTTCTTGTTTACTACTTTGTATCCTTAAAAGATTAAAAAAAAAATATAAGTTTCACTTATTTTTATTAAAGACAAATTCACATAACAAGTTAACATTTGCTACAGCACAAACTTTAAGATAATTATTGTGATACATACAACACTTACCTTCATTAGCTTTGGTACGCCTTCTTTATTTTCTAAATTTACAATAGGAATATTAACAAATTTTCTTAAAATGTCAACCTTCTGGTGTCCCTTGACGTAGATTACATCTATATTTCGTGTAAATGATTGCAATATGTTAGGTAATTCTTCTGGATTAATATGGCCATCACTGTATAGTAAAGCATGGTGGTTCTTTTCTAACCAACTAACCTGTCGTTTGTCGTTCGGATTCAGTTTATAGTATGGAATGTTTGTTTTAAACACAAAATGGTTCATCATTTTTCCATCACAAATTGCTAGTTCCTTCACTACGAAACGTCTATTTAATAAGAAACCTTGCACGTCGATAACTAATGGCATTTTTCTTTGCAATGTTCTAGACTAGTGCGTATTCTGCGACATTACTTTGAAGAATGATGTAAAAACTACGGTATTTTCTAATAAATTACAGCGGCTTTACACTTTTGTGGAGGTAGGAGATACTAGTGTTATTTTGTAATAATATATTTGCAGAACAATAATAAACATGAATACATGCGATATTCTGAAGTACACTACTGGTACTGGTTACATTTTTACGAATCTTAAATTGGTCAACTTGTAATCGTGGACGGTAGACACGTCGGTTATCATCTGGGCATATTCTTTCTTGTTAAATTCTTCAATATGGTTGTCCTTCATGGCATCACAATATCTTTTTGGTAAAAACACAACATTATCTTCTAGTTCTAACAAAACAGACATACCAAATCTTGTTCGAACAAACTTTGCACCCACTATATGTAACTTTTCATTTAATGGTAAGCTGCAAATTTTGATAGTAGGTTTTGTACACACTGCCGATACTGCGTTTAAAGCTTCCATTTTACTTGAGGTTGGAACTAAATTACGACTGTAACTATCGGAATATCTTTATATACCAATCACTACCCTTTCCTACTTTACACTTTTACAGAAAACGTGAGGTTGGCACGACCTACTATAATTTTAACTTCCTTAAACATACATGACATTTTTGAACGCACTCAGGAGTATCTGCTTAAATATTAAACTCTAAATTCTCACATAGTCCTCGTGCAATCATTACCATAAGTTAAGCAAATAAATGCTGTAGTTCACATACGTTAACGGGACTATTTATTCAAGGTATAGGTAAGTGCACTATTTATAACGGTTCCATTTTTATAGAAAACACAAGATTCATAGAATCTATCCTAAATGAGTAAACAAGCCTGAGATGGAGTCCGTTACAAATTCGGTGACCTGCTAAGACTGTTCCATTTGCAATGCAAAATTCACACGGAAAGACAATTTGGGACGACATTGGTCTACCACTCATCGAGATTTTTTGTGTGATCGATGTGGTTTTGATAAAGAAAATTGCTCATATGTCATATAACCGGTAGCAAAAAGATATCGGCTGTGTCAATCAATACCATCAACTAGTACCGAAACCAAGGTAAAATTTACTTGTTGCGATAAATATTTTACAACAAAATATTTGTACTCAGGTCATTTACGTTCACAAGAACATCGAACAGCTAATGCTGTTTAATTGGGGGAAGGTATATCAAAAATTGCGTCTAGTTTCAAAAATCGTATCGCAAGTTACAAAATTTTTGGTGTGACAAATTCTGATATATCAACCTTTTTGAAAGATGTTAAGATAAAATCGTGTGAATTAGTAAAACAAACAGTTTTAAAATATTCTTCTGGTGTTAAGATGCAAATCGAGTTATTTGCCATGTACACAAAACTTCATAATAATGAGCAAATATATGATCAAAAGTCTTTTAATACACGTTTTACGATAGTTACTAACAGTAGTAATATCGATAGAATCTATGATCAGCAATCAGAAGTGATAAAAGTGAAAAGGGAGGAAATACAGGAAAAGGATAGTGGTTATTCCCTGCTTTCTATTAGTCACTTAGAATTAAATATAAATAAAGGTTTTAGATCATTGTCACTTAACAGGTAAATTTAGAGGTGTTGCTCATGAGGTATGTAATTTAAATTACAAAGTTCCAAAATTTCTCCCAGTTTTCTTTCATAATTTAAGTGGGTACGATTTGCATTTATTTGTTAAGGATTTGGCTTATGATGATGAAAAAATTGATGAAACACCTTTAACTAAAGACAAATATATATCAGCAAGTAAAAATATAATTGTTGACAAATATGTGAATGAAAAAGGAAAAGAATACAAATATATTGTAAACTTAGATTTCTTGACTCTTTTCGATTTATGGCATCTTCTATAGAGAAATTAGCACAGAGTTTATCACGAGATGATTTAAAACACGTTCGCGAACACTCTCCTATTAATGAACAGTTTAATTTAGTTTCCCGAAAGGGTATATTTCCATATCAGTATATTAACAGTTTTGAAAGGCTCTCTGAATCTGCGTTACCACCATTAAATGAATTTTACGATTCTCTAACAAAGTCAGAAGTTAGTAATGAAGATTACACCCATGCTAAAACAGTTTGGGATACGTTTTACTGTCGAAGTTTGCGAGACTATTCTGAACTATATTTAAAAACTGATGTTTTGCTGCTAGCTGACATTTTTGAAAAATTTCGTAATGTTTGTATGAAAACATACGATTTAGACCCCGCACATTACTTTACTAGCCCAGGCTTGAGTTGTGAAGCTATGTTGAAATATACCAAAATTGAATTAGAACTGTTTACCGATATCGATATGCATCACTTTGTCAAAAATAGCATTAGAGGGGGTATCAGTCAATGCTCTTTACGTCATGCTAAAGCAAATAACAAATACATGACTGATTATAATAAAGATATTCCAAGTTCTTATTTAGTGTATTGGGACGCGAATAATCTGTATGGATGGGCAATGTCACAATATCTTCCTTTTGGTGGATTTAGGTGGTTAACCACGTCAGAAGTACAAACTTTTAATATTATCGAGGTCCCAGAGGAATCAACTTTTGGTTATTTTTTAGAGGTCGGTGTAGATTATCCTGCTTTATTACATAAAAGTCATAATGATTTACCATTTCTAGCAGATAATATAATAGCACCCAACTCAAAGTTTAATGAAAAGAAATTCATTCCAAATTTATATAACAAAGAAAAGTATATATGTAGTTCATTATAGAAACTTGAAGCAGGCTATTCGGAATGGTCTCAAACTTTCACAAATATATAGAATTTTAGAATTTCGTCAGTCTAACTGGCTCAAAACTTACATAGATTTAAACACATAGCTGCGTCAACAATGTAAATCTGATTTTGAAAAGGACTTTCTTAAACTAATGAATAATTCAGTATTTGGTAAAACTATGGAAAATGTAGATAAGCCTGTTGATATAAAACTACTTTCACATTGGGAAAATAGGGGGAAGAAACAGGGTGTTGGTTCTTTAGTGTCAAAATTGAATTGTAGAAATGTTGCAATATTTAATGAAAATTTAGTAGCTGTTCAAATGGAACGATTGATGGTTACTTATAACAAACCGATATATATAGGATTTTTTGTTTTAGAATTGTCTAAATTATTAATGTATAATTTTTATTATGATTTCTTGAAATCTTTATATGAAAAAAATATACAATTGTGTTACATGGATACTGATAGTTTTATACTTCTAATTCACACAGACAACATTTATAATGATATGAAAATAAATTTGTCAAAGTTTGACACGTCAAATTTTCCTTGTAATAATATCTTCAACATGCCCCTCCAAAATAAAAGCGTTTTAGGATTATTTAAAGATGAAAATGTAGGACAAATTCAAACCGAGTTCGTTGGTTTAAGATCAAAGATGTATGCCAATAAGGTAGAATCTGATGCTACTAAAAAAGTGAAAGGTATTAAAAAATATGTTGTTCAACATGAGATTACCTTTGAAGATTATGTAAATTGTTTAGAAAAAAACAGTTGCTTTACAGAAAACAAATTTATTTAAAAGTAGTAAGCACACAATATATACGATTCAACAAAATAAGTTGGCTTTATCTTGGAAAGATAATAAACCGTACATATGTGATGATGGTATTAGTACTTTAGCTTGGGGTCACCATGACATCCGGTAGATTTCTTTGACATGAAGATTGTTTGATACATTTTTGTCGTTTACTTAAGTGTGTGGCTAAAATAGAACGAGAAAATGAAGAAAAAATTAAGAAAATTCTAAAGTATTTCGACAATTGCGACGGCGAGTTAGATACTGATTTAGTTCCATATATACCTCTACATCTATTAAGAACAGTGAAACCCGATATATTGGAAAAATGGTGGAATCATATATCTGAAAGTAAGCGGCTGCTACTTGTAGAATATCTTCCGTGTGAAGAACACTACAATCAACCATGGCAAGAGGAACACATCGATGGACCCGCTCCTGCCAAAAGGAGTTGTTACTATTGTAATTCTTTGAAGATAAGTTTTGGAACAAAAATCTCATATTAAACTACATATAAGTTTATGTTTGTAAAGTGAAAGGAATACATTTTATTTAAATAAAATTATATGGTAGTAAGAAATGTTTTATTTTAACTATAGAATACATTATATAAATATTTAAGAATTATAATTGGTTACACTATAATACATAATTTTTATGTATCCAGCTATTTTCTTCGCGCGACAAACCAAGCCATTTCACTAGGACCTTGTTTCCTTTTCTTCGTAAAACTTTTTCAACCAAATACGCATGATCATGCTTCGCTCTTTGTAATTCGTATTCATAAAAACTGCCGAGTATAAGTTTTCCGTTCATATCTTCTATTACATAAGTCGCAGGATTTGTAATGTTTACCCTAACAATCTTAAAAAGTTCCGCAGACCAGTTAGGTGTGTACCCTTTATCAAATACATATTTGTACTTGCTAATTCGAACTATGTCATTTACGGAAAACTTTTGTCATCTAGCTATTTTAGGTCGGTTATACACGGTTGATAGTAACTTTTGTTCTCTAGCAGCTGTTACATCTTTAGGTTTAACTTTGATAGTTCTGTTTTGTGTCATTATACTTCTCAGTTACATTTTGAGCATAGATATCCAAGTATATTCTCCACGTAAACTAAATTCCTTGTGTAGTCTTTCCTTCAGCGTACGTATCACTCTTTCTGCCATCGAAGCTTTAATGACACTATAAGTTGAATAATGGTTAATGTTATATTTTTGCATTAAAGTTTTGAACGACTGATTGTAAAATTCTTTCCCAGAATCTGTCTGTAAATTTCTAGGTACCCGTCCTTCCTGTAGAATTTTTTCCATACCAGCCTTTACTTCAGCAGCACTTTTACTCTTTAAGAGTTGAGTCCAAAGGTACTTTGAGAACGAGTCAATTACCATCAAAATGTATTTATATCCGTTCCAGCGGTCGCAGAAGATTCCTTTTGTGTGCGCTGTTATTATCTTACTTAGGTTTACGATTCCCATATGGTGGCAGCGATTTCTACATTGGAATTGTTTGTAATTTGAAATCGTGCGTTTCAGACCGAGAAAATCACTTTTTGCAATTTCGATGCTATTTTTTCTTTATCCAGCGGTCGCAGAAGATTCGTTTTGTGTGCGCTGTTATTATCTTACTTAGGTTTACGAATCCCATATGGTGGCAGCGATTTCTACATTGGAATTGTTTGTAATATGAAATCGTGCTTTTCAGACCGAGAAAATCACTTCTTGCAATTTCGATGCTATTTTTTCGTTGTCCAGCGGTCGCAGAAGATTCTTTTTGTGTGCGCTGTTATTATCTTACTTAGGTTTACGAATCCCATATGGTGGCAGCGATTTCTACATTGGAATTGATTGTAATTTGAAATCGTGCGTTTCAGACCGAGAAAATCACTTTTTGCATTTCGATGCGATTTTTTCTTTATCCAGCGGTCGCAGAAGATTCGTTTTGTATGCGCTGTTATTATCTTACTTAGGTTTACGAATCCCATATGGTGGCAGCGATTTCTACATTGGAATTGTTTGTAATTTGAAATCGTGCTTTTCAAACCGAGAAAATCACTTTTTGCAATTTCGATGCTATTTTTTCGTTATCAAGCGGTCGCAGAAGATTCTTTTTGTGTGCGCTGTTATTATCTTACTTAGGTTTACGAATCCCATATGGTGGCAGCGATTTCTACATTGGAATTGTTTGTAATTTGAAATCGTGCGTTTCAGACCGAGAAAATCACTTTTTGCATTTCGATGCGATTTTTTCTTTATCCAGCGGTCGCAGAAGATTCGTTTTGTGTGCGCTGTTATTATCTTACTTAGGTTTACGAATCCCATATGGTGGCAGCGATTTCTACATTGGAATTGTTTGTAATTTGAAATCGTGCGTTTCAGACCGAGAAAATCACTCTTTGCATTTCGATGCGATTTTTTCTTTATCCAGCGGTCGCAGAAGATTCGTTTTGTGTGCGCTGTTATTATCTTACTTAGGTTTACAAATCCCATATGGTGGCAGCGATTTCTACATTGGAATTGTTTGTAATTTGAAATCGTGCGTTTCAGACCGAGAAAATCACTTTTTGCATTTCGATGCGATTTTTTCTTTATCCAGCGGCCGCAGAAGATTCGTTTTGTGTGCGCTGTTATTATCTTACTTAGGTTTACGAATCCCATATGGTGGCAGCGATTTCTACATTGGAATTGTTTGTAATTTGAAATCGTGCTTTTCAAACCGAGAAAATCACTTTTTGAAATTTCGATGCTATTTTTTCGTTATCAAGCGGTCGCAGAAGATTCTTTTTGTGTGCGCTGTTATTATCTTACTTAGGTTTACGAATCCCATATGGTGGCAGCGATTTCTACATTGGAATTGTTTGTAATTTGAAATCGTGCGTTTCAGACCGAGAAAATCACTTTTTGCATTTCGATGCGATTTTTTCTTTATCCAGCGGTCGCAGAAGATTCGTTTTGTGTGCGCTGTTATTATCTTACTTAGGTTTACGAATCCCATATTGTGGCAGCGATTTCTACATTGGAATTGTTTGTAATTTGAAATCGTGCGTTTCAGACCGAGAAAATCACTTTTTGCATTTCGATGCGATTTTTTCTTTATCCAGCGGTCGCAGAAGATTCGTTTTGTGTGCGCTGTTATTATCTTACTTAGGTTTACGAATCCCATATGGTGGCAGCGATTTCTATATTGGAATTGTTTGTAATTTGAAATCGTGCGTTTCAGACCGAGAAAATCACTTTTTGCATTTCGATGCGATTTTTTCTTTATCCAGCGGTCGCAGAAGATTCGTTTTGTGTGCGCTCTTATTATCTTACTTAGGTTTAAAAATCCCATATGGTGGCAGCGATTTCTACATTGGAATTGTTTGTAATTTGAAATCGTGCGTTTCAGACCGAGAAAAACCCTTTTTGCATTTCGATGCGATTTTTTCTTTATCCAGCGGTCGCAGAAGATTCGTTTTGTGTGCGCTGTTATTATCTTACTTAGGTTTACGAATCCCATATGGTGGCAGCGATTTCTACATTGGAATTGTTTGTAATTTGAAATCGTGCTTTTCAAACCGAGAAAATCACTTTTTGCAATTTCGATGCTATTTTTTCGTTATCAAGCGGTCGCAGAAGATTCTTTTTGTGTGCGCTGTTATTATCTTACTTAGGTTTACGAATCCCATATGGTGGCAGCGATTTCTACATTGGAATTGTTTGTAATTTGAAATGGTGCATTTCAGACCGAGAAAAACCCTTTTTGCATTTCGATGCGATTTTTTCTTTATCCAGCGGTCGCAGAAGATTCGTTTTGTGTGCGGTGTTATTATCTTACTTAGGTTTACGAATCCCATATGGTGGCAGCGATTTCTACATTGGAATTGTTTGTAATTTGAAATCGTGCGTTTCAGACTGAGAAAATCACTTTTTGCAATTTCGATGCTATTTTTTCCTTATCCAGCGGTCGCAGAAGATTCGTTTTGTGTGCGCTGTTATTATCTTACTTAGGTTTACGAATCCCATATGGTGGCAGCGATTTCTACATTGAAATTGTTTGTAATTTGAAATCGTGCGTTTCAGACCGAGAAAATCACTTTTTGCATTTCGATGCGATTTTTTCTTTATCCAGCGGTCGCAGAAGATTCATTTTGTGTGCGTTGTTATTATCTTACTTAGGTTTACGAATCCCATATGGTGGCAGCGATTTCTACATTAGAATTGTTTGTAATATGAAATCGTGCTTTTCAGACCGAGAAAATC
The DNA here is from genome assembly GCA_949128085.1 of Cetonia aurata. NCBI lineage: Eukaryota > Metazoa > Arthropoda > Insecta > Coleoptera > Scarabaeidae > Cetonia > Cetonia aurata. The sequence goes on from OX421889.1 coordinate 20,490,497, forward strand.
ACGTTTTGCAATTTCGATGCTATTTTTTCGTTATCCAGCGGTCGCAGAAGATTCTTTTTGTGTGCGCTGTTATTATCTTACTTAGGTTTACGAATCCCATATGGTGGCAGCGATTTCTACATTGGAATTGTTTGGAAATTGCAATCGTGCGTTTCAGACCGAGAAAATCACTTTTTGCATTTCGATGCCATGTTTTCGTTATCCAGCGGTCGCAGAAGATTCGTTTTGTGTGCGCTGTTATTATCTTACTTAGGTTTACGAATCCCATATGGTGGCAGCGATTTCTACATTGGAATTGTTTGTAATTTGAAATCGTGCGTTTCAGACCGAGGAAATCACTTTTTGCATTTCGATGCGATTTTTTCTTTATCCAGCGGTCGCAGAAGATTCGTTTTGTGTGCGCTGTTATTATCTTACTTAGGTTTACGAATCCCATATGGTGGCAGCGATTTCTACATTGCATTTGTTTGTAATTTGAGATCATGCGTTTCAGACCGAGAAAATCACTTTTTGCATTTCGATGCGATTTTTTCTTTATCCAGCGGTCGCAGAACATTCGTTTTGTGTGCGCTGTTATTATCTTACTTAGGTTTACGAATCCCATATGGTGGCAGCGATTTCTACATTGGAATTGTTTGTAATTTGAAATCGTGCTTTTCAGACCGAGAAAATCACTTTTTGCATTTCGATGCGATTTTTTCTTTATCCAGCGGTCGCAGAAGATTCGTTTTGTGTGCGCTGTTATTATCTTACTTAGGTTTACGAATCCCATATGGTGGCAGCGATTTCTACATTGGAATTGTTTGTAATTTGAAATCGTGCGTTTCAGACCGAGAAAATCACTCTTTGCATTTCGATGTGATTTTTTCTTTATCCAGCGGTCGCAGAAGATTCGTTTTGTGTGCGCTGTTATTATCTTACTTAGGTTTACGAATCCCATACGGGGGCAGCGATTTCTATATTGGAATTGTTTGTAATTTGAAATCGTGCTTTTCAGACCGAGAAAATCACTTTTTGCATTTCGATGCGATTTTTTCTTTATCCAGCGGTCGCAGAAGATTCGTTTTGTGTGCGCTGTTATTATGTTACTTAGGTTTACGAATCCCATATGGTGGCAGCGATTTCTACATTGGAATTGTTTGTAATATGAAATCGTGCTTTTCAGACCTAGAAAATCACTTTTTGCAATTTCGATGCTATTTTTTCGTTATCCAGCGGTCGCAGAAGATTCTTTTTGTGTGCGCTGTTATTATCTTACTTAGGTTTACGAATCCCATATGGTGCAGCGATTTCTACATTGGAATTGTTTGTAATTTGAAATCGTGCGTTTCAGACCGAGAAAATCACTTTTTGCATTTCGATGCGATTTGTTCTTTATCCAGCGGTCGCAGAAGATTCGTTTTGTGTGCGCTGTTATTATCTTACTTAGGTTTACGAATCCCATATGGTGGCAGCGATTTCTACATTGGAATTGTTTGGAATTTGAAATCGTGCGTTTCAGACCGAGAAAATCACTTTTTGCATTTCGATGCGATTTTTTCTTTATCCAGCGGTCGCAGAAGATTCGTTTTGTGTGCGCTGTTATTATCTTACTTAGGTTTACGAATCCCATATGGTGGTAGCGATTTCTACATTGGAATTGTTTGTAATTTGAAATCGTGCGTTTCAGACCGAGAAAATCACTTTTTGCATTTCGATGCGATTTTTTCTTTATCCAGCGGTCGCAGAAGATTCGTTTTGTTCAGATTCAGGGATTCGGAATCTGAAACGCACGATTTCAAATTACAAACAATTCCAATGTAGAAATCGCTGCCACCATATGGGATTCGTAAACCTAAGTAAGATAATAACAGCGCACACAAAACGAATCTTCTGCGACCGCTGGATAACGAAAAAATAGCATCGACATTGCAAAAAGTGATTTTCTCGGTCTGAAACGCACGATTTCAAATTACAAACAATTCCAATGTAGAAATCGCTGCCACCATACCTATGGGATTCGTAAACCTAAGTAAGATAATAACAGCGCACACAAAACGAATCTTCTGCGACCGCTGGATAACGAAAAAATGGCATCGAAATGCAAAAAGTGATTTTCTCGGTCTGAAACGCACGATTTCAATTTCCAAACAATTCCAATGTAGAAATCGCTGCCACCATATGGGATTCGTAAACCTAAGTAAGATAATAACAGCGCACACAAAACGAGTCTTCTGCGACCGCTGGATAACGAAAAAATGGCATCGAAATGCAAAAAGTGATTTTCTCGGTCTGAAACGCACGATTTCAATTTCCAAACAATTCCAATGTAGAAATCGCTGCCACCATACGGGATTCGTAAACCTAAGTAAGATAATAACAGCGCACACAAAACGAATCTTCTGCGACCGCTGGATAACGAAAAAATGGCATCGAAATGCAAAAAGTGATTTTCTCGGTCTGAAACGCACGATTTCAATTTCCAAACAATTCCAATGTAGAAATCGCTGCCACCATATGGGATTCGTAAACCTAAGTAAGATAATAACAGCGCACAGAAAACGAATCTTCTGCGACCGCTGGATAACGAAAAAATGGCATCGAAATGCAAAAAGTGATTTTCTCGGTCTGAAACGCACGATTTCAATTTCCAAACAATTCCAACGTAGAAATCGCTGCCACCATATGGGATTCGTAAACCTAAGTAAGATAATAACAGCGCACACAAAACGAATCTTCTGCGACCACTGGATAACGAAAAAATGGCATCGAAATGCAAAAAGTGATTTTCTCGGTCTGAAACGCACGATTTCAATTTCCAAACAATTCCAATGTAGAAATCGCTGCCACCATATGGGATTCGTAAACCTAAGTAAGATAATAACAGCGCACACAAAACGAATCTTCTGCGACCACTGGATAACGAAAAAATGGCATCGAAATGCAAAAAGTGATTTTCTCGGTCTGAAACGCACGATTTCAATTTCCAAACAATTCCAATGTAGAAATCGCTGCCACCATATGGGATTCGTAAACCTAAGTAAGATAATAACAGCGCACACAAAACGAATCTTCGAAAATGGCATCGAAATGCAAAAAGTGATTTTCTCGGTCTGAAACGCACGATTTCAATTTCCAAACAATTCCAATATAGAAATCGCTGCCACCATATGGGATTCGTAAACCTAAGTAAGATAATAACAGCGCACACAAAACGAATCTTCTGCGACCACTGGATAACGAAAAAATGGCATCGAAATGCAAAAAGTGATTTTCTCGGTCTGAAACGCACGATTTCAATTTCCAAACAATTCCAATGTAGAAATCGCTGCCACCATATGGAAATCGTAAACCTAAGTAAGATAATAACAGCGCACACAAAACGAATCTTCTGCGACCACTGGATAACGAAAAAATAGCATCGAAATGCAAAAAGTGATTTTCTCGGTCTGAAACGCACGATTTCAATTTCCAAACAATTCCAATGTAGAAATCGCTGCCACCATATGGGATTCGTAAACCTAAGTAAGATAATAACAGCGCACACAAAACGAATCTTCTGCGACCACTGGATAACGAAAAAATAGCATCGAAATGCAAAAAGTGATTTTCTCGGTCTGAAACGCACGATTTCAATTTCCAAACAATTCCAATGTAGGAATCGCTGCCACCATATGGGATTCGTAAACCTAGGTAAGATAATAACAGCGCACACAATACGAATCTTCTGCGACCACTGGATAACGAAAAAATAGCATCGAAATGCAAAAAGTGGTTTTCTCGGTCTGAAACGCACGATTTCAATTTCCAAACAATTCCAATGTAGAAATCGCTGCCACCATATGGGATTCGTAAACCTAAGTAAGATAATAACAGCGCACACAAAACGAATCTTCTGCGACCACTGGATAACGAAAAAATGGCATCGAAATGCAAAAAGTGATTTTCTCGGTCTGAAACGCACGATTTCAATTTCCAAACAATTCCAATGTAGAAATCGCTGCCACCATACGGTATTCGTAAACCTAAGTAAGATAATAACAGCGCACACAAAACGAATCTTCTGCGACCACTGGATAACGAAAAAATGGCATCGAAATGCAAAAAGTGATTTTCTCGGTCTGAAACGCACGATTTCAATTTCCAAACAATTCCAATGTAGAAATCGCTGCCACCATATGGAATTCGTAAACCTAAGTAAGATAATAACAGCGCACACAAAACGAATCTTCTGCGACCACTGGATAACGAAAAAATGGCATCGAAATGCAAAAAGTGATTTTCTCGGTCTGAAACGCACGATTTCAATTTCCAAACAATTCCAATGTAGAAATCGCTGCCACCATATGGGATTCGTAAACCTAAGTAAGATAATAACAGCGCACACAAAACGAATCTTCTGCGACCACTGGATAACGAAAAAATGGCATCGAAATGCAAAAAGTGATTTTCTCGGTCTGAAACGCACGATTTCAATTTCCAAACAATTCCAATGTAGAAATCGCTGCCACCATATGGGATTCGTAAACCTAAGTAAGATAATAACAGCGCACACAAAACGAATCTTCTGCGACCACTGGATAACGAAAAAATGGCATCGAAATGCAAAAAGTGATTTTCTCGGTCTGAAACGCACGATTTCAATTTCCAAACAATTCCAATGTAGAAATCGCTGCCACCATATGGGATTCGTAAACCTAAGTAAGATAATAACAGCGCACACAAAACGAATCTTCTGCGACCACTGGATAACGAAAAAATGGCATCGAAATGCAAAAAGTGATTTTCTCGGTCTGAAACGCACGATTTCAATTTCCAATCAATTCCAATGTAGAAATCGCTGCCACCATATGGGATTCGTAAACCTAAGTAAGATAATAACAGCGCACACAAAACGAATCTTCTGCGACCACTGGATAACGAAAAAATGGCATCGAAATGCAAAAAGTGATTTTCTCGGTCTGAAACGCACGATTTCAATTTCCAAACAATTCCAATGTAGAAATCGCTGCCACCATATGGGATTCGTAAACCTAAGTAAGATAATAACAGCGCACACAAAACGAATCTTCTGCGACCACTGGATAACGAAAAAATGGCATCGAAATGCAAAAAGTGATTTTCTCGGTCTGAAACGCACGATTTCAATTTCCAAACAATTCCAATGTAGAAATCGCTGCCACCATATGGGATTCGTAAACCTAAGTAAGATAATAACAGCGCACACAAAACGAATCTTCTGCGACCACTGGATAACGAAAAAATGGCATCGAAATGCAAAAAGTGATTTTCTCGGTCTGAAACGCACGATTTCAATTTCCAAACAATTCCAATGTAGAAATCGCTGCCACCATACGGTATTCGTAAACCTAAGTAAGATAATAACAGCGCACACAAAACGAATCTTCTGCGACCACTGGATAACGAAAAAATGGCATCGAAATGCAAAAAGTGATTTTCTCGGTCTGAAACGCACGATTTCAATTTCCAAACAATTCCAATGTAGAAATCGCTGCCACCATATGGGATTCGTAAACCTAAGTAAGATAATAACAGCGCACACAAAACGAATCTTCTGCGACCACTGGATAACGAAAAAATGGCATCGAAATGCAAAAAGTGATTTTCTCGGTCTGAAACGCACGATTTCAATTTCCAAACAATTCCAATGTAGAAATCGCTGCCACCATACGGTATTCGTAAACCTAAGTAAGATAATAACAGCGCACACAAAACGAATCTTCTGCGACCACTGGATAACGAAAAAATGGCATCGAAATGCAAAAAGTGATTTTCTCGGTCTGAAACGCACGATTTCAATTTCCAAACAATTTCAATGTAGAAATCGCTGCCACCATATGGGATTCGTAAACCTAAGTAAGATAATAACAGCGCACACAAAACGAATCTTCTGCGACCACTGGATAACGAAAAAATGGCATCGAAATGCAAAAAGTGATTTTCTCGGTCTGAAACGCACGATTTCAATTTCCAAACAATTCCAATGTAGAAATCGCTGCCACCATATGGGATTCGTAAACCTAAGTAAGATAATAACAGCGCACACAAAACGAATCTTCTGCGACCACTGGATAACGAAAAAATGGCATCGAAATGCAAAAAGTGATTTTCTCGGTCTGAAACGCACGATTTCAATTTCCAAACAATTCCAATGTAGAAATCGCTGCCACCATATGGGATTCGTAAACCTAAGTAAGATAATAACAGCGCACACAAAACGAATCTTCTGCGACCACTGGATAACGAAAAAATGGCATCGAAATGCAAAAAGTGATTTTCTCGGTCTGAAACGCACGATTTCAATTTCCAAACAATTCCAATGTAGAAATCGCTGCCACCATACGGTATTCGTAAACCTAAGTAAGATAATAACAGCGCACACAAAACGAATCTTCTGCGACCACTGGATAACGAAAAAATGGCATCGAAATGCAAAAAGTGATTTTCTCGGTCTGAAACGCACGATTTCAATTTCCAAACAATTCCAATGTAGAAATCGCTGCCACCATACGGTATTCGTAAACCTAAGTAAGATAATAACAGCGCACACAAAACGAATCTTCTGCGACCACTGGATAACGAAAAAATGGCATCGAAATGCAAAAAGTGATTTTCTCGGTCTGAAACGCACGATTTCAATTTCCAAACAATACCAATGTAGAAATCGCTGCCACCATATGGGATTCGTAAACCTAAGTAAGATAATAACAGCGCACACAAAACGAATCTTCTGCGACCACTGGATAACGAAAAAATGGCATCGAAATGCAAAAAGTGATTTTCTCGGTCTGAAACGCACGATTTCAATTTCCAAACAATTCCAATGTAGAAATCGCTGCCACCATACGGTATTCGTAAACCTAAGTAAGATAATAACAGCGCACACAAAACGAATCTTCTGCGACCACTGGATAACGAAAAAATGGCATCGAAATGCAAAAAGTGATTTTCTCGGTCTGAAACGCACGATTTCAATTTCCAAACAATTCCAATGTAGAAATCGCTGCCACCATACGGTATTCGTAAACCTAAGTAAGATAATAACAGCGCACACAAAACGAATCTTCTGCGACCACTGGATAACGAAAAAATGGCATCGAAATGCAAAAAGTGATTTTCTCGGTCTGAAACGCACGATTTCAATTTCCAAACATTCCAATGTAGAAATCGCTGCCACCATATGGGATTCGTAAACCTAAGTAAGATAATAACAGCGCACACAAAACGAATCTTCTGCGACCACTGGATAACGAAAAAATGGCATCGAAATGCAAAAAGTGATTTTCTCGGTCTGAAACGCACGATTTCAATTTCCAAACAATTCCAATGTAGAAATCGCTGCCACCATACGGTATTCGTAAACCTAAGTAAGATAATAACAGCGCACACAAAACGAATCTTCTGCGACCACTGGATAACGAAAAAATGGCATCGAATTGCAAAAAGTGATTTTCTCGGTCTGAAACGCACGATTTCAATTTCCAAACAATTCCAATGTAGAAATCGCTGCCACCATATGGGATTCGTAAACCTAAGTAAGATAATAACAGCGCACACAAAACGAATCTTCTGCGACCACTGGATAACGAAAAAATGGCATCGAAATGCAAAAAGTGATTTTCTCGGTCTGAAACGCACGATTTCAATTTCCAAACAATTCCAATGTAGAAATCGCTGCCACCATACGGTATTCGTAAACCTAAGTAAGATAATAACAGCGCACACAAAACGAATCTTCTGCGACCACTGGATAACGAAAAAATGGCATCGAAATGCAAAAAGTGATTTTCTCGGTCTGAAACGCACGATTTCAATTTCCAAACAATTCCAATGTAGAAATCGCTGCCACCATATGGGATTCGTAAACCTAAGTAAGATAATAACAGCGCACACAAAACGAATCTTCTGCGACCACTGGATAACGAAAAAATGGCATCGAAATGCAAAAAGTGATTTTCTCGGTCTGAAACGCACGATTTCAATTTCCAAACAATTCCAATGTAGAAATCGCTGCCACCATACGGTATTCGTAAACCTAAGTAAGATAATAACAGCGCACACAAAACGAATCTTCTGCGACCACTGGATAACGAAAAAATGGCATCGAAATGCAAAAAGTGATTTTCTCGGTCTGAAACGCACGATTTCAATTTCCAAACAATTCCAATGTAGAAATCGCTGCCACCATACGGTATTCGTAAACCTAAGTAAGATAATAACAGCGCATACAAAACGAATCTTCTGCGACCACTGGATAACGAAAAAATGGCATCGAAATGCAAAAAGTGATTTTCTCGGTCTGAAACGCACGATTTCAATTTCCAAACAATTCCAATCTAGAAATCGCTGCCACCATATGGGATTCGTAAACCTAAGTAAGATAATAACAGCGCACACAAAACGAATCTTCTGCGACCACTGGATAACGAAAAAATGGCATCGAAATGCAAAAAGTGATTTTCTCGGTCTGAAACGCACGATTTCAATTTCCAAACAATTCCAATGTAGAAATCGCTGCCACCATACGGTATTCGTAAACCTAAGTAAGATAATAACAGCGCACACAAAACGAATCTTCTGCGACCACTGGATAACGAAAAAATGGCATCGAAATGCAAAAAGTGATTTTCTCGGTCTGAAACGCACGATTTCAATTTCCAAACAATTCCAATGTAGAAATCGCTGCCACCATACGGTATTCGTAAACCTAAGTAAGATAATAACAGCGCACACAAAACGAATCTTCTGCGACCACTGGATAACGAAAAAATGGCATCGAAATGCAAAAAGTGATTTTCTCGGTCTGAAACGCACGATTTCAATTTCCAAACAATTCCAATGTAGAAATCGCTGCCACCATACGGTATTCGTAAACCTAAGTAAGATAATAACAGCGCACACAAAACGAATCTTCTGCGACCACTGGATAACGAAAAAATGGCATCGAAATGCAAAAAGTGATTTTCTCGGTCTGAAACGCACGATTTCAATTTCCAAACAATTCCAATGTAGAAATCGCTGCCACCATACGGTATTCGTAAACCTAAGTAAGATAATAACAGCGCACACAAAACGAATCTTCTGCGACCACTGGATAACGAAAAAATGGCATCGAAATGCAAAAAGTGATTTTCTCGGTCTGAAACGCACGATTTCAATTTCCAAACAATTCCAATGTAGAAATCGCTGCCACCATATGGGATTCGTAAACCTAAGTAAGATAATAACAGCGCACACAAAACGAATCTTCTGCGACCACTGGATAACGAAAAAATGGCATCGAAATGCAAAAAGTGATTTTCTCGGTCTGAAACGCACGATTTCAATTTCCAAACAATTCCAATGTAGAAATCGCTGCCACCATACGGTATTCGTAAACCTAAGTAAGATAATAACAGCGCACACAAAACGAATCTTCTGCGACCACTGGATAACGAAAAAATGGCATCGAAATGCAAAAAGTGATTTTCTCGGTCTGAAACGCACGATTTCAATTTCCAAACAATTCCAATGTAGAAATCGCTGCCACCATATGGGATTCGTAAACCTAAGTAAGATAATAACAGCGCACACAAAACGAATCTTCTGCGACCACTGGATAACGAAAAAATGGCATCGAAATGCAAAAAGTGATTTTCTCGGTCTGAAACGCACGATTTCAATTTCCAAACAATTCCAATGTAGAAATCGCTGCCACCATACGGTATTCGTAAACCTAAGTAAGATAATAACAGCGCACACAAAACGAATCTTCTGCGACCACTGGATAACGAAAAAATGGCATCGAAATGCAAAAAGTGATTTTCTCGGTCTGAAACGCACGATTTCAATTTCCAAACAATTTCAATGTAGAAATCGCTGCCACCATATGGGATTCGTAAACCTAAGTAAGTAAATAACAGCGCACACAAAACGAATCTTCTGCGACCACTGGATAACGAAAAAATGGCATCGAAATGCAAAAAGTGATTTTCTCGGTCTGAAACGCACGATTTCAATTTCCAAACAATTCCAATGTAGAAATCGCTGCCACCATATGGGATTCGTAAACCTAAGTAAGATAATAACAGCGCACACAAAACGAATCTTCTGCGACCACTGGATAACGAAAAAATGGCATCGAAATGCAAAAAGTGATTTTCTCGGTCTGAAACGCACGATTTCAATTTCCAAACAATTCCAATGTAGAAATCGCTGCCACCATATGGGATTCGTAAACCTAAGTAAGATAATAACAGCGCACACAAAACGAATCTTCTGCGACCACTGGATAACGAAAAAATGGCATCGAAATGCAAAAAGTGATTTTCTCGGTCTGAAACGCACGATTTCAATTTCCAAACAATTCCAATGTAGAAATCGCTGCCACCATACGGTATTCGTAAACCTAAGTAAGATAATAACAGCGCACACAAAACGAATCTTCTGCGACCACTGGATAACGAAAAAATGGCATCGAAATGCAAAAAGTGATTTTCTCGGTCTGAAACGCACGATTTCAATTTCCAACAATTCCAATGTAAAAATCGCTGCCACCACACGGTATTCGTAAACCTAAGTAAGATAATAACAGCGCACACAAAACGAATCTTCTGCGACCACTGGATAACGAAAAAATGGCATCGAAATGCAAAAAGTGATTTTCTCGGTCTGAAACGCACGATTTCAATTTCCAAACAATTCCAATGTAGAAATCGCTGCCACCATATGGGATTCGTAAACCTAAGTAAGATAATAACAGCGCACACAAAACGAATCTTCTGCGACCACTGGATAACGAAAAAATGGCATCGAAATGCAAAAAGTGATTTTCTCGGTCTGAAACGCACGATTTCAATTTCCAAACAATTCCAATGTAGAAATCGCTGCCACCATATGGGATTCGTAAACCTAAGTAAGATAATAACAGCGCACACAAAACGAATCTTCTGCGACCACTGGATAACGAAAAAATGGCATCGAAATTCAAAAAGTGATTTTCTCGGTCTGAAACGCACGATTTCAATTTCCAAACAATTCCAATGTAGAAATCGCTGCCACCATATGGGATTCGTAAACCTAAGTAAGATAATAACAGCGCACACAAAACGAATCTTCTGCGACCACTGGATAACGAAAAAATGGCATCGAAATGCAAAAAGTGATTTTCTCGGTCTGAAACGCACGATTTCAATTTCCAAACAATTCCAATGTAGAAATCGCTGCCACCATATGGGATTCGTAAACCTAAGTAAGATAATAACAGCGCACACAAAACGAATCTTCTGCGACCACTGGATAACGAAAAAATGGCATCGAAATGCAAAAAGTGATTTTCTCGGTCTGAAACGCACGATTTCAATTTCCAAACAATTCCAATGTAGAAATCGCTGCCACCATATGGGATTCGTAAACCTAAGTAAGATAATAACAGCGCACACAAAACGAATCTTCTGCGACCACTGGATAACGAAAAAATGGCATCGAAATGCAAAAAGTGATTTTCTCGGTCTGAAACGCACGATTTCAATTTCCAAACAATTCCAATGTAGAAATCGCTGCCACCATATGGGATTAGTAAACCTAATTAAGATAATGACAGCGCACACAAAACGAATCTTCTGCGACCACTGGATAACGAAAAAATGGCATCGAAATGCAAAAAGTGATTTTCTCGGTATGAAACGCACGATTTCAATTTCCAAACAATTCCAATGTAGAAATCGCTGCCACCATATGGAATTCGTAAACCTAAGTAAGATAATAACAGCGCACACAAAACGAATCTTCTGCGACCACTGGATAACGAAAAAATGGCATCGAAATGCAAAAATGATTTTCTCGGTCTGAAACGCACGATTTCAATTTCCAAACAATTCCAATGTAGAAATCGCTGCCACCATATGGGATTCGTAAACCTAAGTAAGATAATAACAGCGCACACAAAACGAATCTTCTGCGACCACTGGATAACGAAAAAATGGCATCGAAATGCAAAAAGTGATTTTCTCGGTCTGAAACGCACGATTTCAATTTCCAAACAATTCCAATGTAGAAATCGCTGCCACCATATGGGATTCGTAAACCTAAGTAAGATAATAACAGCGCACACAAAACGAATCTTCTGCGACCACTGGATAACGAAAAAATGGCATCGAAATGCAAAAAGTGATTTTCTCGGTCTGAAACGCACGATTTCAATTTCCAAACAATTCCAATGTAGAAATCGCTGCCACCATATGGGATTCGTAAACCTAAGTAAGATAATAACAGCGCACACAAAACGAATCTTCTGCGACCACTGGATAACGAAAAAATGCCATCGAAATGCAAAAAGTGATTTTCTCGGTCTGAAACGCACGATTTCAATTTCCAAACAATTCCAATGTAGAAATCGCTGCCACCATATGGGATTCGTAAACCTAAGTAAGATAATAACAGCGCACACAAAACGAATCTTCTGCGACCACTGGATAACGAAAAAATGGCATCGAAATGCAAAAAGTGATTTTCTCGGTCTGAAACGCACGATTTCAATTTCCAAACAATTCCAATGTAGAAATCGCTGCCACCATATGGGATTCGTAAACCTAAGTAAGATAATAACAGCGCACACAAAACGAATCTTCTGCGACCACTGGATAACGAAAAAATGGCATCGAAATGCAAAAAGTGATTTTCTCGGTCTGAAACGCACGATTTCAATTTCCAAACAATTCCAATGTAGAAATCGCTGCCACCATATGGGATTCGTAAACCTAAGTAAGATAATAACAGCGCACACAAAACGAATCTTCTGCGACCACTGGATAACGAAAAAATGGCATCGAAATGCAAAAAGTGATTTTCTCGGTCTGAAACGCACGATTTCAATTTCCAAACAATTCCAATGTAGAAATCGCTGCCACCATATGGGATTCGTAAACCTAAGTAAGATAATAACAGCGCACACAAAACGAATCTTCTGCGACCACTGGATAACGAAAAAATGGCATCGAAATGCAAAAAGTGATTTTCTCGGTCTGAAACGCACGATTTCAATTTCCAAACAATTCCAATGTAGAAATCGCTGCCACCATACGGTATTCGTAAGCCTAAGTAAGATAATAACAGCGCACACAAAACGAATCTTCTGCGACCACTGGATAACGAAAAAATGGCATCGAAATGCAAAAAGTGATTTTCTCGGTCTGAAACGCTCGATTTCAATTTCCAAACAATTCCAATGTAGAAATCGCTGCCACCATACGGTATTCGTAAACCTAAGTAAGATAATAACAGCGCACACAAAACGAATCTTCTGCGACCACTGGATAACGAAAAAATGGCATCGAAATGCAAAAAGTGATTTTCTCGGTCTGAAACGCACGATTTCAATTTCCAAACAATTCCAATGTAGAAATCGCTGCCACCATATGGGATTCGTAAACCTAAGTAAGATAATAACAGCGCACACAAAACGAATCTTCTGCGACCACTGGATAACGAAAAAATGGCATCGAAATGCAAAAAGTGATTTTCTCGGTCTGAAAAGCACGATTTCAATCTCCAAACAATTCCAATGTAGAAATCGCTGCCACCATATGGGATTCGTAAACCTAAGTAAGATAATAACAGCGCACACAAAACGAATCTTCTGCGACCACTGGATAACGAAAAAATGGCATCGAAATGCAAAAAGTGATTTTCTCGGTCTGAAACGCACGATTTCAATTTCTAAACAATTCCAATGTAGAAATCGCTGCCACCATATGGGATTCGTAAACCTAAGTAAGATAATAACAGCGCACACAAAACGAATCTTCTGTGACCACTGGATAACGAAAAAATGGCATCGAAATGCAAAAAGTGATTTTCTCGGTCTGAAACGCACGATTTCAATTTCCAAACAATTCCAATGTAGAAATCGCTGCCACCATATGGGATTCGTAAACCTAAGTAAGATAATAACAGCGCACACAAAACGAATCTTCTGCGACCACTGGATAACGAAAAAATTTCATCGAAATGCAAAAAGTCATTTTCTCGGTCTGAAACGCACGATTTCAATTTCCAAACAATTCCAATGTAGAAATCGCTGCCACCATATGGGATTCGTAAACCTAAGTAAGATAACAACAGCGCACACAAAACGAATCTTCTGCGACCACTGGATAACGAAAAAATGGCATCGAAATGCAAAAAGTGATTTTCTCGGTCTGAAACGCACGATTTCAATTTCCAAACAATACCAATGTAGAAATCGCTGCCACCATATGGGATTCGTAAACCTAAGTAAGATAATAACAGCGCACACAAAACGAATCTTCTGCGACCACTGGATAACGAAAAAATATCATCGAAATGCAAAAAGTGATTTTCTCGGTCTGAAACGCACGATTTCAATTTCCAAACAATTCCAATGTAGAAATCGCTGCCACCATATGGGATTCGTAAACCTAAGTAAGATAATAACAGCGCACACAAAACGAATCTTCTGCGACCACTGGATAACGAAAAAATGGCATCGAAATGCAAAAAGTGATTTTCTCGGTCTGAAACGCACGATTTCAATTTACAAACAATTCCAATGTAGAAATCGCTGCCACCATACGGTATTCGTAAACCTAAGTAAGATAATAACAGCGCACACAAAACGAATCTTCTGCGACCACTGGATAACGAAAAAATGGCATCGAAATGCAAAAAGTGATTTTCTCGGTCTGAAACGCACGATTTCAATTTACAAACAATTCCAATGTAGAAATCGCTGCCACCATACGGTATTCGTAAACCTAAGTAAGATAATAACAGCGCACACAAAACGAATCTTCTGCGACCACTGGATAACGAAAAAATGGCATCGAAATGCAAAAAGTGATTTTCTCGGTCTGAAACGCACGATTTCAATTTCCAAACAATTCCAATGTAGAAATCGCTGCCACCATACGGTATTCGTAAACCTAAGTAAGATAATAACAGCGCACACAAAACGAATCTTCTGCGACCACTGGATAACGAAAAAATGGCATCGAAATGCAAAAAGTGATTTTCTCGGTCTGAAACGCACGATTTCAATTTCCAAACAATTTCAATGTAGAAATCGCTGCCACCATATGGGATTCGTAAACCTAAGTAAGTAAATAACAGCGCACACAAAACGAATCTTCTGCGACCACTGGATAACGAAAAAATGGCATCGAAATGCAAAAAGTGATTTTCTCGGTCTGAAACGCACGATTTCAATTTCCAAACAATTCCAATGTAGAAATCGCTGCCACCATATGGGATTCGTAAACCTAAGTAAGATAATAACAGCGCACACAAAACGAATCTTCTGCGACCACTGGATAACGAAAAAATGGCATCGAAATGCAAAAAGTGATTTTCTCGGTCTGAAACGCACGATTTCAATTTCCAAACAATTCCAATGTAGAAATCGCTGCCACCATATGGGATTCGTAAACCTAAGTAAGATAATAACAGCGCACACAAAACGAATCTTCTGCGACCACTGGATAACGAAAAAATGGCATCGAAATGCAAAAAGTGATTTTCTCGGTCTGAAACGCACGATTTCAATTTCCAAACAATTCCAATGTAGAAATCGCTGCCACCATACGGTATTCGTAAACCTAAGTAAGATAATAACAGCGCACACAAAACGAATCTTCTGCGACCACTGGATAACGAAAAAATGGCATCGAAATGCAAAAAGTGATTTTCTCGGTCTGAAACGCACGATTTCAATTTCCAACAATTCCAATGTAAAAATCGCTGCCACCACACGGTATTCGTAAACCTAAGTAAGATAATAACAGCGCACACAAAACGAATCTTCTGCGACCACTGGATAACGAAAAAATGGCATCGAAATGCAAAAAGTGATTTTCTCGGTCTGAAACGCACGATTTCAATTTCCAAACAATTCCAATGTAGAAATCGCTGCCACCATATGGGATTCGTAAACCTAAGTAAGATAATAACAGCGCACACAAAACGAATCTTCTGCGACCACTGGATAACGAAAAAATGGCATCGAAATGCAAAAAGTGATTTTCTCGGTCTGAAACGCACGATTTCAATTTCCAAACAATTCCAATGTAGAAATCGCTGCCACCATATGGGATTCGTAAACCTAAGTAAGATAATAACAGCGCACACAAAACGAATCTTCTGCGACCACTGGATAACGAAAAAATGGCATCGAAATTCAAAAAGTGATTTTCTCGGTCTGAAACGCACGATTTCAATTTCCAAACAATTCCAATGTAGAAATCGCTGCCACCATATGGGATTCGTAAACCTAAGTAAGATAATAACAGCGCACACAAAACGAATCTTCTGCGACCACTGGATAACGAAAAAATGGCATCGAAATGCAAAAAGTGATTTTCTCGGTCTGAAACGCACGATTTCAATTTCCAAACAATTCCAATGTAGAAATCGCTGCCACCATATGGGATTCGTAAACCTAAGTAAGATAATAACAGCGCACACAAAACGAATCTTCTGCGACCACTGGATAACGAAAAAATGGCATCGAAATGCAAAAAGTGATTTTCTCGGTCTGAAACGCACGATTTCAATTTCCAAACAATTCCAATGTAGAAATCGCTGCCACCATATGGGATTCGTAAACCTAAGTAAGATAATAACAGCGCACACAAAACGAATCTTCTGCGACCACTGGATAACGAAAAAATGGCATCGAAATGCAAAAAGTGATTTTCTCGGTCTGAAACGCACGATTTCAATTTCCAAACAATTCCAATGTAGAAATCGCTGCCACCATATGGGATTCGTAAACCTAAGTAAGATAATAACAGCGCACACAAAACGAATCTTCTGCGACCACTGGATAACGAAAAAATGGCATCGAAATGCAAAAAGTGATTTTCTCGGTCTGAAACGCACGATTTCAATTTCCAAACAATTCCAATGTAGAAATCGCTGCCACCATATGGGATTCGTAAACCTAAGTAAGATAATAACAGCGCACACAAAACGAATCTTCTGCGACCACTGGATAACGAAAAAATGGCATCGAAATGCAAAAAGTGATTTTCTCGGTCTGAAACGCACGATTTCAATTTCCAAACAATTCCAATGTAGAAATCGCTGCCACCATATGGGATTCGTAAACCTAAGTAAGATAATAACAGCGCACACAAAACGAATCTTCTGCGACCACTGGATAACGAAAAAATGGCATCGAAATGCAAAAAGTGATTTTCTCGGTCTGAAACGCACGATTTCAATTTCCAAACAATTCCAATGTAGAAATCGCTGCCACCATATGGGATTCGTAAACCTAAGTAAGATAATAACAGCGCACACAAAACGAATCTTCTGCGACCACTGGATAACGAAAAAATGGCATCGAAATGCAAAAAGTGATTTTCTCGGTCTGAAACGCACGATTTCAATTTCCAAACAATTCCAATGTAGAAATCGCTGCCACCATATGGGATTCGTAAACCTAAGTAAGATAATAACAGCGCACACAAAACGAATCTTCTGCGACCACTGGATAACGAAAAAATGGCATCGAAATGCAAAAACGTGATTTTCTCGGTCTGAAACGCACGATTTCAATTTCCAAACAATTCCAATGTAGAAATCGCTGCCACCATATGGGATTCGTAAACCTAAGTAAGATAATAACAGCGCACACAAAACGAATCTTCTGCGACCACTGGATAACGAAAAAATGGCATCGAAATGCAAAAAGT